>ML685756.1:7838061-7866206 GCA_007922175.1 Pelusios castaneus | reverse complement strand
TTGTAGTTACTAAAGGATTGGCTATCAGTGTCGTATTTTGGGTAAGATCCAAACCTATATTGTTCTGTTTGATGTGGCTGGCCCTTTGGGGTCAGGAGAACCTATTTCTTTAAGGGACTGTGAGCCAGAGGAGCTGGAGTGCAATAAAGGGAGCTGTTTCTATTTTGGCAGACTTTGTGGTAACCGGTGTGGGGAACCAGAAGCCTGGTTGTGACTGATAGGGAGCCTGGTTTAAGTACCACCCATCAGTGTTTGGGGAGTTTTGGCTTCCGGTTTTGCAGCTTGCCCTGATTTTTGCACATTCAGAGGTTATCCCAGGAGGCCTCGGTCACATCCTTCTACCATCTTTATTAATATTTAACTAAACAATCCTCCTAACAAAAATGGCAGCATAATTCCTCAGACTGTTAAACTTGTATTGGAGCAGGAATTGCAGGAATTGCAGACATTGGACTTTGAACATGCCAGTATTTGAAAAAAAAGAAAAGAGATTTTGGAAAATTTCAGACAGTGCCTGCCAGAAAGGAGGTTTGGAGATCCTAATTTTTAATTAACTTGATATTTTCAAATATAATTTGGGCCCTGATCCTGCAAATACTTACACATGGTTCCTTCCTTAGTGCTCATTCATTTTTTACTCAGGCATACTCTTACAGAAGCCAAGAATTTAGTAAAGACTTCTAGGTGTACAATGCTTTCTCCTTCTCTATAGGTTGAACTTTCACATTAGCCCGAATGGGACAACTTGCTATTTAACATCAGACATGTTCTATCTAGAAATTCAGTTGGAGAAAGATGGAAAGGTGTTAGATGTAAAACTGTCTCACCCTGGAGAAACTCCTGTGGTAAGGTGGATCTGATTTTTGTTGTTTTGTTTTTGTTTTTAACATGCTCCTTATGTAACAAAATATAATCTTGTTTTTATGGCTCTTTTTTTCTGAAAGTGATTCATAATGAGATCCTGGTAACTGGTTGGAAAAACACCAATTAAGCTACTTCTCTGCTACTGAACAATCTTCCATTTGACTCTTATGCTAGCAGACATAAATATATGTGTATATCTAAATGTGGTGATATTATTAGTTGCTGAAAGACAGCTATCCACACAGCAACTGGCACCGCCTGGAACTCTTTTTAACATTTTAAATGGCAGTGACTCAACAGGTATGCAGCCTGAGCTGTTCATAAGTAGATAGTTAATGTTTGTATTTTGTTGTACATCTTCAAAATATAATGTATTGGAATGAGCTCTTGTGAGTTGTTTGTTAAAATTCTACCACCAAGCATAAGGGAAGAATAGGGTGATTACTCTGTTTCTAACTTTCTCTCTAAATATTGCTACATCCAGACCTTCCACCAGATATCGCCCCCTTTTTAAAGCCCTACAAGTTGAACACTTAAGTTCTATTCCTCAGGTGCTAAGAATTCCAGTAAGTGTGTTTAAGTGCAGGTACACTTAAGAATTCTAGTAAAGTGCTGTATTCCCAGTAGGGTTGTCTTAACTATTATTATGAGAATTTCTCAGCCATCTTCCCTACAAGTGCATACATTCTGTCTAGTGGGGATTATCACAGGGGAGATTTTTTTTCTGTGAATCCCTTGTTAAAATATTTGCAGAACATCACTGTGTTATAAAAGTGCTGGTGCTGCTGTTTGTTGTTAGGTGACCACACCAGGTAAAGGTTGAAACGAACTGTTGAGTGAAGTGTGGAGAAGCTTGAGCTACTGCTGCCAATGCTGTTCTTGTTCTGTGGCTAAACAGAGGATTTCAGGGCTGTCGACCCAAAAATCTGAAAAGAATACAGATTAGCTCAGAATGAACTGGAACAAATGTGCTTAGCAAAGAAAATCTGTTAGTTATTTTGGGGTATCTTATTAAGAATGGAAGTACATATTCAGGGATCACAGCACAACACTTGCCAATAAAAACTGGCAAAGACGTGGTAGATTGTAGAAATAGTTTATTTGATAAATTCTGTCTTGGCTAGTTGTCAGTCAAACAGCCACTCTCTTTTCTTAGAATTCACATATTAAGATTTTGGCATAACTAATTGATTTTGATTTCTTGGAGGAAATTCTGTTGAGTAAAATAATGAAGAATAATGTTATTGTCACCAGTAAAATGTTTAAGGAGCTATTCCATTAACTGTGCTAGAAAAGTCTGACCTTATATTACTTATTTATTTTCTCTAGGTTTGTGATGATGTATTGCAACTTCTAAGGTATTGGATTGCTTAGAAGTTCCCTGGCTGATTGAAAGGAAATTATTTAATACTTTAGAACCTATTATTCTGAAAATAATTTATGGATCATTTAAATTAGTATTGTGCTTTAAAGGTAATAGTACAAGAGTTTCCCCTTCTAAACATCCTAATATCAGAAGGTACATATTGAAAGAAAGAATTAAGAAAATCAAGTAGGAAAACAAATGAAATTGATATTCTTCTCATCAGTATTCATGTTTAAACATATCTATATTCAAATATTTTAAAAATCAGCTTAAATTCTTTATATCGGAGGGCTTTTTTGTTTTTAATTCTTTACAGTCTATAAATTAGAGGAGAGGAAATACAAACACATCTTAGAAAATACCTACAGACAAAAGATCATATTCATTTTTAGAGTAATTCTGTTGAATTTAATGGAGTTGCATCTGCTTACACAAGCAATGTGCATCGGCTCTTTCTGACAGTTGAACATAGGCCTTAGAATATATGTGTTTATCTTGAATATAAGGACTGTAGGGCTATATAACACACTTTAAACCCTTGCTTATAAAAGAGTGGACAATACATATAAAATTGTACAAACTATAGTTTTGACTAGTAATAGAACATGGGGATTCTTAAAGTTGTTTTCCAAATATTATTGCTACACAGAGAAGCTTTTGTTTTGTATTCAGATCCTGAACTGACACTCCTTGATTTTTCAGTTCTTCAGCTATCTTGTACTGTGGCAGTGCAAATGAGTCAGAATAAGCAGTGCTGTTTCTTTTTCAAAATGTAAAGAGGAGAGAGGGTCTTCATATCTCAAGTAATGATATTTCTAGAGCAAATTATGTAATGGGTTTAAAAATTCCTACTGCCAAATATTTCTTCAACTCTCCACACGATTCCTGTTCCAAAAGTGATGTTGGTGTTGGGGGTGCGGGTGTGGGGAAAGGACAATGATGGGTGAGAAATGGAAGACAAAGAGGATACTTCTTGACTTTCCACCTGCATTGCATATTGGTCATCTGAAACATTATTTGTCTCAAACTTTGAACTGTTAGCATCTCTAATTTCATATATGTGGCTAGCTGAGTTCAAAACACTCTTTTTCTCATTCACTTGTGGTAGTAGCGTCTTTATAAAGTACTTCAAATGTTTTGTTCCCAATTATTGTCATAAGAAGGTGGTGTGTAGTTACACTATGTAGTAATAAGGTGGCAAGTATGTGAGCAGTACCCCATTAAAGTATGCCATTCAATCTAACTACATCTCAGATACGCTTTACTTTAATTGGCTGAAGTTGTTTTGATGAAAGAACTACATACGTTCATTGTATTACGGGAGTGTTAGTGCACGACTAACTGTATTGAAATGTCAAGAAGTGCTGTTTCTAGCTGAGAAGTTACATCTCCAGCTGTCAGATATGTATACCGTTCATGCTCATTGCTTTCAATGATGCATACTTAAGTAATGTCAGATTTAATTACAGTGCTTTGTCCCTGAGTCAAGACTTCATATTTCCTGATATATTCTTTAAAGAAACTAAAATTTAAAAGCAATATTTTGATATGTCAAATCTTATAACCAGGCTTATGTCACTGTATCTATGCACTATGTGATATATTTCCACTTCACTAAAATAAAGCTGAATGGTGTGCTTCACTCATCTTTGGTATTTTGGTTGTAATAATTGTTCTTTATTGTTAGGATGAAGAATTATGATGCCTTTGGAAAGATTCTAGAGGGCCTGTTAAATCTGTATCAAATCCCAGGAAATAGGTTGTATCTCTTTTAAATACAATTACAACTATTTGTAAGTTATTTAATTATTAATCATTCATATTCTCTTTTCTAGTGATATGAAAGCTAAGGTATATTTTGCCTTGCAATCTTTGGAGAAGGATCTCTATTCAATGTCCCTTCTTTACAGGTAATTTTGAGAATATATGTTGCATTTGTTTTCCTACTTTTTTCAATATGAAATTTATTAAATTGGCATGATAGAATTAGACACAGCAATATACGTAGATATTGGGTTTTCTCCTAGTGGAAAGCTAGAAATCTTTTCCATGGTGTCCACTGCCTTTGGTGTAGTCTCTCAAGGGCTTCCAGCATTCTCCTAACTGGTCCCCTGCAATTCACCTATAATTATACCAGTCCATACATTTATAATCTAAGCAGAGTCTATCAACCCTTAACCTCCCGGACTTTCAGTCTTCCTTTGTCTCCATGTCAGTTTCTTAGAGGAGGCCGGGCATGATGCTGTTGTCCTGCTGCTGTCTCAGGCTTTCTGCCTCCCTTATCCTCTCTGTCCCTTTTCCTTTGTACTTGGATTTGTTTTCTTTACTGCCACAGCTGTGGGTTCATGCCTCCACAACTGGCAGTTCTGTGGGGGTGTGGTCACCCTGCTTGCCTATAAGTGGGGAAGATGCTTCTCCCTTCTGTCTGTACTCAATAAGGACTTAGCAAACCTCATTATATAGCCATCCCTTCAAGGCCAAAGCCCAGCCTTGGCTGATGAAGATTACTTCTTTTGATAGGAAATTGGCATTGGAATCCAAACCTCTTGCTTGGTTGTGTATCCAGAAGGCATATTGGCTTTGTCTACACTTGTAAAGTTAAGTCGACTCTCTTAAGTTGACTTAACAAGGTTGACTTTAAGTTGACCTTCAGAGGTGGTGTTATTAAGTCGACTTAAGCTGTTATTAAGTCAACTTAAGGAAGCGCTTAAGTCGACTTAATAGAAGCCCAGAGTGGACGTGGCTTTGTGTAGATCGACTTAAGCGTCCTTAAGTTGACCTAAGTTGCCAGTGTAGACGCACCCATTGTTAGTTACCAGTACCATATCATGATCCTCAGGTTCCTCTCTTTCATTACATTCAGTCAGTGCAAGGTGGAATGATCAGTAACTCATGTGAATTTGTTCCTTAGATTCTAGAAGGCAGTACTGCAGAGTCTCTGTTGCTCTTTTGCTGGCCTAGCATTCCTTCTGTATCACCAAGTACAACCTCTTGTGAGATGAGAGTTTCCATTTGATGTACACTATTGGGAGGTGTTCTCTTTTTACCTCTTGGGAAGGGATTGCCCCTAGCCCTACCTCCAATACATCTGTTTGCAATATGAAATCCTTCTTGAAGTTTGGATTATACAACACTAGGTGTCTATAGAATATGCCCTTTCATTATTGAAAGGCCCTTTTGCAAGTGGGCTACCATAAGACCTGTCTTAGAGGTTTTCTGTGCTTTGATCTGTTAGTGGAGCTGCTATGTTGGTGAAATATAGTATGAACTGGCAATAGTAGACAGAGCCAGCTAGCCCTAGGATGGCCCATGCTTGCTTTTTTGGTGGTGGGGTTTTTGTATGCATTTAAAGCATGAATCTTATCCATCAATGAGCAGATTTGCCCTTCACTGACCATGTAAAGGTCCAAGGTAAAGGGCTGTTTTTCTATCGTGTTGACATCTATCACACACAACCCAATGTTCAGGGTATTTTGGAAAGGACAAGAAACATCCTAGGATCCTGGCCTCGTAGTCTTGGCCAGTACTCCTTAAAGAAATTGAGAAATTCTGTGCATCATGCCCCCACTGCAAAACCACTAAGGGAGTCTCATAGGCTCTACTAGTCCCCTTTCCCTTGGAGAAGTCCACTTTCTCTGAAGCAGAACACGCAGCTACTTAGGGGCCTCACATTCCATCCAAGTTCTAGCAGTGAGACAGGAGAGAGCTGAGGAGCAATTTGCCACCAGACCATTCGTTTAAAAAATTTCCCCCTTTCCAGAAAAATGAATGGTTACCTGGGATAGAGAGGATGGTGCCTGGGACACTAAGTAACCTCGTATTCACACCTTACACACCATTGTAATAATCTTTGTACAAAATATACCTTGAGGGGTGTCATTTAAAAACTAATAATCTGCTGGTCAACAATATCATGATATGTATGTAGCAACATTGTATGTAAAGTTATGAATTCCTCATTATGATATTAGTACATGTTCAAAACTGCACAGCCCTGCTTAGGCAGTAGTTGTTAAATAGGTCTAAACAAAGGAATATATACATCAATGTAGGTATTAATAGTAAAGACAGTCTTCAAGATAGCAGGGGGAGGAGACAAAGCAAATTTGCATTTCAGCAAAGACAGGTGAAGAGAGCCTCCCACCTTCACTACCAAACTTCTTGTTACTTTCTTTACTTCTTGAATAAACTTTACTTTGATGGGAACCCTCAGAAGAATCCACTTCAGAGGTACACTGGACTATAAAAGAAAGGGGCAGAGAGCCCCAAGTTCTCTTTCACTTAAGACATCAAAGGCACCAGTGCCTTTGGGGCTCTGGGAGAGATCCTGACCAAAGAAAGGGTCAGTCATCATCTTGCTGGAAGCCTGTGTGTGAGAAAAGTTATCTTAAACAAAGCCTTGAATCGAAGCTTGCTATATTAAGTTTTAGACTTTTAGATACATGTTTTCATTGATTTCCTTCTAACCATTTGTAACTTTATCTCTTATACTTGAATTCCCTTCAAATCCTATCTTCTCTTGTTAATAACCTATTTCATTTTTGTTTAATCTAAACTAATCTAGTGCTGTGTTTAAACAGAACTGTTTGGTAACTCCAGTTACAGTAGCAAACTGTTAAATATTGACTCTTTATAGGAGCAACAGATCTCAGCAACTGAACTGTACAGGACAGGGCTGGATAGTGCAGAAGACACATTTTTGGGGAAAATTCAGGAGTGGGGAATTGTGTTGGGGTCATTCTGAAAGTAGTAACCAAGGCTGGTGGGATCAGAGCTGTTGGACCAGGACTGAAGCTGTACTTGGACACTCAGGGTATGACCGGCATGCTGCTTGCGAATAGCTCACATTGGGAGCTACAACAGTACAGCATTGTGAGAGTCCCAGGATTGCAGGGCAGGTGATCACACAACCCCTGACTTGCCTGGATTGCACTCCAGAATGTAACAGAGACTTCTTTCTGGGGGCCATGAATGTGGAAGAGACTTTTTTTGGAGACTTATCTGCTTAACTAGCTTCATCAAACAAAGCCTGGTTCTAATATGGAAATATACTGCTAGGCTATTTTTGAATAGTGTTTTCCTATTAAGAATAGTAATTTCTTTTTGAGCTAACATATGGTGTCTTCACTAGTCACAAACCTGTCAGCAAATATCCTGAGCAGTTAACTATGAATTGATGAGTAAGCTATTTGTACAGCTGAGTAGATCTTTTTCAGCCTGTCACCATTTTGTAGCTCATTATTTAATACTTGCACTGTGCATGAGTTGAAGTTAGAGAGAGGTGTGGGAGTCTCATTTGAGTTCTAGTTCATCTAAGTCACTTAGTTACACTTCCTCCCACCTTGTCCTTGCAGTATCCTTTTACAACTCCTCCCTTTACTGCCTGGGATGTACATAACCAAAACAAGTCAAATTTTAATTATGCAGCAAGTCTAGACAATGGAACCAAGAGTGCCCCAGCTGAAGCTGGAAATCCAAGCATTAAGACCATACATAATGCCATTGAAAGACATAAGGCTGTGGCGAGTTGCCTGATACAGAATTTCTGAAAACTACCATAGAACTGTAAATAACCTAAAGCTAAGGCAATCAAAAAAGAAAGAATGTTTAAGGGAATGAAATGACTTTATATTAATTTAAATAGCATTGTCTCTCTAGAACCACTGATCAATGTGTGTTTTGTAAAAAATTAGAACACAGGATGTAAAGAGAGTTACTGAAGTACTTCATGGAAAAGTAGGACGCGTTGTGCCAAGAACTGGAGGTAATTATTTTTGTCCAGATTTAAAAGTAAACAAACCTAAGTGTGAGTAAACAGTGCACCTACAGCAAAATCCTTCAGTACTGAGCTTCATCAGTAATTATTTATTATTTTGTATTGAAGTAATGCCTGGTGGGGATGGTCTGTATTCTGAGGCCCTGTACATTTGGTAATGAAAAGATGCTATGGGCACATAGAGCTAACAATCCAGAAGCCTGATATCATGCTTGCTTAAAACAGAGCTAGTACATTTTTGATATCATGTGAGGAATTTTGGTAGTACTGTAATTATGAGAGACTCACTGTAGTTGCCAACGTGCTACGGTTACTTGCCAAAAATTGGGAATATATTGAATTGATGGCCTTTAGTACTTTGCTCTAGATCATTGTAGACCGTAGTCAGCAACGGCCTTGGGTGTTAACTCTTAACAGGATACTCTTCAGAACGCAGACGTTTTCATGAAATATGTCTTCATTCAACATTTTTGCAAGGTTGAGCTATTTCTCAGCTCCATATGGAAGTCCTTCATATATGTATTATTGATTCCAGAGCAGATGAGTCACTTCAGGAAACCTTGCCTTTTTATGTATTCCAGTTGGACAGTCTCTCCAAATTCTAACTTTTAAGTACTAGTATTAAAAAAGGAGATTAAAATATGACTAAATTAAATCCGTTCGAGTCTGAATATGAGGTTTTGTAACAAATGAAGTATAATGTACCTTTCAAAAGAATTGATTAAATAAATTGATTCTAAACACTTTCTCATTGACAGTTTAGCAGTAAAATACAACTCAACACTACACCAATTCGAAAATTACATACAAGTTTTGAGGGTTTTTTTTTTTCTTTTACATTTGTATCCAGTTATCTAAAGGATTTTTTTTTTTAATTTCCTGGTCAAAGTTTTGTAGTAACAAATTGTCATTTTCAATTTCTCTTCAGGAACCCCATGAACATTGAATATTATCTATCTCCCTATCAAGTGCTGGAAGAACAACTAAACCCTGGTAAAACTGGATAAAGAGTAAAAATTAAAATATTGTTAAGTTACTGTTTTTTAAACTGGACTTTAATTTTTACAACTGTAGCCTGAAAAAAATCAAGTGTAGTCAAAAGGTGAACTTTCGTAGTGAAGTAACTATCTTTCTGCGGTACAAGTTCCCTTTTTAGCAGGTTGATAAATGGAATTGGAAATGATTTAGGGCATAGAGTTTACTTAACTGTAAGAGTTTCACTACATCCAAATTCATATGTAAGAAAGCTCTTGGTAGGTGGAACAACTAGAATGGTATTTCAATATCCTTTGTTTCTTCGTTATTGGCACTAAAGTGGGAACAAAGTAACTTGTAAACTGCTTGTTTAGCAGAGTCCAGAGAGGTGCACATAGTTGGTGGCAAACAGAGCCCTATAGTGTACTTATTAAGTGCAGGAAAAGATCATTTAGGAAACTGTTGATAAGAGCCTTTGCAATTTCCAGCTTGCTGATACAAATGAAGACCAGCATGGTAGCAAACAAAAGTAATTCAGTAGCCTGTGTGAAATGGGACCGGTGGACCTTTGGAATCATTCCTAGTGAAGAGGTGTTCATGTCACAAAAGAGTGCCAGCTATAATGACCAAAGTGGCTTTGGCTGTATGATGGAGATTTTGCATTATAGCTGCCTGACTGTACCTGCAGCTGACTGGAAGAAATCAGACCTTTCCCGTCTGGCACCTTTCACCAGTATTACCTTCATCTACATTTTTGTACAGAAAAAAAATGCAGTGACACAAAGCTGTCTTCTCTTTTTCTCTCAGGCTCCCAAGTATGTGGAACAAAAGTGTTTTTAATTGTTGGAAGTTCAAATACAACACACAAACTTCCTGTTTCTCCGTTGATTGTGGATTCTGAGGCAGGAGATGGGTGAGATTCAAAGGCACTCTTGGCATTTCTAAACATACAAATGGACTTTCAAATCATTGACATTAAACCCTGACATAATTTATATTATCATATAATGAAGATGCAAACCCACTGTAAGTCAAGAGCAATGCTACTTTATTGATGGCATTATTCCTCTTTGAAGTACTCTGCATAATCTGTGGTTATGATGTTTTCCCAAATGAGTTTAAAATAATGTCCAAGTTCATGTTAACTGTATGAATTCCATGGGATCATAGATCTGAAGACCAGAAAGGACCAATGTGATATTTTTATCTGACTTCCTCCTGTACAACACAGGCCATAGAACTTCATCCAGGAATACCTGCATCAAGCCCATAACTTGAGCTTGAATGAGAGTATATCGAGTGTATTGTACTTAAATTATGTAATAAATATTTCTGTATTTTGCATAACCACTCCTAATACAGCACCATTTGACTGTCTGAAGAGGTAATACAAGAGGGAGAGCTTTTCTCATCCCTCCCCTCTTTGAAAATGAACCGCAGTGCACTGATTCACACCAAGAATCCTTGTACACTGCTCTGCATATTTGTGTGGCTCATCTTCTTTCTCTGTCAGTCTTTATATAGACCTTGCTTTACTGTTTAATCAGTAATTGCATCTTCCAGGGGAAATTTTGCTGGAGGTGGGAAGTGTATTCCATATCATTCATTCTATACCACATCTTAATTTTACCCTGTGTACTCAGAATCCTTCTCATATCAGTTTATTTAACAAGTTTTTGCCTTTCTAACTCTTTTTTCCAGCAGTCCTGCTTTTTTACCACTGACTGATGAACTCAGCATAGATTTGCCAGCTTGCTTTTTCTTGATGTTTCACCAGCCTTTTCCTCTATCCTCATCCAGTATTCATGAGATACAGAAGTTTACAGGCATGTTTCATAATGTGTAAGATTAGATATTTTTGAGTACTTTGCATAGCTGGGTTCCTTTTTTTTTTAACCACTCATGCTAATTTTGCAAGAGACGTGTCCAATTTTTCTACCTTCTCTGATCCTCTAATCAGTATTCCTGTCAACTCGGGTGTGATTATCACATTTTAATTGTAAATGTGACTTGACATTGGAAAAAAATATGCAGAGAACCAAGCAGAGAAATGACAATATAAGGGGAAAGGATAGTCTTGTGGATAAGGCGCTGGGACATGAGAAATCAGGATTTAATATGTAGCTATGACTGATTTCCTGTATAATCCTGGACCAGTCTCAATTCCTAATCTGTAAAATCAGGGTATATACTTCCCAATCTTCTTTATAGTGATTCTCTTTGTAAAAATGGACCCAACATTTTTTTGTCTAATGAATGATTACAAATTAATCCAGAAATACTAATCTAAAAATCACCTGGCTCTAGGAATTCCAATTGATGGACTGAAGCTAGCTCCTCTTTATCCATTGATTGTTCAATTTACCTTTAGTGATGAGTACAAGGAAGATCTGTCCATGAATAATTCTTGTTTCTTAGTGGTAAGTATGTTCTGACTTTTGATATGTGCAACTAAAATGCAAGTTATGCTCTTATTCTGTATCTACATTTATGTGGTTAAGTAAACACTATTTTGTCTGTCAGTAAACAATGCCAATATTCAGAAATCCTGAGAATAATTGAATGTCCATTAGAGGGTATATTTTCAATCTTTTTTAACTTTGTCAACTTCCTTTTAAATAATTTAAGGCAATTTGACCCCTTCATAACAGTGATAAAGCAGACATTGTTTTGTGTATAGTAATAGGAGTCATCAATTGTGTGTTTTGCTTTTTAAAGCATTTAGGTTAACTAAATTTATCTACCACTTTCCCTCTAATCCCTTTAAAAGCAGAGTTTGTTAGGGACTAGTTTCAATCCAAGACCCTCCTACCTGTCGAAGATGCTTCACAGCTAGATTTTCAGTTTTAAAAATCTTTAGCATATAGATCTCGTCACTCCCTTTTAAATTTGATTAAAAATAGAATTCCCTACTGTGTGACAATAAGAGCAGTGAATTTACTATTTGGTAGGGTCTTCTTTCTGCCATGCATTGTTATAAAGAGTGTAAAAATATTAAGACCATCCTTGTAGTTAAACTTGCTATATAGAGTTCACTGATTTCTTTTTAAAATGTTTTTACTGTTTTGTGGCACAGAGGCTAAAAACAATAGCTCTATATTTTGTATTATGATAGAACCTAGACTGAAGCTGTTTTGGATACTTACAAATTACTTGAAAATAACTTTAAACACCAATTTAAAAAACTGTCTTGATTTAGTTATTTAGTACTGGTGTAAGATGTTGGCTGACTATCCTGGTAAGAAAAAGCCTCTGTTTGGCTACAGGGCAGTGGTAGGGCAAATTTCTCCACCTCATATGGCTTGCTAGTGTGCATTAATTCTGCAATGGGGGGCAATTGGAGTAGAGGGCACTTCCTTTCTAGGTAATGGGGTAGCTTAGTCTCCAGGGCCCATATCTGTCCTTGATTTCTGCAGAGTCTGGCTGTTGTGCAGGGCAATGGTAGGTGAGTTTAAATGTGCTAGCTGCAGCTGAGCCCCAGCAAAGTTCTCTTCTCCTCTGTAGAGGCCACTATGTATCCATTTGATGGAAATAACTTTAGTCTCTATGGAACTGTGCTGGATATGGGTGAGAGACTCTGTAGCTCATTAGCAATGCCCTGAGGCATCCAGTTTCCTACTAAGTGATAATGTTACACCTTCAAGAATGAAGACTTTTCTTTCTGGAAAAATATACATATAAAATTAAGTGCTGAACTTTTTGCAGCTTATCCACGGAAGATCTTCCTCTCTCTCTAGACACAGGATAAAGCTCCTACACCTGAACCTGCCCACTCACTCCTTAATTTGCACACTTAATAAGCCTTGCTCTTAAAGTGACAGCTCCCATTCTGACCAAAACAGAAAGATTAAGATTAAGTCTCCACAGGAAATGGTGTGCTTGTAGTGTGGGTAACAACAGCCAAGACATAGCAGCACAGACTTCGGTGTGACAAAACAACCGAAGCAGGTGTCTAGGTTCCCTGGAGGGCTTATGCTAAGGTGGACTAGCCTGTCGTGTCTTCACTTCCCGTTACCCATGCTAATGTAGGTTTTCCTACCTTGGCTACAAATACACCTTTGTTTGTTATAGAGATGTACTCAAACTACAGTATTAAAACTATCGCAACATCTAAATAAACTTCCAAATAAAATGTTTTGTGGTATAAAAATTGCTTCAGCAATTATTCCAGAGTGCTGAGACTAATTTAAAAGGTCATATAATCTTTTCCTCTCAAATGAGACACCTGGGATTTTGAACCTACATTCTTTGTATTTGCCCACAAACCACTCTTACTTTAGTGATAGGAGCAGAATAGGGCAGGACCAACTTATTTGGTAGGTAGACCACTCTAAGGTGGTAGATGCAATATATACTTCTGCTAGAGGGTTACACAACTATTTGTGAGACAGTATGGAAGATTGGTTATTAAGATTCCTGACTCTGGGAAAAGAGTGTGGTCAAGCGACAGCACAGCTAAGCGTATTCTTTCTGAAAGGCAGGATGGCATAGTGAATGCGATTAGCGTCTCTTAGGTGAAGGCACTTTCTGTTCTCGGCTTTGCTTGAGATGTCCTCTCTTTCTGTTACCTTCTCTACAGAATGACTGAATGATGCATACTTCTTCTAAATGAAAGTTAAACCGTTAATATTTCTATGGCTTTCAGAATCTTTATTAACAGCACTCAAGAACAAATGAGACTAGAACTCATGGTCTCTGGGCTTGAAGCTCAATGCAAATTATTCTGTGGTAAAAGGTATTTTGCAGAAGGGCTTGGTCTCAGTTGACCACTCTGAGTGATATTTTCACTAAGGTAGAGACAGGGGTAACTGACTTTGAGAAATGTGTCCTCCACAAAGGACTTTTTTTTGGTGCCAAATCCAGTGTAACATTTTGGTATCAGAACTAGCCCTCTTGCCTTCCAAAATTTCTATTCCTCATAAAAATAAGTATTTCTTGGTCAGTCTCTTCCAGGTTGCTCAAAGCACGGTTACTTCATAAATAAGGGCACAGAAACATCATGTATAACAGGAGCCCTGGTCAGTAAAATTCCATTTACCCATCCAAAGTGCGTGCCTGCTATAATTGAGATTCTTCGGCCTCAAGTGGCATACAACACTCTTATTGGCAGCTGTGTCTCAGAGAACACTATAAACAAAGGTAAATTATATGTTATGAAGTACAGCATGTTTCTATATAATAATCTACTGCTTAGTTCTGTATTTGTAAGTTGGATGTCACCCCCACAAGCAGTTGCATTCCCCAAATCTACTGCTATTTACTAATTGTTTGAAATTACTGAATTCTTATCAGCATCTTTAATTTTTGCATGGGTACCTCTGTTTGGTAACTATTTTCGAGTAGCACTTCTATATCTGACCCACTATTTAGTTTTCAGAGACACAAACTGAACTGCTGAATTACAGTAATTAGATTTGTCAGTTACAATAATTAGAGATGCCAATGTTTTGAATGGCTAGTGTATGATTCATTTAACTGGGACTAAGTTAAAATAAATCAAGTCACTAAATAAAATCACTGCCTTTTAGATTGCTCAGAGCTGCTTTTCTTTGAAGTGTCTCCACAAAAGGGCACCAGCTTTTCCATCTTATTCCAGCATCCTAGGGGAGAAAATTTAGCATGTGGTGAGTATGGAAGATTCAGCACTCTTTCTTTGTACCACATTTACAAAGATCTTTGTTCTATCAGAACATGTTTCAATTGTAAACGTGCACCATGAATCTCAAAAATCTTTCTACGCTTTATTCGTGCGTATAAACAAACTGGAATGCTTTGTTAAGGTTGCCTAGTTCAAAACAAAAAGTCAGGAAATGTAAAAGAATTAAGGTCCTGGTTCTGCAATGCATTGCCTATGGGCAAAATCCTATATCCCCCCCATAGAGCCGTATTGAAATCAATGGGATGGGGGGCTAATAGTTCCCACATGCAGTAGTAGTTGAACTATATAAGCACATTCTGTTTATGATAATTAATATTAAAGGTTAATATTTATGACAAATATAACCATTAATATCCATCATGTCTTAATTTCCATGCTCAGATCAAATGATTTGTTCAGTGATCATAAATAATATTGATAAACCTCTATAAACATACACAATTTTGAAATATCCATGTATTTTCCTATCTAGTGGTAGTTGATGTATTGAGCTCCAGCCAAATCAGATGCAGTCTTCATATAAATTCTCAAGATGAAACTCTGAATTTCAGCAACGACTTTATCACAAAAATTATGGAACGGTAAGTGTTCTACTGTAAAAGGCTTGGAACCATATAAATTATCAATTAAGGTAATAATTTTGATGCATATTCAAACAGTCAAATCTACCATCCCTATGATCAAATGCACAGAAAGTTACAAAAAAAAAAAAAAAAAAAAAAAGGGTTGGCTTTCAATTTAGTAAAAGTATATTTTTTTAGTTCTCAAAGAAAGTTCTTTGCGTAACATATTGATTCATTTAACCAAGTTGAATTAGTGATATGTTCACTGAGTGGAGGCAGCTTTTGGGGTAGGCAAAGCAGGCGTATACTTAGGGCCCCAAGTAGTAAGGGGCCCCATTGCTTGCTTCACCTACCCCAAAAGCTGCATCTGTCTCAGTCATCAGCAGGAGGAGGAGCTGGCCGAGAAGGCTAGGGCTGTGTGGGGAAAGCTGGAGCTATAGGGCAGTGAGGGGGAGCCAGCGGTGGGGGCGGGCACAGAAGGGGGTCCTCATGGCCCTATAGTGGGCCCTGCAATGGGCCTTCGCCTAGGGCCCTCAATAGCCAAAGGCTGCCTCTGTCACTGAGACCGGCATTTCTTGTGTCTGCAACTAAGGCATCTTAGGAAAGGAAAAAAAGACATTGCAAGTTAAACTTCTTAAAAAAGATTTCTTTTATCCTCTTGAAGTGACTCAGTGTTCAGCTGTAGGTATAGCTGCTGAGTCAAAACAGCAAAAGTAGGAATAGTTGTAATGCAAGCTTCCCATGCTGTCTTAGCCAAGATGTAGCTCCTGTTTTCCAGAGGAAACCATCTCTGGGGAGTGAGCCGTTCTTTTTCTATGTCTATTCCATTCTTCCCTTCTCTACAGAGTGAGGGGCCCAAATTGTGTGGTGCTTCTGTGGCATGGACATGCAGATACTAGACTGAGACCACAAAGGCTTTGTCTACACTAGCACTTCTGTTGGTAAAACTTTCACTCAGGTGTGTGAAAAAAACTAACCCTGCTCAACATAAGTTTCACCAATAAAAGCACTGGTGTGGACAGCACTATGTCAGTGGAAGAGCAACATAGCTACAACCTCTTGTTGGGGGGTGGTTTAATTATGCTGGTGAGAACTCTCTCCAGTTGGCATGGAGCAGCTGCCCATGAGACGTTATAGTGACATCTATGCCACTCTGAGGTCTCTCATGGAGACAGTCTAATTCACTACATGCAGGTCAGTAAAAAGCTCTCCAAAGGCAGTGTTGGATGTCGGCTGGACTTAAACCAGTAATTTGAGGAATGAGCTTCGAAAAACTGCTGCTGGAGCCAGAGCACTGTACGTTTGGGCTCCCGCTATTGCTAACTCTGGTTCAGCCAAACCACTAGCAGACAGCAAAAACCCTTTTTTGGGTAAAAAGACCCTAATGCAGATAATGAGTCAAAGCTGAGGTTCTGTATTCTTTTAAAATGCCATACAATTCATGAGAATTACTCTTGAAACTATAGTTTTCTGCCTGTAAAGTAAATATTGTCAACTTTAGCTCCCATTCACAGTGAAACCCTAAATCCCAAAGTTGGAGCTATAGACAAGGATATTGTTTTGGTTTGGTTTAGTTTTCTTTCATGAAGAACGCAGGATATCTAAGAATAGGTGAATCTGTTTTAGCTAATTTAAAAGTTACACACATCAAGATAACTTCTGAGTCAATACCCGTTTTCCAACAGCGGGGATAGTTCACTTCAGCAGGCTCGTCTGCTTTTTATAGTGGTGGAGTGGTTGATTTTGTAGTGAATAATGTTCTTCAGTCTCTTTTCCCCCCTTGGTTGTATGTCTGTTCCTCTTGTCATGAGAGCTATTTTCAAGAATGCTGTCACCCTTGAAGCTGATGGCGAAATACAAAATATGGAAGATACTTCTGAGCAAAATCCTGAAGTGAACTGTAAGCAAGCTGCATCCTCTAATAATATAGAAGAGCTTTCTGCAGCCAGCATACAAAACTCCGAACCCGAAAGCAAGTAAACTTCATTGCCTGGCAGCATGGAAGAAGACATTTCAGCAGCCAGTTTATAGATCTGGGTGACAGCATGGAAAAAAGCTTTTCTGCAGACAGCAGGCAAACTTCATGTTATAGCATGGAGACAAGCCTAAACAAAGCCAGTACTGAGTGTGGTACTGTGATTTGTGATATATAACAAACAAATATTCATCTCATATTTATTGTGGTTCCATGTCATTTGTTTGGTAGCATGATCAAACAATCATTACTTTCTCAAGAAACAATAATGAAGAATTTAACAAGATTAATACTTCCATTTAGCAGGATTTTCTCTTAGAATTAATCTTTTCAACCCTGCATATTGCAAAGTACAAAACAAATGTTAAAATCCTTGAGTTTGAAAATGTAAACAAATTTAAAAGTCAAATTACCACTGTTGTAGGGAATTTAATGTAACCTACAATGCATATAGTCATTGAGGTTGCTGTTTATTAAATATTTGTAGATGTACATATACAACATGTATTGTGGCCAAGTTATCTGACTGTAACCTTGGAATTTTGTTCTCTTATTTTGTGTGGTTCAATTTATTAAACCATAAAGTTGCATTAAGCTTCAAATCAGTAAGAAAGGTAGAAGGGGAAGAACTATTTGAAACAATCTGCTAGTAAATTGTGTCCAGAAGTGTAATTTAAGGCAAACGAGTTTCTCGTTTAGTTGCACCATTCCACATATTAAATTCACTCCAAAGTGAAGCTGTGTAGTAAATGAAAAGCTTTTCCGTTCCTGTATTGATCTAATATCCTCTTTTTACCAAAAGAGTGCAGGATAACACAGAGAGGGGTATGGCTAATATAATGGTGCAATAAAAATGGTTGGCAAAAAACTGGCTGTGTCATGTTCTAGTTTTAAATTCTGCACAATGACTTGTCTTGATGGAGGATTAGCCTGACATTAGGCTTGAGAAATTCAAATGCATTTGTTAAAGTGCAAAAGAATTATAGGAGAACTGTGTATGATTTTTTTTTAAAAAAAAACATACTCTCAAATTCACTGAATGTAGGCAGTAAACAAACGATTACATTTGTTTTAGGTCTCTATCCAAACAGGCTGAGTTTCAGTCAGATAAAAACTTAGGTAGCAGCAACTTAAAATAGGGATAGTGAGAAATCTTACTCAGCATTCTTGTCTTCTAGGTGCTAGAATTGATTTATTTAGTGAGAAATGTGCATAAGACTGTACTGAACCAATGAATACTGACAAACAAAATTGAACTTCATGCACAGTAGAACTTGCAGTCAGTTTAAACAAGACCAACAAAAGAAAATGACAAATGCAGAGTGAGAGACTAGAGATGGTAACAGCCATAAGGAAGTGTAGTTATGGGAGCAGCACGTAGAAAATTGTGGGTAATATCTTTTCCACATCTGCCCTTTGGCAAAGAGTCCCCTGTTCAACTCATTTCTGACTTGACAAACTCACTACATCAAAATATTGCTTAGAGGGTAGTTGTCTATAAAGAGTAAAATGTAAAGTCTCTTCTGGGGGGAAAAAAAAAAGTCTCACTGCATGTCTCTCTCCTTCCTATACTTCTTTTTCCATTTTCAAGTGCCTGATGTGATAAAAGTGCCACAGAACTCCCGGTTTGTTTTGCTGAACTAGACTAACACGGCTACCTTTTTGGAACTACTGAAAGCTTTCAAATTATCGGTGTTCAGATTCATAGCATGGTATGTGCATAGATAATATTTAAGGAACAATGTAACTGGACACAGCCCAAGGAGCAGGAAAGCAGTCTCTGGAGCCTGAAGATGAGTGTGATTAACCATGTCTCAGCAGAGAAAGCTGAGGATGACGATCAGATAGGGCTGTTCTAGCAGAGGGGCAAGGACAAGACAGATTTCAGGGAACCAGATATTTAAGGCAATAGAAGTAGAAAACACTTTAACAATTTTAAAGAGGGAAAAGTGGTGACGATTGCATTTTTTAAAAAAAAAAAATCTTAGGGAGCACCATATGTTTTTTATTTAATTAAATATTTAAATGAATTTTCAGTATGTAGCCAAATACACAAGGGGTACAACAAGGCTAAAATTTCCATTTGCAAAAGACTGCAGTCCTATGATAACCTTGTTGTATTATTCTAGCTTCAATTTTGGCTTTCCCCTAAATTATAAAATAAAGCTTTTTCATTTTTATCTGGTATATCTGATGCCTTTTTCAAGGATTTACAAATCTTGTGCAGATTACCTATTCATCTAATAAAATCACTTCTCTCTCACAGAAGGTCAGAACGCTGATGTTTCAAAGGAAGATGAGAGCCGTAGATATGGCAAAGCCTTTAGTACCCCTGCTATACCGAAACAAGGATGAGATAGAGGGAAATTCTCCTCACCAACACAAACAAGACCCACCTCACTTGTTTGGCATGATAACTATTGTTCAGATGTTGAATTAGGGACCAGCTGATGGTAGGCATAACCACATGAGAAGGCACAGTGAGTCTGCACTGTTCACAATTATATCCACCTCAATCTGCAAGCAAGCCACAGAATCCTGCTTCTGCAGACAGCTGCCATTCTAGTCTGGCTCTCCATTTCCTGCGCACAAGAAGTGTGCTGCATTTTAAGTCCCTTACATCTGTGGTGGAAGTGACCTATGTCCCATGCTGTATTTAGTCAACGGCACAATACTTTAGCTGGATGGCAATTTTTAAAAAACCTTTGATGCCACTACAAGTGGCCAAAATTACCAAGGGTTTTCCTACTTTAATTTAAATCTGCGGGATAGCATTTTGTGTTTTAATCACCTGCTTCAATGCTGTGATTCCCTGAGGGCAGAGCTAACTGCACCAGAGATTTGGGATGCACAATTTTTTTTAATGAAAAGCTTTGCTCTATTTTGAACAAATTAAGTTGGCAAAATATCAAAAAGGAGTGTATACTGCCTATTTCTGCTTGTGCAGTTCCTCCTTGTTCAAAGGAGTTCTCCACCCAGACTAAGTTCTAAACCCAATAACAATGTTTACCGTTGTTTTCCGTACGCTAGAAGCAACTTTTTTCTGAGGATATGATTAAAAAAATCATTCAGTTCCTTTGTCTGAAAAAGGGCAAATTAAGAAAGTTAGAGGAAAATGTTAGCTTGCCAGACAGAGCAGATGACACATTAGGCACTGCAGAGCTATTAGACTGCTGTACATTTGTATATATGAATTACTCGCTACTTATGCAAGTTAAGCGTGGAAGCAACATTTTTTTTTGTTTCCTTTTGTTTTTTCCCCAACAAGTGAGGTATGGGAGTATTATGGAGCAAGGGTTCTTATTAGATTTTAAAGTGAAACATTAAAATCAGATCATTGCATTCCCATGAAAGGAAATGACTAATATGACCATCATGACCTTTTGAGCCACAAATAAAATACAATCCTGTCAAGTGTGTTCTTAGAATCAGATTCTGTTTGGCACAAGAGAAAAGCTAGCTTTCCAGTTTTTGGACATGCTCTAATATGTCCAATGACAAGCCTAGCTCTGCTCCTAAACAAGCAGCCTGCTTTTTTAGCCAAGTGAGGGTTGGCTCTTCAGAATCCATGTGTTCGTTTGTCCTCCAACTGTCAGACTGAAAGGAGTCAAGCCCAACATTACCCTCGCAACAGTTTTCACTCAACTCAGAATCATTTTCACAGCCTCTTCCAGTTTCATTTCCAGCAAATTTGCTCTCAGCTGGAACTGTATGATTAAGGCCCATGTCCTGAACAGAATCCAATAACTCTCCAGGGTGGGGCTGTGGATAGATAGAATTCACATACTTAAGCACACGTTCTTCATACTTGCCAACTGCATCCAGGAGGTTATTTGTCTTAGTCAGCAAAGCAGAAACATGTCCATTAAGGAGACACCAAGACAAGAGAGCACTGAAGAGAAAAACAAAACAAGTGGAAAAGTGATTCTCAATAAGTGATTCTCAATACCTAAAGTGAGCTGTATGTTTTCTAAAAACTCATTCCATTTGTGTGGGTACATTTCATTCATGTCTACTTCAGGAAAGTAGAACAGGGAAAAAGATAAGTGTTCATCCAAGAGTGTAGATTCAGATTGTAATTCACTGAACGACTAAGATGCTGTTAATTTTAAGAGAGGCACAAGAGGAGGGCTAAGAATTACCACGCTACATTTTGCCTTCAGAAGAACATTTGTAATAGCAATAGTCACTATCAATAGAAGGTTCTGCTGCACTCATAGTAGTTCCTACACAGCATGTGATGTTACCGACTGCTCCATCCACCAAGGGCACAGCTGTGCTCCACAAGGATGCTTCAGCTAAAAGAGCAAAGGGTAAGACAAGTGCTGAGGCAGCATTTTCATGACAGGACCATGGCTCTTTCCAGAAGAAATCAGACTGACCTCCAGACTGACTGTCCTAATTAAAATGCAAGAGCAACCTTTTTGCTAAAGCTTTCCCATGTAACAATACCTTTTACATGGCCAATTTTCAGTTAATGCTACCTAAACATTTCTGCTCAACACTCACAGCATGGCAACAGGCATTTTAGGAATGTTTTACAAAATATCTGAAGTATGAAGTAAAATTTCCCAATGCACCTAAATGATTTAGGAGTCTAAATTCAATTTACTTTCAGTTTTTTAAATGGAACTTCAGCTCCAAAGTCACTTTTGAAATTGTTACCCTGAGTCTTCACAGCATTTGAGAAATTGTAGGTCCAGATTTCCATATAAACACAGCACACAATCTCAAAGCTTCAAAATTTACCTAAGGGTCCCTTTGAGTTGGCCACACGCCATCATCATCTCAGCACCCTGTTTGTAACCCCGATTGAAGCCCTGCTGAAGTGAAAGATCTTTCCCAGCCTCCACACCGTCTCTATAGCCTTCCTGTAAACAAGACAATAAAGGAGGTTACTGATGTCAGTAATCTAGATATAAGCTGTGACTATTTTACAAGAAATAATATAAGAGCTTTCTAACGTGGCTAGATGTATGTGACTCTTGTATAGCATACTGTCCAGCAGAAATGAGAGATTCACAAAACTGAAAACCAACACACACACACACACTCACACTCTCACACTCTCAAAAACATGGATAAAAACTGTAATTCTTGTCCTCTTCTATGCTGCGACCTCAAGCTTCAACAGCAAAAAAGGCTCCTCTTCCATCTAGCCACAAAAAAGGTGATGGTAGGTGCCACCCTCTGGCTGGGAAGCCACGAATGAAAACACAGAACTTGCTCTCTGGAGTGTATAATTCCCCCCTCACGCATATTGCAGATGGTGAAATTTCAACTATGAAAATACCAGGTACGATTACACAAGGAGCTAGCCTCAAAAGCACCTTGAAACAGCAGAATAAAGTTTCCTTGAAGCAGCAAAAATCCAAGCGCTTTCTCAAAAAAATAATGCTCATCTAGCCCGACAGCAATACCTTCTCTATCAATGGCCCACACCACAGCTTCTTTTCCCTGTTCTTTTTGTCAGATGTTGATTACCCAAGAGTAGTGTTCCCAGCACCATGATTCACAGTGTTGCTATATTTATTAAGGGTTTGATTCAGTGCCAATTCAAGTAAAAGGCAAAAGATCAAATCCTAAGACTCTAACACACCACTACTTGAAGTCAGAGTTATTCCCTTCGTCTGGGCCTTGCAGGATTTTAGGATATTTTTTGTTAACAAAAAAGAATTTTTCACTGTTACCTTCTATCAGAAGGCAAATTAGAGGAATTTCTATATATTGATTGCTATGGGGCTACAATAAACTATCAATTTTAAATTAGGACTTGCCACTGATTTAAATGGTGATCTCCACTTTTTTTTTTTATTTAAAAAAAAAAAAAAAAAAAAAGTAAAATATGGCTCATACATCTTCATTGGCCTTGTTTAATTATATCATTCAAATTTATAATCAGACATCTTCTATCATGATGCAAATAGAATGAGTCTGGTCTTTGTTTTGGTTAAATTCCATATGAATATATGAACCAGACGACTGATAGCACATGGGATTTATATGGGCACTTTACATGTTCAGTGTGCTATATAAAAGTCATTAATACTCATAACATACTTGGGAGAGAGATACATATTATTTCCCCATTTTACAGCTGGAGAAAGTGTAATCAGGGCCAAAGAGCAGCTCAGAGGTAGAACTCAGAAGATTCTTTCAGCCAACCTGATCTCCTGCTTCTGTGTTTTTAAAGAGAGACTGCAGCAAGAACCCAGGAACTGTTTGCCATCGCTGTGCTCTTGATCAATAAAGTGAACAATCACATCAATAAATCTGCATGTATTTTACTCCAAGAAACTAGCCTCCGATATAGGTACAGAACTTTATAAGCACAACACCCCTGGGTAGTTGGGGGACATATACATAAATACAATATACACCATTAGATATGCAGAATTTTGGCTACAGCTTCTGGATTTTCAGGCACTCTCTCCATAGAAGTTAACAAGGCGGTAGCCGTGTAAGTCCAGTTCAGCAAAAGAAAAATGGATTCCTGTGGCACTTTTAAAGACTAACAAGCTCATGCGGAAAATTTTTTTTTGCTAGTCTTTAAAAGTGCCACAGGATTCCTTTTTTGTTTTTCTCTCCATAGAAGAATCACAAGTGTGTTCTGGTTGGCAGCATTTTCTCAACTTACTCAGTTTTTAAATAAGAACATAAGAACATAAGAAAGGCCGTACTGGGTCAGACCAGAGGTCCATCTAGCCCAGTATCTGTCTACCGACAGTGGCCAGTGCCCAGGTGCCCCAGAGGGAGTGAACCTAACAGGCAATGATCAAGTGATCACTCTCCTGCCATCCGTCTCCATCCTCTGATAACAGAGGTTAGGGACACCATTCTTAACCCCTTTCTGGCTAATAGCCATTTATGGACTTAGCCACCATGAACTTATCCAGTTCCCTTTTAAATATTGTTATAGTCCCAGCCTTCACAACCTCCTCAGGTAAGGAGTTCCACAAGTTGACTGTGCGTTGTGTGAAGAAGAACTTCCTTTTATTTGTTTTGAACCTGCTACCTATCAGTTTCATTTGGTGACCCCTGGTTCTTGTATTATGGGAGTATTTAAACAACTTTTCCTTGTCCACTTTTTCCACATCCGTAATAATTTTATATACTTCTATCATGTCCCCCCTCAGTCTCCTCTTTTCCAAGCTGAAGAGGCCCAGCCTTTTCAATCGTTCCTCATACGAGGCACTCTCCAAACCCCTAATCATTTTAGTTGCCCTTTTCTGAACCTTTTCTAGTGCTAGAATATCTTTTCTGAGATGAGGAGACCACATCTGTACACAGTATTCGAGATGTGGGCGTACCATGGATTTATATAAGGGCAATAATACATTTGCAGTCTTATTTTCTATCCCCTTTTTAATGATCCCTAACATCCTGTTTGCTTTTTTGACCGCCTCCGCACACTGTACGGACATCTTCAGAGAACTATCCACAATGACTCCAAGATCTTTTTCTTGACTCGTTGTAGCCAAATTAGCCCCCATCATATTATAGGTATAGTTGGGGTTATTTTTTCCAATGTGCATTACTTTACACTTATCCACATTAAATTTCATTTGCCATTTGGATGCCCAATCACTTAGTTTTGTGAGATCTTTTTGAAGTTCTTCACAATCTGCTTTGGTCTTGACTATCTTGAGTAGTTTAGTATCGTCTGCAAACTTAGCTACCTCACTATTTACCCCTTTCTCCAGATCATTTATGAATAAATTGAATAGGACTGGTCCTAGGACCGACCCTTGGGGAACACCACTAGCTACCCTTTTCCAATCTGAGAATTTACCATTTACTCCTACCCTTTGTTCCCTGTCTTTTAACCAGTTCTCAATCCATGAAAGGACCTTCCCTTTTATCCCATGACAACTTAACTTACATAACAGCCTTTGGTGAGGGACCTTGTCAAATGCTTTCTGGAAATCTAAGTACACAATGTCCACTGGATCCCCCCTGTCCACATGTTTGTTAACCCCTTCAAAGAACTCTAATAGATTAGTAAGACACGATTTCCCCTTACAGAAACCATGTTGGCTATTGCTCAACAGTTTATGTTTTTCTATGTGACTGACAATTTTATTCTTAACTATTGTTTCAACTAATTTGCCCGGTACCGACGTTAGACTTACCGGTCTGTAATTGCTGGGATCCCCTCTAGGGCCCTTTTTAAATATTGGCGTTACATTAGCCGACTTCCAGTCTTTGGGTACCGAAGCCATTTTAAGGGACAGGTTACAAATCTTAGTTAACAGTTCCGCGACTTCACATTTGAGTTCTTTCAGAACTCTTGGGTGAATGCCATCTGGTCCCGGTGACTTGTTAATGTTGAGTTTATCAATTAATTCCAAAACTTCCTCTAGTGACACTTCAATCTGTGACAGTTCCTCAGATTTGTCACCTACAAAAGCCGGCTCAGGTTTGGGAATCTCACTAACATCTTCAGCCGTAAAAACCGAAGCAAAGAATCCATTTAGTTTCTCTGCAATGACTCTATCATCTTTAAGCGCTCCTTTTGTATTATCATCAAGGGGCCCGACTGGTTGTTTGGCAGGCTTCCTGCTTCTGATATACTTAAAAAACAATTTGTTATTACCTTTGGAGTTTTTGGCTAGCCGTTCTTCAAACTCCTCTTTGGCTCTTCTTATTACACTCTTGCACTTAAGCTGGCACTGTTTGTGCACCTTTCTGTTTGCCTCACTAGGATTTGACTTCCACTTTTTAAAGGAAGTCTTTTTACCTCTCAGTGCTTCTTTTACATGGTTGGTGAGCCATGGTGGCTCTTTTTTGGTTTTTTTACAGTGTTTCTTAATTTGGGGTATACAGTGAAGTTGGGCCTCTATTATGGTGTCTTTAAAAAGCGCCCATGCAGTTTTCAGAGATTTCACTTTAGTCACTCTACCTTTTAGCTTTTGTTTAACTATCCCCCTCATTTTTGTATAGTTCCCCCTTTTGAAATTAAATGCCACAGTGTTGGGCTGTTGAGGTGTTCTTTCCCCCACAGGGATGGTGAATGCTATTGTATTATGGTCACTAGTTCCAAGCGGTCCTGCTACAGTTACCTCTCGGACCAGCTCTTGCGCTCCACTCAGGATTAAATCTAGAGTTGCCTCTCCCCTTGTGGGTTCCCATACCAGCTGCTCCATGAAGCAGTCATTCAAAGTATCGAGAAATTTTATCTCTGCAATATGTCCTGAAGTGAAATGTTCCCAGTCAATATGGGGATAGTTGAAATCCCCCACCATTATTGGGTTTTTAAATTTGATAACCTCCCTAATTTCCCTTAGCATTTCATCATCGCTCTTACTATCCTGGTCAGGTGGCCGATAGTAGATCCCTAATGTTATATTGTCATGGAAGCATGAGATTTCTATCCATAGCGATTCTATGGAACAAGTGGATTCGCTTATGATTTTTACTTCATTTGAATCTACATTTTCTTTCACGTATAGTGCCACTCCTCCTCCCGTACGACCTGTTCTGTCCTTCCGATATATTTTGTACCCCGGAATGATTGTGTCCCACTGATTGCTCTCTGTCCACCAGGTTTCTGTGATGCCTATTATATCAATATTCTCCTTTACCACTAGGCACTCTAGTTCACCCATTTTATTATGTAGACTTCTAGCATTTGTGTATAAGCACTTTAAAAACTTGTCCCTGTTTATTTGTCTGCCCTTTTTTAATGTGCCAGATTCTTGGTCATGTGGCTGTTTATCATCGGATCCGGCCCCCTCACCATCCTTTTCTGTCCTCTGTTCCTGACTATCACTATAACTATAACCTGGAGATTCCCTCTCATCAGACTCTCCCTTAAGAGAAGTCTGTGTCCGATCCAGCTGCTCCTCTGCAGCAGTCGGCTTTCCCCCATCCTCTAGTTTAAAAACTGCTCTACAACCTTTTTAATGTTTAGCGCCAGCAGTCTGGTTCCCTTTTGGTTTAGGTGGAGCCCATCCCTCCTGTATAGGCTCCCCCCATCCCAAAAGTTTCCCCAGTTCCTAATGAACATAAACCCCTCCTCTCTACACCATCGTCTCATCCATGCATTGAGACTCTGAATCTCTGCCTGCCTACCTGGCCCTGCGCGTGGAACTGGGAGCATTTCTGAGAATGCCACCATAGAGGTCCTGGATCTCAATCTCTTTCCTAGTAGCCTAAATTTTGCTTCCAGGACATCTCTCCTACCCTTCCCTAAGTCATTGGTACCTACATGTACCACGACCACCGGCTCCTCCCCAGCACTACACATAAGTCTGTCTAGATGCCTCGAGAGGTCCGCAACCTTCGCACCAGGCAGGCAAGTCACCATACGGTTCTCCCGGTCATCACAAACCCAGCTATCTATGTTTCTAATGATCGAATCTCCCATTACTAACACCTGCCTTTTCCTAGCAACTGGAGTTCCCTCCCCCGGAGAGGCAACCTCCGTGCGAGAGGCAGCCTCAGCATCATCTGGAAGGAGGGTCCCAACTATGGGAAGGTTCCCCTCTGCTCCCGCTGACTGCTCTGCTTCCCTTGGGCATTCTTCCTCCTCAACAGCACAGAGGCTGTCTGAGCGGAGGTGGGACAATTCTACAGTGTCCCTGAAAGCCTCGTCGACAAACCTCTCTGCCTCTCTCAGCTCCTCCAGTTCCGCCACCCTGGCCTCCAAAGCCCGCACGCGGTCTCTGAGGGCCAGGAGCTCCTTGCACCGAATGCAGACATACGACACCCGCCCACAAGGCAGGTACTCATACATTCCACACCCGGTGCAATAAACTGGATAGCCCCCACTCTGCTGCTGGGCTTCTGCCTGCATTGTCTCCTAGTTAATGAAAGGGTGGTTGAAAGAAAGAAAGGGGTTTTAGAGTATGGTTTTGAAGTATAGGTTATATTGGGACAGGGGACCAAGGAGGACCTATGGGGCGCGCCCTCCCTTGAAACTCCCTTGCAAAACTCCCTGTTAGCAGCCCCTGTTCGCAAGCTCC
>ML685756.1:7782477-7838051 GCA_007922175.1 Pelusios castaneus | reverse complement strand
TAGCAGCCCCTGTTCGCAAGCTCCCTGGTCGCTTATGTGTGGCTTTAAATCATACAGAACAAACTGATCCACAATTTTTTCATGCAGGCATCAATTTACACATTTAAAAAAAATGGCCAAAAGGCTGCTAAAAATAAAGTAATGGTTATAAAAATTACTTTGACTCTTTTCTCCATGGTGCTCTTCCATTCTTTCTGCACTAGATGCAGCTCATCAGCATCTTCATCAAACACATCCTCATTGGGCTGGCTGAGTGCCGCTTGCACCCACGACATTGCACTAGTAGCAACAAGGATTTCAGTACATATGGTAAAAACTGGTATTGTGAGAATCTGAGCAATTCCTCCTCTTGAGTATCAAGTTAAAACCACAGGCAGCATGTACAAGTTTTGAGGTAAGTAACTTTAGGAATGAGAGAGCTTAGTTTTATGTTTTTTTCCACAAGGGAAATTGATGCACATTACCACCACAAATCTGTAGAGATAAATAAGTCAAAGAAAAGTCATTTTGCAAGGTCATAATTTCAGCCAACTTTTAATTTCAGTTTCCAATAGCAGTAATATATTCAGATCAAACTTATCATCCCTAACCACTGTTGGAGCTCATCTAAAGAGCAGATGCAAACGTAAGCACTCATTCTGCAAAGTCTTACACACAGTTTTTACCTTATTCATTATATTGCTTTAGCCCTGTTCATTTCTTTCTAGTGCATAAAGCTACTAAGCACATGTGTAAATCACTGCAAAATAGGGTCCTCAGTTCCATATTCAATTCTGAGTTTCTTGGTTATACAACAACTATTTTATCATCTTTTACGTCTCGAGGAGAAAAATTTCTTTATATTTTGAGTAAAAGGATTAGCTGGATCAAATTGGAGTTTTTTGAAGAAAAAAGACTAAGTGGGCTGTTTAAATTTTGTATTGAATAAAGCATGTTTACTTTACTGACTTCGTTAGAGCTGCACAATTTAAAAAATTCAACCACTCATAAAATAATTAGTGAAAATGGGGAGAGAGAATTACAGCAAGTTCAGTTTTTATTGAATCCACTTCCAATATGCAATCTTCATCTAAAGCAACACCTTTCAAAAGTTCTAGTATTTATTTGTTCAACCTTTAGGGAGGGGATCATGTCTAGTGATTAAAAGACAAGACTGGGGAGCCAGGAATCCTGGCCCAGTCTTGTTCAACATCACATCTCTCACCCAGCTGGGTCACTTAATTTATTTATGCCTCAATTTCCCTAGAAACATGGATAATAACGCTGCGAAGTGGTAGTATGGATATCAGATTTAAGATATTAATATTTGTAAAGCACTTTGAGATCATGGAATGGAAGGTGCTATAGGCATACTAAATATTATGGTTTAATTAAATCACTACCACTAAATGACCTGTTTTTATTGGTCCCTTGAGCAATTTCACAGCAATGCTCAAAACTCGAAACGCTATTAAAAAAAGGTAGAGGGGAGGGAGGAAAGAAAGAGCATGTAAATAGGAAAAAAAAAGTCCAAAAGCTGAGAGATCAACTGATATGAAAAGAAAAGAAAGTCACAGAGATCATTTCTGGCTGATACGTGCTAGAAGAGTGATACATAGACTGGACCTCTGAGTAATGGGACACTGCAAGGAAAAACTGAGGACAGAAATAGTAAACCCAATCCAGTACCCTATTCATTATGTCACTGTGCTTCTTCTGAACAAAGCAATAAGGCATGACTGGAGGAGAGTTGAGAGCCGATTACAATATGTCTGTCCACCTGCACTCCTCGGTTACTGAGAGAAATGTGGTGAAACATTTTTATACACGGGCACCTATATTATTGCTGTCTTACAACCCTGTTTCTAATAGTCACACCTTCCCCACTCTCTTTCCCCTTTATTACTTTTTTTGTAACAAGCACTTGAGACAAACGACCCAACGTACAAGGAACAGCTATTTTTTCTGTTGTCATGTATGCATCGCTCAATTTCTTTCCCCACCCCAGGAAAGCAGGGAGAGAGATAAATGCATTACTAACCCCAGGTATTTAAAAATCATGAGTGAGAATGCAAAATAAAACAGTGAAAATCCAAGTGCCTTAAAAATAACATATGTTGGGTTCATTTTGTTTGCCTTTTGACGTGAGAGCCTTTAGGAGTTTGCATTTTCAAGACCCACCCCCATAACGATTAGGGTTTTTATTTTGTTTTGTTTCCTGAAAGCGGAGGCCCTGCTAATATTACGATGACAGCCACCGGCTATCAAGAATGCACACATTGCACCAAAACCAAAAATTTTGCATGAGCGGTGGCGCTCCTGGAAGGCCTATCATCAAACCACAGAGTTCAGAAGTGCCACCAGACAAAAGTAAATTCATCCGCGAGACTCAAAAACAAACAAACAAAAACCCTCCACAACACCCCCACACAAATAGTTTAGTTGTTTATATATTCTGGCCTCTATCTACTGCCCGCATGGGCGCAAGGAAGCCAGAGATGCCACACGCTGGCATTTTTACTGCTGGCTGGGGAGGCGGGCAGGGGTGCCTTCTGATTCTTCAGGGGAAGCTCCCCACACACAACTGGTGCCTGATTATTTGACAGGGACCCATGAAACCTCGGTCACACACCAAGAGGCTGCTAGAGGGGGAGTGGTCCTGCTTTTTAGCAGGGGGTTGGACTAGATGACCTCGTGAGGTCCCTTCCAACCCTATGATTCTAGAGCCTCTTTCCCCTCAGCTCCTAGCAAGCGAGAGAGCTGAGATCTCTCCCTCTAGCCCGTTGCCCTCCCCCCCCCTCCCGCATGATCATCCCTCACCAGGACAACGACACAGGCTCTCCAGCTGGGCGGCTAGCAGCAGCCACCCTCCGCAGCACAGGGCGCAGCCATTTTGTCTAAGGGCACCGACGCTCCCGTCACAGCCGTTGGAAGCCACATGGGGACGGCAGCCATCTTTGCTAAGGGCGGCTGCACGTGGTTCGCTCGGCGGCACAGCGGAACGGCGGCCATCTTAACGGACGGCCGTCTGGCTTCAACCCGTTGAGGCAACGGGAGGGTTGTCGGCCATCTTCAGTAAGGGCACGAATCGTGCCTCAGAGAAGGCGGGGCTTAGACTTCGTGGCCATGGCGTCACCACCTCCCCAAGAGGCGGGGCCCGGGCAGGGGTTAGGGAAGCCTCGCGGGGGTTGAGCCCAGCTGGAGGAGCAGGTGTAGCTCGCGCTGGGAGCTGCCCAGACCCCCTCCCTGCGGGGGAGGGAGGTAACCATAGCAACACGTCTTTAATGCAGGCCAGCGAGGAGGACTCAACAGAGCGAGCCTGGGTGGGGCAGGAGTGCAGCAACCCTTGTTGCACCCATCAGCCACGCCCGCCCATGAGCGCCTTAAGGGGTGCCCCCTTTCTAGGCACTTAGCTTCCTGCATCTGCCCTGCATGAGCCTCTATGCCATCCCCATCTTCAAAAAGCCCCATTCTGCACCCCCTTCTCCATCCTCTGCAGTCACAAGAGGGACTTACAAATAATGAAATGCAAAGATAAACAAAGGCGTGAATAAAACTTACATTCTGTCTGATGTGTGTTCAAATGCTCTTTGCTGTGTCTTCAGGCTGTTGGCTCGTAAGGGTGCGCTTGGATCACGTTTTCAAATTTTCTCCGTAACAAGGAGGGCTGGCCATGAAAAATGCAAGCTGAGATTCTCTCATCACTTGACTTCAGGAGCTGGGGCTTTAAGAAATGCCTTCTGCTGTGTCCTGTTTCTGGAGCCCAACCTCTAGGTTTTTTTGTCAGTGCCAGTCCCAGGGAGCACACAATGCTACAAGCTGATCATGGAGCTTACAGCTTGGCTCACAGGGACTGATGATTCATGGTGCCCTTGAGCTGTCCATATGGCTTGTAATGTGACTAGGTAGAAAAACAATCTAGGCAATGCTAATGTGTCTGATACTCCAGTTTACCCATGATAAGGTGTTGATTTATTAAAATTGTAGCATAGACTATTTGAAAGAGTATTATTCAGTGAATAATAATCAATGTGAACATCAAAGTGGAAATGGGATAGAACAGAGTCACTTCACGCCTTGGGTTGTGTCTGAGAAATGCTTGATGTCACAAAACTGTCAAAGAACATTCACTCGGCACTTGGGCAGATCTGCAAAAACAGGCCTTGCCCTCCAAAAATCAACTAACTCCCCACCATCCTGGCTGGTATCCTACTGTGAAAATGAGGGTCCAGACACCCCAAGGGAAGAACTGTGGATTTTAACTCCAACGAGAAAGCAACTGAATTAACTGATTATATACCATGTAATTATAAAAGTACATTGAGTTAGGTCTTTTATGAAAACTTGTAAAGTTCTGAACTTGATTATCATTAAGAGACTGGGGTTATGTGATTATATATTTGTGTAGATACAACACTCTGCTCGTAAGTTGTGCTGCAACATGCAGCTCCATTTAACAACAGGGCAGTGAGCAGTCAAAGGGGGAGGGGCTGCCTCCTCAACCAGATGCGATTAGTTCCAAGCACGTAGTAGTGTACAATCTAGGGAAAGACAAATGATGGGCCATTAGAGGTAAGACATTGAGACATCCTGACTAGAATTTTCCCAATCTGTATAACCAAGAATCACCATAGTGTGTGTGAGAGATTTTTTTAAAAAAAGGAAGGAGGCTTGAGTTGAAGACTATCCAGAATCTGAGACACAGATAGTTGGCAGGTGATGTCCATGAAATGCTGGATCCCCTGTATAATAGAAGTATGCAGGGAAACTGTTGAAAGGAATGAGTAACTTGCATTCAGAAGGACTTTATCTATAATAGAAGTGTAAATCTGAGGTGGCCTCTTTATATGTATTTTCTGAGTAACTTGTATAGTTCCCTTGCTATTTCATCTTCGCATCTGTGATTTTTCTATTAAATAAATGTTTTGGTTTATTTACCCCAAGCTGGACTCTGGTATGCAAATTGTGTGGAATGTGAGTGTCAAAGCAAGCCCCTATCTAGAGCAGTGGTTCCCAACCTTTTTCTTTATGTGGACCACTATATCACCATCAAAAGCTTTTGTGGACCATCACTTAAGCAAGCCGTTTTAAAACATTTTTAACATAGCCCATGGATGATGGGAGTCAAACTTATATATCAAGGGATACTAAAAATACAGCTATTTCTAATGATTTATTATGCTCACTCACAAACATATTGCACTCATCACAGTACTTTTACCTGCAGTACCAGCGGAAAAAAGATAACACTTACCTAATGAGAAGACTGATGTTGTTTCACAGATGTCAAGAGAAAGTTATATTACACAAGGACATTTCTAAAGCAAATTACATTGTGAATAATAATGTAACATTGACTATGATAAGAGATACATGGGATTATATTATTATTACGTTATCTTCCCCCCAGCCCCGCGGACCACCTGCAATACCCTCATGGTACCACGTCCTATGTCCATAGACTATGGGTTGGGAACCACTGATCTAGAGCAGTGGTTCTCAACCATTGTGTTGGGACACATTACTGTGTTGCCACACAGTGGTAAGTGTGTCATGGGGAGCCAGGAAGATGGCTGGATTTGGCCCGGGATGGGTGGGCTAGTGTATCCTGTAGGGTCGCCATATGCTGCCAAGTGTGTCACGACTTGCAAAAGGTTGAAAATCACTGTTCTAGAGGGCTCTTTTCATGCCTTAGGGGCTGAAAAACCAAAGGGAAAATGTCCAGGTGTCTGGTAGGTGGATGGAGTTATGGGAGACTTGGAACCAGAATGGCTGTTGGGATTACCCTGTAAGAAGTAACTAGGGTGCTGGAAGCTAGGGTGAGACTTTGTGCTTGTAGGCAAGCTCCTGGTGTCAGTAGTCTGAATCAACGCTGCATAGCATGAAAGCACTCAAGTTTACAGGGTAGGCAGTGACAGAACCTTGTAGTGGTCTGGGACTTGATCCCCAAAACACCACATCTACTGATACATATACCTTACTATGGAGTTAATGCTGTTACTTTCGAGAGTTGTGACATGACAAAACAGCACATCACAAGGATGGTGTTTCATAGGCTTCACAATAGTTTAGAGAAATTTCTAAGAAAAAAATGGGCTGATCCCACAAATGTGAGATGCTGGCATCCCCATGTGACATGCCTTCTAAAAGAAACGGTGGATTCATAATCTCTTGTAATCTTTTCTGTGTAGGTGTGTATGGAATATTGCCAGCCCTCAGATGTAAAAAAATAATGAGTCAGCTTTAGGTTTATGATACAGGAGGCTCCTCCCATCCATGCACAAGTTTGGTGTACCAGTCATAGCCCATACACACTGTCATATGAGAATAAAGGGCTGGATGGGGCTCTGCACACCTTATTTCTCACATAACCATGAAAATCCTAGAACTAACAATGACACGATAAATGGTTTCATTGTAAAAGATTTCTATCTCTGGTCTCTTGTGAAACCAGTAGGTTCTCCTATTAAACTATCAACAAAAATAACAAAAAAAAGGCTTACCAAGAATTTATAAATATAACCAAGGGTACAAAGGATTTGCCATATATGATCACTCCATCAAGTTTGATATGCTGCTTCTTATATTGGCAAATTCTGTAGATGATGCTATAAATAAGCCATTGCTTCTCATCAACTACCCTCCTCCCCAGCAGTCATTAATATCCATCTTTCCTTAGTTCACCTGGCCAGTTCTACAAACCAGGACAAAATAGTTAGTTCTGACTCCCATTTCCAAAAGAAATATAAACATTTCAATCACAGCACTCGTGTGTAAAGGTTATAGGATTAGACTCAGTGACAGAAGCAGACAATGGATGAGTGTCTTTGCACAGTACAAAAATGTCTTGGGATTTGGGCAGCTCTGCAGTTCAGGACAACAGAGAATCTCACTAGAGAACTTCTATTGCACTTCTTACTACAGCGACCGGATAGCCTGATTTTAAAGAAACAGTCCCAATAGTCAGGATTTTGTGATAGCTAGGCCCCTATTACCTTCCACTGCCTGTCCTGATTTTTCACACTTGCTATCTGGTCACCCTACCCTTTACGGCCCCTGGCACACCACTTGTGCTAGGGCCTATGAAGGGATCAAGGTAAGGCCACTTAAAGTGACACTATGCTGTACATGTGCCAGGGAAATTCTACTCTGACTCTGATATTTTGTTGTAGCAGTGTACAGGGAGGTGCAGAGGTAGGGGGCAGACTCTGCCTCATGCTATCGAAGTCTGTGGGTAGCAGAACTCTTAAGTGATGGTTTTGTTCACTGCAGGGACACTAAAAGCTATGGGGAAAAAGAATAAAAGCAGAGGAGTAAACAAGCAGCTGCTCAGCGAGCTGTAGGAAGTGTGGAGAACACCATGATATGTTGCATCCAATCCCACTGCAGCATGTTTCTGCAAGTGGTAGACACACCAGTCCTTCCGATATGTTTGATAGTGGTTTCTGTATACCATGTATTTGGAGACAATGGAAATAGACTCTCCAAGCATTAGGTTCTGGTGGTTTTCCACAAACACATACACATTTTGAGTAACAGAGCATTATTATTCTAAGGTTACCAGAAACCAAAAAGTGTGGTGACCCTAGGCACAATGACTAAGTTAAAATAAAGGATCGATACAATAGTTCCTAAACCCAGCCCCTAAAGGTAATATGGTTTAAGGATGTAAAGGTAACCATGTCTCATTGAAAGCTCCTCACGCCATCCTCCTGTCTGCAGACCACTGCCCCGTATCTTTCTGTCAATGATCAAATGTGTGCACCCAGCTCACAGATTGCCTGCTCCCCAGTCTTCCTTTCACAGGCAACTCCCAGCCTGCTACTCCTGTTCACATGCACCCTATGAGTTTGTGTACCTTACAGATGCTATGGCGCACAACACAAGTCAATGCTACTGTAGCAATGCAGTTCAGTGGTTCCCAGCCTTTTCAGTAACATGGCACACTTCCATGACACAAACAATTCCACGTCACACCCACTTTTTTCAGCGAATTGATTGCTCATAAACATCACATTTACACACGTTTACGATGGTTAAGGTCTTATTACAGAGGTTTGCAACATAGTGCATACAACAAGCTCAAGAGGGACCAAATGCATTAATGTTTCAAACTCACCTGAAAAAATACATGTCATCTCAATTTTGCCCTTTGGCCACCTGTGTTTAGCATGTTCATGTTTTAGAATTGAAAGACCAATACCTCGCTTTTAAATGATGATTAATTTTCATGAGTTTTATGAGTTGCAAATTTGGTTGGATAGAATATTGTTTAAGATGAAACAATGTTTGTTTTACATTGATTTTCATTACCTTTGTACAAAATTTCATGGCACACTTGGACAGTTCTCATGGCACACCAGTGTGCCGCAGCATACTGGTTGAAAACGACTGATGTGGTGTATAGACACTTGCAACAGCGACAAACTGAACCTTTGAACTTGGTGATGACTATGGTATTTCATGGTAACGTGTATATTACTCATTCTATAGCACCTTCTATTCAGGAATCTCAACATACTGTACAAGCATTAACCAATCAAATCACAGAACATGCCCCCCCCCAACCCCTGTGAGGAAGGTAAAGAATACTTAGGAGACATTTCATTCACCTTTTTGAATTCTACCCTTGCTTAATAGCACCAGCACCACTCCACAACAGTTTAGGACAAAATATCCTATTGAAAGTGGAGGAAGAATATAGGGAAATGGAATTTAGTTCTCAGAGCTGGAATTTTGCCAGAATACCAGAGCTAACACCCTAACTTTTGTAAGTGCTGCCACAGAATCTTTAATGAGCACAGATGACCAAAGCCTAATTTTTGCATCTTATCCAAAAGACAAAGGACCCTGTAGTGATGTAAATCAGAAATATTTCTTTTGGAATCAATGGAGTTATGATGATGTGTAAAACTAGCATAAGTGAGTAGATAAGTAGGCATCGTGCTCTAGCCACCTGGTGCTTCCTGGCATCGCATTATGCCTTTGATTTACCAATGACTCTAAGTGATCAGTGTTACAGCTGAATAACAAGAAGTATTTGTTGCCTCACCTACACTAGGTTTCCTCCCTCCCACATGCTGACCCATTTGTTTTGTGAGATGCACCGTACAAGACTGTAAGGCTGCAGGTTGCATATCCCTCCTCTCTTTTCTATATTCCGTTATTATTAAACAACATGTAAGCTACTTTTTCTTCACCTTGGCCACAATATTCTTCCCCATTAGATACAGAAAATCTGTCTCCACCCCAATGTTTCCAGTACAAGTGTTTATAAAAGGAAGGGGGTCATGTATTAAGATTAAATAATGATCAATAGACATAACAGACTTCAGAGTTCCCTTATTGAGCTTTATTCAGCATGCCTGGCAAGGACTGCCAGCAGACACACAGGTTTACCTGAGCACTTAACAACTCTCCCATTTATCACTATGGCAATCCCCAATGGCCCCAGTAACCTGAGATACCACATATTCCTCTCTCTCAAATGAAAATGTCTCTCCCACCCCCAAAAAGAATTAACATTAAACTGGGAGATGAGGGTAGACTGCCCCATCTCCAGGTGAACCCGGAGGGGATATTCAGCCCCATGATGAAGGGGTCATGCCTAGCTAAAGATCCAGGTGAGTAGGAGGCCTTCCCAGTCTAGGTGGATTGAGGTGAATTTTTGGTGGACCCACACTGGAAGGTGGTATTCGTGGCGGTGTGGCCACAGGTACCGGAGAAGTAGCAGGCTTAATGAAAGCGGAATAATGACACGCATGCCCCGCAAACACACACCCAGACTGGGTTGATAACTTTGTCTGCCTAGACATAGAGGGGCAGAGGTCAAGTGTGACCTGGGAGTCAGGCAATGATGTTCCGTGCATCATGAGATCCATAACTGGACACAATACCGGGTCAACGTGTGTTGCTCTTCTTACTTGAGTAGCCGTGATAGGTGTGTTTTCCACCTGATCAAAGTAAAAGATTCCTTCCGGGGCCCAAATCTTGTCGGGCTACTGGTAATGGTAGTCTTGAAAGACCATCTGCATTGCAATGCAAAGAGGATTTCCTATACTTTATCTCGTATATATATCCAGAACATATCAATGCCCACCGTTGCATACAACTAGCAGCCAAAGGTAGAATGCCTGTGTGTGGTCCCAAAATCGATGCTAGGGGTTGATGGTCAGTGAGGAGCATGAATTTATTTCCATACAGGTACTGGTGGAATTTCTGGACACCAAAAACAATTCCCAGTGCCTCACATTCAATTTGGGCATAATTAGTCTCTGCCTTGGTCAAGGTGCCTTCAAACAAAAGAGAAGTGAGCCACGCAAAAAAGGCAGACCAGAGAACAATGAGCAGGCAGTCCAGTGGAACAAGAGGGAAATTCTACATGCAGTAGAACAGTCAGAAGGTGATCATGGCGACACCCATTCTGAAGAGGAAGAGTCACTTCATGTTTTGTCTATAACAGCTGGCCCACGCAAATTCTGGGTGATATTGCTGGTGGACAGCATACCTATACACATGGAACTGGACCCTGGTGCAGCTGTTTCTTTAATTTCCAACATTGTGTATGAGAAGGACTTGAGACATCTGCCACTTAACCTGATGACAGTAGTTTTGAAAACGTACAGAGGAGAGGCTGTACCCATGTTGGGTACTATTGAGCTGAAAGTAGAGCTCAATGGACAGTCAAAAAGGCTACCACCGTTTGTGGTGAAAGGCAATTACCCAGCCTTAATGGGAAGGTCTTGGATTAGGAAGATCAAACTCAATTGGGCAGAAGGGCATCAATTGACTGAAGAAGAAATAAACCTGGCAACAATACTAGTGAAACATGCTGCTATTTTCAGAGAGGACTTAGGCAGCATAAAGGGAATCACCGTGAAGTTAAATATTAAACCTGACTGCCAACCGAAATGTTTGAAGGCCAGACCGGTGTCATTTGCCAGCAGGTCCAAGGTTGAAGCAGATTTGGAGCGACTTGTCAAGAAGGGAGCCTTAGGGTCAGTTACTCACAGTCAGTGGGTGACACCAATCGTCCCACTAGTGAAGAAAGATGGCTCCATTCGGATTTGTGGAGATTTTAAGGTCACCGTTAACCCAGTGTTATGTGCAGAACAGTTACCCGGATCGAGGACCTCTTCATGGGTTTGGCTGGGGGACAAAAATTCAGCAAGATTGATTTGAGTCAAGCGTATTTACAATTGCATGTCAAAGAAGAATCTCAAGAGTTGTTGACTATTGTAACTCATAAGGGAATGTACAGATACTGTCGCTTGCCTTTTGGGATTACGTTGGCCCCAGATTTGTTCCAGAGGGCCATGGATCAGATCTTGAGTGGCTTATCGGGAGTACAGTGCTATCTTGATGACATCCTGGTCACTGCCAAGAATGAAGAGGAGCACCTTACGAACTTAAGAGCTACCCTAAAAAGATTGGAGGAATATTCCCTACGCGTTCGCCAAGACAAATGTGAATTTTTTTTGTCCTCTGTTGAATATTTGGGACATATAATTGATGCTACTGGCTTTCATAAGTCTCCAGCCAAGATGAAGGCAATCGTGGAGGCACCACTACCTGAGAACGTGAGCCAGCTTCACTCTTCTTTAGGGTTACTGAACTATTATGGCAAGTTTATTCCACAGTTAGCAATGCTACTGAAACCCTTACATGAACTCCTTGGGTCAAACAGGAACTGGAACAGGACTGAAGCCTGTGTTGTTGTGTTCAACAAGGCTAAACTCGCATTGACTAACTTGAGGGTTCTGACACACTTTGATCCGTCCTTACCCCTACAGCTAGCCTGTGACGCCTCCCCTTATGGAGTTGGGGTTGTGCTGTCCCACATTATGCCTTCAGGAGAAGAAAGGCCCATCGCTTTTGCTTCACGCACCTTGACCAAGGCAGAGACTACTTATGCCCAAATTGAACATGAGGCACTGGGAATTGTTTATGGTGTCCGGAAATTCCACCAGTACCTGTATGGAAAGAAATTCTTACTCCTCACTGACCATCAATCCCTAACATCGATTTTGGGACCACACACGGGCATTCCACCTTTGGCTGCTAGTCGTATGCAATGATGGGCATTGATACGTTCTGGATATACATACGAGATCAAGCATAGGAAATCCTCTTTGCATTGCAATGCAGATGGTCTTTCAAGACTACCATTACCAGTAGCCCATCAAGATTTGGGCTCAGGAAGGAATCTTTTACTTTGATTAGGTGGAAAACACACCTATCACGGATACTCAAGAAAGAAGAGCAACACACATTGACCCAATATTGTCTCAAGTTATGGATCTCATGATGCATGGAACATCATTGCCTGACTCCCAGGTCGCACCTGACCTCCGCCCCATATGTCTAGGCAGATGGAGTTATCAACCCAGTCAGGGTGTTTGTTGTGGGGCATTATTCCGCCTTCATTAAGACCACATTTGTTGGAACAGCTCCATTCCAGTCACTGTGGGATAGTGCGCATGAAAGAAATCACACAAAGCTATTTTTGGTGGCTAGGCTTGTACAGGGCCATCGAGGAGATGTCTAGAGCTTGCACCTCATGCCAGAGCATCCGGAACGCACCTCAGTTAGCACCTCTTTTCCTGTGGGGCTGGCCAGAAAGGCCATGGCAACGTATTCATGTTGATTTTGCTAGCTCATTTGAAGGATGTATGTTTTTAATTGCTGTTGATGCCATTCCAAGTGGCCGGAAGTCTCTGTAATGCAGTCCACTACTACAGAAAACACTATCCAAAACCTGTGGCTTCTTTAGATGTTATGGTCTCCCAGAGCAGCTGGTGAGTGACAATGGATTGCAATTCACTTCCCAGGATTTTGAAAGTTTATGAAGACCAATGGGATACACCACAAGGGAAGTTATTCTCTCTCTCTTTTTTTTTTTTTTTAATAGAAAAAATAGTGAAATTTGGCAATCTGTATTAAACACAGGTATAGAATAGCCTGATAATTCTTCCTTCTTGCAGAATTGTTTCCACTTTAGGCCTGGCAAAAGCAGAACTTTCTATTGAATATTCCATAGACAACAGACAGGTTTGACTTTTGCTGAGTTCTAGGGGAGAATGGTTACAGGAGAAAATAAAGTATTCCTTTTTTTCCCATTTTCCCCAGACTTGCTTTGAGCTTCCCAAGGGAAGCCAGCCTCACAACTTGAAAAACTTTGTTCTGAAATATTATGTGTTAACCAGAGCAGCTGCCACAGTTTATTAATACTGACTTACTTTGCTTCACCCAATCAATTTCCTTGATTTGCCTTTAAAATAAGTGGGTTTTGTTCAGCCCATAGACTTGTCTTATGTTCATTCTGGAACTTCAATACACACCTGTCTAGTATTCCTGTCTACTGGGCTAAAAACTGAAATCATATCACAATGAAAGCTGTTCATCATGAAATTACATTGTGAGTAGGAAAATATTACAGCAGTAAGGTGCAATATAATAAATACTAACATCTTAGTTGTTTACCTGTAGCTACTGTACAGCTAATCAAACAAGGAGTCCTGTGGCACTTTTAAAAACTAACATTTATTTATCACATGAAAATCCCACTTCGTCAGACGCTTTGAAGATGGGGAAGTTACAGAATGTGCAGCTTATGTAGTTTTAATACTGGCAATGCCTCTTGCTATTCCCCAAGTCCTCAAAACTTTGAAAAACCCCCCATATATCTGTGGCTTACAGATATCCCTCATTATGGCGCTATTGTCTCTGTCTCTTCACTCATGTTTCTTGACATGTAGCATTGCCTTACTTTGTTTGCACAATAATTGATCTGGATGTGCAAATAATTATTATATATTTAATTGATTTGAGGAGAATTCCTGTAGTGAATTTCCCTGAAGAAATGTATATCTATTCAAATCATACTGACTTAACATCACAAAACTTGCTGTGTTTTACAGAAGAGAAATGGCTGCTTTTTTCCTTTGGCTTCTGAGAAGATGAGTTGCTGTCTCTTTTATTCTTTGTATAAACTCAGGCAAATGTCGAGTAAGACCACAAGAATAACAATTGTATAATGCTGATGTACTTGACTGAACTTCATAGACCACTGCTAGAAGGTATAGAATATAAATCCCGGTATATACTGATTTCATTTCTAACTACATCTATTAAAAATGGCTTAGAGGGGTAGTGGACACTTCCCAAAATAACTGGTTAGACCATGACATTACCATTCTTCTGGAGTCCCATCCCAGTCCTGTAAAGTATTGAGTGCTCAGCCCTTCACAACTTTCATTGAGGTCAGTAGGAGTTGAAGGAGTACCCCTCTTTACAGGATTCTGCTAAGCAAAAAACCATCATGCCACAGTGAATGTCCTGACAATTAATGGCTAGCTAGGAAGAGTTTAACATGCAGTTCTTCATGCCTTTGGTCCTCTGCATTTTTTCACAGGCATTATATGTGTATGTCTACCTCCAGTCTGTGAATTTAGAAAACTGATTTTTCCCAGAATCGAACAAAAAACCAGCCCTATCTACAGCATGCAAGAACTTTTCTTGTGTTATTATTGTGGGCTAGATTCTGTCACCTTCATTCACTCTGAGAAGTATCTTATTATATCAGTTATGTAATAATTGATTTCTATGGCTCAATTTATAGAGTAAGGTATCACTCAGCATGAGCAAGGGTGACAGAATTTGTACTTTTATTATGACCCCTTTCAGACACAGGGCCAGCTTTTCAGCAGCACAGTAGTCTCTAGTTCCTTTAAGAGTTTTCAAACTGTGCTGAGGGCCCAAATTTTCGTGATCGTATTACATACTCCAGGCCTGAGCTTGCCTTTCTTTGCTCATCCGAAACTTCCACTGACTGCAGTGGAGGCTTGGGGAAATCAGGCTTGGCCTTTTTCATTTTAAATAGCAACTCCTCTTCAGAAAACTGGAATATTCTTCAATTTTGCATAGCAAATCAAGTACGTGTCTTTGAGAGGCTGTGCAGATATTTTACAGTTACTTAGTCCATTAGCTACTTCACTTATTCATGACTCAACTGCTATATGAGGAATGAAGTCAATGTGTATTATCAAATGAAAACATTCTTATCATCCCATAATGATATGGGACTAACCTCAGAGGCAAGCTGTTAGGTAGAAGTTATTGGTTAGTGGAGTGAAGGGAAACTAATTTGGGGCAACTTACATACCAAGAGGCTACAAAATGTAAGAATATGTAATTTACACTTTTATACACGTTCTTGTTAGTTGCTTTTCCTGCTACTTTCCATATATGCATCACTTCTGAATTTGCCTTGTAATATCTTTAGCTGCACAATATGATGGAGGTGAAAAATAGGACTTGCAGTAGGATTGTAACCTTGAGATTCCAAACTGATGGTGCTATCTGAATGCCACGTGCCTGTGATATATTAGTCAAAAAAACAAGGAGTCCTGTGGCACTTTTAAAGACTAATACATTTATTTATCATGTGAGCTTTTGTGGGAGAAAATCCCACTTTGTCAGACGATTTGAAGATGGGGAACTTATAGAATGGGAGGAAATTAAATGCAGGGAAATGTATGACACAGGATCAGGTCAGGCTGTAACAGCAGTAATTACAAAAACAGGTTCTTTGATCTCACCTTCCTCTATATGCTGTTCCCCAGTGTTTGAATCCCAACACCTATTCTGATTTGCTGTTACAGCCTGATCTGATCCTCTGTCATACATTTCTCTGCATTTGATTTCCTCTCATTCTGTAAGTTCCCCATTTTCAAAGAGTCTGATGAAGTGGGATTTTCTCCCACGAAATCTCATGCGATGAATAAATTTGTTAGTTTTTAAAAGTGCCACAGGACTCCTTGTTTTTTTGGATGACCTAGACTAGCACGGCTACCCCTTTTGAACTGGTATATTAGTATTAATATTTATATGTATTATTTATAAATGAACTGTCAGGTAACATAGATGTTCAGTTCTGACTGCAAACTTTTGCAAAATTGCATGAGTGAAATTTTCTAGAGATGTTTTAGGATGTTCTAAACAGCCTGAGTAATTTAATTCTTTCTGTTTAAGAGCTATCATATTCTATTCAGGAGGATCCTTTTTCAGGACTTTTAGCAGCAACATTTCCATTTTAATGAAAAGGCTGATTTAATAATTTAGCTAAGCAAAACCTGCAGCTGCTCAGAAAACCTATTTAGCACATGTGAAATTGCTACCATCGTTTTTTCTAGTAGCAAGAGAGCAAGCAGGTTATAAATACTTTACTGATGTGCTGAGGACTACATTTTATCCTCATGGAATGCTATGTCAAAAGAAAATTCTCAGAATATATTAAGGTAGTGATACAGTGTAATTTATGGTTTCTTGAAAACCTGAAATATTTATCCATCTCTCTTACCCATATCCACTCATTTGACAATGTCTGCTTGCTTCTTTCAGTAGCTGAAGCAATATAAGCTTATCAGATAATTTCCTGAATTACCCATTCTAAACACTACCAATTTTCAGTTCTCAAAGGATGACACGTAAGGTTTGTATGGGAAACAATGACTATATGCCTATGTCTTTGTGTTTTGTAGGTATGCATTTTTACCCATGTGCTTCTTATAAGGACTCTGTAAAGATGAGGGGCATATTTCAAATTCACATCAATAAGGGCTCCAGGCTCTGTTATAAGGATTTCATACAACTCCATCCTTTAGAATCTTGTAAGTAATCTCTTGGATATCCTACAGGCTTTCTTTCATAAAGCTTTCAACACAGAGTTGAGCAGGCTGTGTGCATGAAGTTGCCTGATTGAAATGCCAATATTCTATTCTCTGTGCTCTGAAATTTACTATCACAATAAAACAGACGCATTCCCCTGCATACCAAAATGAGCTGGCTATGAAGAACAACCGCTACAACCACTCATTGATTTCATGGATCTGGTTTAATTGACATCAGCATTCAATCCTTTCTACTGTCCTATTGTATTCATTGTCTCCCTCTCCTGGCAGTTCAGACTGGATTCGCTATGTAGCAAATCCAATAATGAATTGCAGCAATTCTCCACCCTGGGAATAAAAAGTCACATTATTGTAGGATGATGATAAACAACTAATCTCTCTCCCCCCCCCAATTCTATTTTCTTTATTGGTATTAGTTACATTTCTCCCTGCAATTGTCTGTAATGAGAGAGAGTACGATGCATTGCTTGAAGCAGCGGGGTCCTAGAGGTCCTTTGCAGTCCGGTGTTTGTGATAGTGTGGATTGATGGCATGCATTTCCCTCCCCGAACCCCAAATCATAAGGGCTGAAGCTGGTAGAATGTAAAAAATATTTTCAACAACTTATTAAATGATGGGAAAAATCACAAATACGTTATTTGATTAATATAATTCAATTATCTATAAAGCTGGTCAAGTAATTCTTAGGAAGTGTGAATAATTTATTCAGTTACTGAAGGCACAAAAATTTGTTGAACATGTTATTTGTAAATATCAACCAACCAGCTTCAATCTGGAACTTAAAGAGGATGCCAGAGGAGATGTGGACATGCTATTTTGAGCACAGCAACCACAGGAGAGAGAAATGCATACCATGCTCCATATGATGAACTGACCTGTTTATAAACCCCGTTGCATGCATCTGCAGGTCAATGTGTGTATGTGGTGAAGGCAAGAGGGCAGCACTGAAGATTGGGAAAGGTTGAGGCAGTCATGCTTCTGAACCCTCGTGCCACTGTAGGAAGACACTAGCAATTGGTTTGAAAAATGGTACTTGTGGGAGAAGCAATAATAGAACTAGTGCTCTGCCTTACTCAAAAGATGGTGAATCCAGAGGGGGAAAATAAGACACAGACTCACAGGAGGCAAAATTAACATTTCCTAAGTTTTAAACACTTTTTTGAAGCTTTAATGTTCTCATAATGTGGTACTGATTATATAGAATTGTAACCACATTGCCAGGCCGTGACGGCGGCAGCAAAGGACCGGGTTCTGTTTCTAGGGGTTCCCAAATAATGTTACACCACCAATTGGCTCGAGCCCCCACCCAGTCCCCTGGGAAATTACACACCACTCCCTGGGTGCCCTAGAAGGGCAAGACTTCCTCTCTTGCAAGCACGAGTCTGAGTGTAGCACACAAGACTTTTAATAAAGGCTAAATAAAGGCAACATGAAAACGCACCACTGATGGGGATACAGTGCAAAGATTCCCACAAAATCCAATAGATAAAACTCATTCCACCCCACTGTACATAGTGTGTCCTTCACTTCTTTGTAGCCCCCCTGTACTGAGCTTTAAAGTTTCACTGTCCACCTCTAAGGAGGGGAAGTGGGGATGGCCCTCAGCCGTCCCCTCCAATTGTCCTCTGCCACCTAAAGGTCTGCTCACAAGCACTGTCTGCTGGCTCTGCCTGCTGGCCTCTGGTCACACCCACTGTCCACTGGCTCCACCGCACCACCTGCTGGTCACACCTGCTATCTGCTGCATCACCCACCACCTGCTAGTCACACCTGCCATCTGCTTGCACCACCCACTGGTCACACCTACTGTCCACTGGTACCAATCATCTGCTTCATTTAAGTCAGCTTTTAGTGATTTCAGCTCTCTGGAAGGTTTTTGCTTCCCTGGTGATTTCAGCTCAATCAAAATGACAAATGAGACTCCACAAAGAATCTTTAGGTCTATCCTTCAACAATGGGCAGAGAAGTAGGTGTTTGCTTGAGGCAGAGCTCCAGCAGAACTAGTGCTCACACCCCTCCCCACCAGTTTTACAACTCTGAAAACTAGGGTTGCTCACTTTTCCAAGTTCTCTGTTGCTGATGGTGACTTCCCATCAGCTTCTCAGTCAATAACAGATATACAATCAAAAGGTAGCATATCATGAATAACAATATTTCCTTCTCCCCTTCTGCTAAAGACACCAGATACAGCAGATTTGAACCGGCCACACATACCAGCCACCATCTACCATCATGCCCATCCTCTGGGTGAAATTATGCTGAGTGTCATGCAAATACAAAGCCCAGGCAAATCAGCTACCCCTCCTCCCTGCTTAGGTGCTAAGCAAGCGAGGCTCTCAGATTCTTAACCTTGCTTCCAGAATAAAGAATGTTGTTTCATTGTAATCCTGCTGTACTCATGGCACAAATCAAGTTTGAGTTATGTCTTTGACCCTTATGATAGTGGTGTCTATGGGGCCCCAAATGAGATTGGAGTCCCATTGGCTATGTCTACACTTGCACTTTTAAGTCTACTTTAACTAAGTCGACTTAACTAAGTCGACTTAAAGTCAACTTAGTTAAGTCAACTTAGTGTGTCTACACTTACAATTAAAATCGACAAAGGGGAACTTACAAAGTCAACCTAGAGCGTCCACACTGGATGCTCTAGGTCGACTTTGTGGGGCTAGGGGGACCTTGGGCAGGTCCACGGTGGTGGTGGGGGGGCACCCCCTGTGTACAATGGGGCAAAGGGGGACAGGTATCCTGATGAGCCATTGAGGACATAAAGAATACAACCATTGTATCCTTAATGGCTCATCAGTTTACTCCCTGGGACCACGTCACCTGGCAGATTCCTTAACATTAAGGAGACAATGGTTGTTCACACCCTCCCATCTAAGACATTTGTCCAGAATGACACAAGTTAAAGTATGGATATAACATCAAATTCTTAACTTCTAATCGAAATAGAATTCCTAGACAAACTATATAATCATTCCCAGCAAATTACTACCTTTCTATTGATACCAAACATGACATAGGTCCTATGGATTATTGCATTTATGAGATATCCATTGAAAATAATATCATAAATGCTTCCCTAAATCCAGACAGTGTCACATCGTGCCCACATGCCCTGCCCTTTGGGGGCATGCCAGGCTCCCCCTGTGCCCCCCCCGGCAGGGAGGGCATTGGTGTAGTCCTGGGGTAGCCCTAAGTCGACTGAGGGCTACCCCAGGGCTACACTGGCTTAATTTGACTTTAGAAAGTCAAATTAAGCCTTAGGTTGAGTAGAAAGGTGGTTTAATAAAGTCGACAATTTTCATTGTCGACTTTATTTTCCTTAAGTCGACTTAAGCAAAGTGTAGTGTAGACACAGGGCACATTAAGTCAACTTAAGCCAAGCTTAAGTCGACTTAATTTACCAGTGTAGATGCAGCCATTGAGATAAATGTGTGTAGGGAAGAGGCAGGGAATGACATTTCCCCCCTGCTGTGTTTGTACAGCACCTAGCACAATCAGTCCTGGTCTATTGGTGATCCTTGTCACTATGATAACAACTGCAAAAAAAAGCAAACACCACCACAACCACCTCTTTGATCATCGTCTAAAATTGTTACAGCGGTCAGAGTTAAAAACAGCTCTCAATCAGTAACTTACTTTGAAATAAATCAATAAAAGCTAGAGCCCTACTTCCAGTGGGGTTCCATGGCTGGTGTCACCAGTACAGAACATGCCAGCATGCAGGGATAACTTGCATTGGGAGCCTGCAAATCTGTATATCATGAACTCTCAAACAAAGGAAAAAGGTCCAGTGGTTATATGCTGGGTGCCCCTTTTACTTGCATTCAGCATTCAAACCTGTAACTCTAAAGTTGCTGGATCTTTTTCAAAGTATTTTCAGCCACCCTTGTAAAAAGGAGAACAGATCATGAGTTAGACTATCGACAGGTTATAAAGCCCCTTGATAAGAATGTGGTGCTTTGGAGTTCACTGACATGCTTTGCACCAAAGTTACTAAATAATAATGCAGCATATATTACTCATTTAATAAATAATTTCAAAATGATCCTTAATTTATAGTGCTACTGAAATTACATCCCACTCTTTCGAATATACTCAGGTGGACTTTTTGTTTAAGCTCTTCATTTCCAAATTCGTCATTATAGTCGGTATTATTGAAAAAGAGAACTGAAAAATAAGAATGACCTATTATGTATGTAAGCTTCTTTCATCAACAAGAAAAAGACTCTTTGCCGTGAGAATGAAACAATTCTATGTAGACTATGCTCTGACTCTTGGATCTTCCTGGCCTACCATGTGTAAGAGGGGACAACATTTTCTCCCGTCTGCTGCCACTTGGCTCTGATTGCAAGTTAGTGAGGAATCAGGGCCATGGCTTTGCCTCCTGCCCATCACCCTTGCAGTGCTAGCCAACTGCAGTCCTTCGATAAAATCCTGATCCCATTGAAGTCAATGGCAAAATGGCTATTAACATCAATGGGGCTGATGTTCAGCCTTTGTGCTCAAGTTCAAGGCACACTCTCATCGTTAGTATTTAACTGTAAGACATTATTTCTGTATGATGGTTTTTTAAATGTCAAACAATTATTTTGCATGTCTGGGTGTTCAGTCCAAAGAGATGACAATAGATTTTAGCTTATTTTTGAAGAAAAGTAAACTTTCTTGGTATCATAGGGGCTCAGAAATCTCAAGCATTCCAGACACCTGGGTGGGGCAGAGCAAACAAACAGTCTATAACCCTAGCCACCTCCTGGCAGGGGACTCTGATCTCTTGGGTGGGGCAGAGTGAACCATAAATCTATAGCTTCTGGGATGGGACAGATCAAACAATCAGTCTATAGCCCCTGGGCCTCCTGGGTGGGGCAAGTAATAGCAATGTGGGGCTCTGACCTCTGGGTGGGGCAGAGCAAGGTGCAGATATCAAGAGCTCTTGGCAGCTACACCTAGTGGCAAGTGCGGGGATGTGGGTAGGGGAATTCGGGCCCACTGGACTCCACTGGGTCCTGAGCTAGGGCCCTATGAAATCTTTGAACTCCCTATTAAGGATTCAAATTCGGCTCTTATCACATTCTCTGGGTCAATTCCTACCATAAAGTCCATCTTGGGCAGTGACTAGTCATCCTCTGATGGCCCAGTGTGGGGTTGATATATCCTGTCTCACTTGGCACATATAATAATTTCATATCAGCCTAATTAATTTATAGCAGGCATTTGCTTTTTGTCTGTTAAAGTGGCCTGATTCTTCCTCTGCAGAATACAAGTTATTTCTATTCTGTAGGGAGAAAACTGAGGCTAAAAAAAGAGTTAGGTATTATTTATTGATTATTATAACAACAGAGTTTATGGTAGAGTTTGCCCTACAGAATATATGATAGAATTCATCCTGAATTGACTCTTTACTACTGAATGTCATATTTCTGTAATTAGACTGTTTTAGAAGTGGTGACACAACCTTAAGTATAATGCTACATACCAACTTAATATTAATCTTTTTTTTCTATAACCTAAAGCTAAGAACATTAAACTTTTAAAAGTTAATACAACAAGATTTCATTTACAGGCATGGTACAAATTTACACACTAGGGTGCAGTAAGATAAAAAAAATGCAACAGATATACTGAATGAAATTTAAGACTTATATTGTAAAATAAATTTAGAATTTCATAAAAATTTTTTGGGAGGAGGAGGAAGTCATTAGACTGAAAATTAATCACACTGTGCACAGTGTCTCATTGGCAAAACATCACGTAGTGCAAAATAATTCTTCTGTTGTTTTGTTTGCATATATAGTAGACTGATAGCTAATCAGTGTTTACTGAGATTTTTGGCTCACATCTCATTTGTGTGTATCCTTGCTAGATGGTCTTTATTTGTCATTGTACTTCTCAGATATCCCTTGCTCTCTGAGGTTTGAGTGTGCAGTTGGTGAAGATGTATTATAACTGAATGAGCAAAATGAAATATTAAACATGAAAGGTCAACTATTAAATATGGAAAATGAAAGTCAATTGCCTATGCAACTGTAAGGAAAGTATAACTGGAAAAAATAGGAGTAGGGAAAAGTCTGAACTAAAGTTTCCCACAGTTTGAGGTATTATTGGAAGGATCTATGTTTTGGGTCAGCCGATTGTAAAGATGGAGGTGCAAATCAAAATTTGTATCTGGGGACTTTCCCAAACTTTCCCAGATTTAGGAATGTGAAAAATAGGGGGGTTGAAATTAAAGATAAGGAAAACGTACAGTGGCTCTCAAGAATACTTCCTAACAGTAAGACTATCTTCACTTTCAAGAAAACTGGTGGCAATTGCTTGAGACATTTACAACCAGAATGGCCAAAATGCTCTAATACAATACTAGAATATTATAATATAGGAACAGTGATACAGTGGCAGGGAAATGGAAACACTGTACATGACCTAAAGCATGTGTAACCCATTGAATATGGTGCTTTGTCGCTGTCTAGTGGTGGCTGGGCCACATAGAGAAGTTGATGAATATGGAACAGTCTCAGCTAACAGAACTGGATCTTTAAGCTTAGGCCGGAGAGGCTTATGCTTTAGCTCCAGAGTTGCGAGTTTCAGTGCCCACTGCTGGCCCCTCATGGTGATGGTATTACAAATTGGCTCCCTACTGAACACTTGTTGCCTGTGTGACAGGTGGGGATAGTGGCCACTATACTGGGTAGCCCGCTTGCCTTTTTTTGGTCGTCTTGAAGCCCGTGTTTGGAAAGGGTAGATTCAGACATTGGCTGTGCCACAGTTGAAAAATCCTTTAGAATGTTAAAGAATGGAATAGTCATAGCAAACTTTAACTGATGTGATTCTATGAATAGGAGTCAGATCATCTATCATTTAAAGGAATTGTCTTAACAGGCCTGCCAAATACTTGTGAAAGAATTCAAATATAGTACAAGATCTCTTGCTGTGGAGATAACCCTACCTGTATAGTCATGTGTGGGCCAACTAATATCCCTACCTGTTCTGTTTCTGTTTGGATGGCATGATTTGGCTAGCAGGAGAGTTACCCCCTCATAACAAAGGGTGATAGAACCAATATAACCAGAAGGGAAAAGAGGGAGGGAAGAAAAATAAAAACAGACATAAAATGGGAGGCAAAAATATTAGCTTGCTTAGGAAGCTCTTCCCATTGTTTGTGTGTTATCAGATCGGCCCTGCCATTTAGCTTAACAGAAAGGGTTGAAGCATGGCCTCAGAAGTAAAAAATGAAATCCATAGAATGGGGAATATAATTCTTCTAAAAACAAAGGAAAAAATAAAGAGGTTAAATTAGCCCATGGGCTCTAGGTAATGTCTGACAAGGAAGAATGAGACGTGGCATTCATTGATTGGTATATGTTTTGGAAGCAGAATTGAAACTCCATGGCAAATTCTGTTCTCAGTTCACTAGGGTAAATTTGTAGTAACCTTACCAAGATGGTGAACAGAGTTATTTAATCATGAAAGAGCTGAATAGGAGCAGAATCTGGCCCAGTTGCCAGTGACAGCAACAAGGGCTGGTTCAGTGTCCTATCCCAAAAATAACTCAGACAATGCTGGAAGCTCCCACGCAAAGCCATACTCCGACTTTTGGATCTGGCGAATTACAATGTGACCTGCACTGTCATATTTCTAAATGGTTATTCCCTACTCCTAAGCACTCAGTAGGCCACTGGGCCATGGAACCACAAACATTTTATGTAGGCACAGATGGAGGGAGAAACGCAGGATAAACATGAAAATCATATGCAAATATTTACATATAACACAATGAGCGAAACCCAGCCAGTGTATCAGAAGTATTGTCAACATCACAGAATAATGATTTCACCAATGTGTAAGCCTTTATGGTACATGATTAAGACCTGAGAGGCGAGTTTTTGTCAGCCTTGGTAAAATTGCTTTGGAATATTTAAACTGTCTTACTTGTACTGAATCTTCCAAATGCTGAGGCTAGTGTCATGACGATCGGTTAAAGAACTCTGCTTAGTGCAGACATGGAAAAGAACTTTGGACCACTCATTTGTTTTACACACCAGTAACATTTTACTGTGTCTATAATATTTCTTGATTTCCTCCTGACACTCTTGCTTTGATGCTTTCCGATTCATAATTAGGGTGGCTGGAGAACAAGAACTATTGTTATTTTGCAATCCATAAACCTTATTCTCTTCTCAGTTAAATAAATTTTACAGAACAGATGTTCAATTTCAATGGAGTCATTCTCAAACATGCTTGTGTGAGAGGAGACTCAGGCTCCAGAAACCACTTGATTGATTGCGTCTAAGGAATCCTTAATCTTGCACTGATGAGCAACAATCTGTGTGGTAGAGCACATGATGTCGTAGTAATGCTACATTATAATGTAGGAGGAGCCAAGAGTTTTCAGAGAGAGTTTGAGGTCACCAGGTTTGGGACTACATACACCGGAATTAGTCATGGACACTTGTGAAATGAGTAAGAGTGAACAACTGAGGAACAACTTTGTAAGTAGCAGTTCAGCACTCATTTAATAACTTGAAAAATGGGGAAAGCTTTCTTTTTTATTAGAGAGGAAGTAGTTTATTCTGCACTTGATTGTGGAGGAGGCCTTTTTTGGTTAAATTAAGTAAGAGGAATAAGCCAGCTACACCTGTTATTTAAATAGCACGATTATTTTCCCATTAGGAAAATATATTTAAGGGATATTGGAGGCCTACGGATTTTTGAGCTCTACAGTGTTAACCCATAGGTACATGGAAGAGCTAAAAAATTAATAATTATGTTTAACAATGTAAATAAAACTTTACATTATTGCAATTTTAAAAAAAAGAATGAGTTTCAGGGGCTTGAGCTAGAAGGTTTTGTTCTGGCCAAATTTAAAAATCTTGGCCTTTAAACAGGTACCATATGGTTCTGAAGTTCATGATGTGCAATATTTCTTCTTGATGATTTTGTTATCCATCGAGATCCTTTACACATAGTCATTGAACACTTTAACGACATCATATATTAATCTAGTCTATCATGCATTTGTATAACATCCTACTATACTGTTAATTCCAGGAGTCCCCCAGACGCTAATACGTATCTTGTTTACACCCAGATTTTACACATTTCCGTAAGAGTTATTGGAGAAGGTCAGACTTCAGCAGGTAGTGCTATCCTGTTTCAATTTGTTTGATGAACAATCCAACAAGAAAGCAGTGACTGCACCTGTTGGCTTATCTTCTGAGGTGTAAAGTGCCTTGAATTTTCAAGGAATTCAATGAGAATTGAAGGCTTCCAAGGCTACCTCACATCAGGACCTATTAGATTAAAGAATTATCTTCCCAAGCAGATACCAAAAATATTTTAAATTTTTTAAATGCAAAGTTAGGTTCTGGGCCCAGTAAAATTGTCTAGTCATGCTGACATATGGGGATGTGAGTTCAGTAGTGAACTTGATTCCCAGACCGTCAGTAGCTGAGAGTATAGTATGCTCAGATTGGAGTAGAGGAATACGTCCTTCTGTTATGCAGTATTTTCTGGCCAAACCACAAGTAATGTTGATAGACTGTTGAAGAAATCACATTCTGCTTTTTATAGCCAGAAAAATGGATCAGGCTTAACATCTCTCAGGATCAGATGCATAGTGTCCAATCCAAGTAATTGGAAACATTGCTATTGACTTCAATGGGCTTTGGATCAGATACATAGTAAGCAGGAGCTTATTGAGACTCTCCCTGTCTCATGTTAAAGTTGGATTCTGCACAGAATATAACAACCGGAGTAGAATATACAACTCAACAAGAGAGCACCAAACTTGGATCAGTTTGAAAGGAAAGGGGTAATAATGTTATTTTAAAATAAATAGCTATATACATGGGGTTTGAATTTGATTCAAACATTTGATTTTACTATATAGGTATACAGCCACCCTCATTTTGACTTAGATATAGTGACAGAAAAAGGAAAACCTCACAGAGATGGGTATTCTAGTAATTGCAATAAAAAGTTTGGGAAAAAAAACTCTATAGAAAATAAAAAACTGAAACTAACAGATTTCTTGGAAGATTGTCTGTTTTCCCCCCTCCGTACCTAGGGATTTCTCTGGCTCCTGCAGATATTTTAATTTACTTTCTTTTGGCTAGCTTACTAGGTGTTTCATGCAAGACACTTGCTCTTTTTTGGGCTGTGGAATTTAACTGTAACAATTTGCAGAAAGAGATGGCAAAGATTTCCTGGACAGACAACCTTTTCCCCAGGATATTCTATTAAACAGAAGCATTCATATTTTGAAAAATTCACATTTTGTTTCTTAAAGAACTCCCCAATGTACAGAACAGGAGAGTTTGACACTTTATTATTAAAAAAACCAGCAGACCAGGGACCTTCCTGAGCAATTGTCATTCACACAAGTAAAACATAGTCATGAAAGTATTCCCATTGTAATCAGTAGTCTACTCACATGAGCAAAAATTCCAGAAGTGAACTATAAGGTTTTCCTTTTGCAACAGAACGAAACCAACTACCATCATCTGAAATTCTGCAAGCTTAAAAGCACCTGTCATTTGGGAAAGTTAAAGTGGCCCTATGAAACTTAGATGCAAGTGACTAGTTAGTTGTGTCAGATGAAAAACCTGAGGCTTATGGACAAGTGTCCTTATCAGAAAACTGGCCTGTAAGGAAAATGTAGTAAGGTTCCTTTGTGACTGGCAATAATTTGTGTGAAGGGAAGGAAAAAGAATTCAAAAGCATTTTAAGCCACCTGTACCTTTAAGAATTTTTTTTTTTAAATGCCGCTTGGAGTAAGGATTGTGAGTTGCAACATCTCTCACTCATGCTTTGACTCTGTATATTTTTGTACAACATTCCTGGGAGCAGTAAGGTATCTGTTTGGTCTTTGTCAAATTATTATTTATTTAAGACTTTTCTATGACTTAATGATGCCCCCCATTCTTCTATGCCTATTCCGACAGACAGAATTTCAGAGCCTGCTGTTTAGATGAACTGTATTTTACTAGCACAGAACAATCACCACTGTTGGGTGGTTGATAAAATAATTCAGCAGTACACCAAGGTCTCACAGAACATGACAATATTATCTTATTTATTCAGAGCTGTTTTCTAGGTGCTTCTGTTGGCTAGCTATTGTACAAGTTTCTCAGTATAAATAAAATTGTATAAAAATTTGGATCCCAACTGATCTCCAGCAACAGGGATGGACACGGATTACATTTTTTAAATTATTTACAGCTTTCCAGTGCCTGTGGCTTTAAATTATTGATACCAGTGACAGCAACTGTCAATGAGACAAAGCTTTTACTGAAAGCAGAGAGAGCAGCAAGCTACATATGCTGGGGACTAGTTCAGTTCAGCCTTTCCAATTTGTTTTAGCAAGGGAAAATGTCATTGTTCCTTCATGTTAGTGCACCTCAAATATAGAGATAATTATTGAGAAGTCTTCCACCATCGTTTTCTCATTAAAAACGGCTTTAGAATCCTGGGTGCAATCAGAGTGTTCTAACTGTCAATGTTGTCACATTCTTGTTGGTTGTGCCCAGTAAATGACTGAATAATGATAATATATCAACAACAATAAAATAATAAACATTTTAATATGCAAAGTTATAGAAATCAAATGCCTTGCTGCAGAGAAAGCCACAGTGCAGCAGAATTGTTCCCCCAGAGTGCCCAGGAGTTCAAGAAGGCATTGCACCTCCATGTCATATAATGCTTTCTGGAGCCTGATCTAGGGCGCATTCAGGGCAGTGCCTATAAGGCAAAGATATTAGTTGCTCCAAAAATGCTGGTGTATCATCTGATGATTTCACAGGAGAGAACCACATCCCAATTTATACAGCAGCAGCAGGAGTAAGCACTGCAGATCATCTGTCTTCTTTATTAGTGCCTCTGCCTCTCTGACCTAGGCTGCTGTATCCTCCTGCGTCTTTTCCTGTGTCTCTGATGGCTTCTAATGAAGTGCAGTTACTTTAGCTATAGCAGGACATGCCTGTCTCTAAATATGTTGGCATGGGATCTTAGATGAGTCTCCATTTTTCCTGTGGAAATTGGAGATCACAGAGCTTTTCAAGAATTATGCAGTTATTGAAAAGGCCATGAAAGCAAAGGGAATAGATTATCAGTGTGTTTGGATCTGGGGTTTTGTTGGGCCCTTTACTACTAAAATGAGAACAGATTTTTTCCGGGAAAATGTCAGTGAACTGCAAGTGTACAATATACTTGATGACTGGAAAAGACTTGTGTGAAATGCAGAATGACATCCTGTACCAGCTGGGGATCAGGTGCTGTATTGGACAAAGACAAGGGCTATATTAATAAAGGAAAAATGATAGAAGAACAAATTGCAGTCTATGGGGAAGTAGAGGCAGAGAAATCACACTTCCCATATATTCTTTTATATACTGAAGGAACCGAAGTCTTTCCCTGTGCTGTGGTTTAGGAAATAAAGAAACTCTTAATTGTCAATAAGATACCAATTTTTCAGGGGACACATTTGCTCTATTTTATAATGCATCATTCTCCATGCTGCATCTGGAGATGAAAAAAGTGCAATTTAAAAAAAACAAAACAAAACATTCTTGCCTCATCTCCTCAAATAGCTCAGATAGTTCATATCCTTGTTACCATTTACATGGGTGCAGAGATCTCCTCATCTGGTGTGTGGTCAGCAAGTTGGTGTTGGTTTGTCATTTTCACTATCCTTCAGAGATCATTCTAGCTGTAAGCTTAGTCCAGCTCCACTGAAATCAGTCAAACCCTCTTTTTGACTTCATGAGCACCAGGATCAGGTTCTCTGATTCCACCTATGACCAAATGTCGAAGGATAGAATTGCTGGTACAATACTGAGACCAGACTCTTGTTTAAAGACTGAACTACTTTTGGCAGGACTACTTTTTCATTCCCCATTGCTCCGTCAGTTGATAGTAATCATGGGCTGTGAAATGAAATGGGGGTCTCAACTGTGAGAGTGCAGAAAGTGCCCCTTGATTTACTATTTGATCATTAATCAGAAACACTGCAACAGCAAGCAATATAGGACAACGGCATAAGTAGGGAAATTTCATTGATGATAAGAAAAGTGCATGCTAGTAATGCATTATGGAGTGGTATTTGGATGCTAATGAAACAGTGCAATTGCTGTAACCACATGCAAGCAAAGGAAACATTTCAAAATTTAAAAAAAAAATTAAAAAAACCTATCATTTGGCTGAACCCAGCTATGCTCCACCTTTTTAGATAAACTTGTGTTAAAATACATTAAAATTTGTAATCTGCATTAGCTTTAGGCAATATTTACTGGGGCAGAACTTGCCAAGCCATCCTGTGAAACTGCCCTTCCTGACTGGGAGTGAACAAGTGTACTGGTCAATGGCTTTGCGTGCATTCCATTACTCCATCTACTCTAGCACAGCTTGGTGGGACCTACTGAACTAGGGCTCTATGGATTCAAGATATCTATTGTACTTAGATGTCCTTCTGTGGTCTGAGACCCTCACATTGTTTAACATATTTATCCTCACAACTCCCCCCATGGGACAGGGAAGTACTACTGGATCCCATTTTACAGGTTGGGAACTAATGAACAGAAGGATGAAGTGACTTGCCTAAGGTAATATAGGAAGGATGCGGGGGTGGTGGTGGTGAAGCAAGGAATTGAATGTAGGTCTTTCACATGCCAGGTTAGTGCCCTAATTGCTGGACCACCCTTTCTCTCTATTGACCTATTGATCTAGGATGGACTCAACTAAAACACAGCAGAGGTGGGATGGATGGACCACAACTGCAGAGATTACCGCTCCCCTGGGTATTCTATCTCCCCTGGATGCTGCAGAGGTACCCCGACCAAGACTATTTACTCAGGTTTGGGCAAGGAAACAAGATCTGAGTCACTGTAAATATAATATACTGCTTTCTGTTCATAGTAGTGTATGGTGCTATCATTAAGATAGCACATTTACATTGCCACACAACAAATCTTTGAGAAAACATGCTTCTTTCCTGACTAAACAGACATTTCGCTATCTTGTGGAGGAACCTAGAGATCAGTGGTTCTAAAACTGTGGGTCGTGACCCCGCAGTGTGTTGTGACCCTGTTTTAATGAGGTGGCCACAGGGCTGGTGTTAGATTTGCTGGGGCCCAGGGCTGAAGCTGAAGCCTATGGGCTTCAACCCTGAGCATGGGGCTCAGGTTACAGCTCCTCCTTCCCACCCAGAACTGAAGCGCTTTGTCTTCTGCCCCCCTCACAGGGTCGTGTAGTTATTTGTATTGTCCAAAAGGGGTTTCAGGGCAATGAAGTTTGAGAACTGCTGGTATATTACATTTTTTAAAGAATCTCAACTGTGAACACTAGGTGGCCCTGAAAGACTTAGTATTAGGCATGTTGCTACATCCAGAACTCAGTAATTATGACACTTGGCTGCAGAATAAGGAAAATACAGCACTCAGCAAGTTCCCATGTGCTAAAAAAGGAGTATAATTAGAAACATGTGGATATTATAACCTTTTCCGGTCTTTCATCTGACAGTGTTGAAAATACTAACAATTTATTATACAAGGTTAAATCAGTGGATAGTAAATTGTATTAGAAATTGTGGGTAGGAATGCATGAAATTCACTGGAGTACAGAGGACCCACATGAAGCCCTTTGTGCCACTTAAGCCCTAGTTAAGGATTTAAATAGGCAGAGTATTGGGTCTCATAGCAGCCTCTGCACTTCAATAGGTTTCACTGGTACCCCACTGAAGGACACGACATGATGGAGAAACCAAAGAAACAACATGTGGGTAGCAAAAGTTAATGTTCTAAACTATAACTGCTTTTTGGTGCTGGATAGGTTATTTTTACCCTCATCAATAGCATGGAGGCAACAGGAAGAAAAAATAAAAAATAGAGTAGGAAAAATAAAGTACTAGTTATTTTTCAGGGAAGGGTTCTAAAGCACAAGTCCTATCTCTGGCTATCATTTGAAACACTCTTTTTTATCATAAAGCAAATAAATTGTCTAATTGTTTATTAGTGCACTTATGCTAGGATTTGGCCCCAGCGGGAAATTTTGGATGGCCTCTAACTCAAGTCTTGAGCTTGCTATTATTATAGCAGGGACATCTCCCTTTAAGTTCATGCATGTTAAATTTTAAGAGGTTTATACCTTACCTATAGACATTTTTCTCTGGGCTAAAACTTAGCATGCAAAAATCTCATACTAGCAGTATAGGCCAACTTTTGATGACAGCTAGAAATCCACATTGATCATAACATGCCTTAAAAAAAAAAAAAAAAAAAAAGAAAAAGAAATCAACATGGATATCTAGATTCAGGTACCCACATTCAAAATTTTTGGCCATAGCTTTAAACGAAAATGTAACGTTTAAAAATCCCCCATCAGCTGTTTTGTCAATTTTATTGTAAGTTACAAGAATGAAAAAAGGAGAATACATTAAAAATGGTTTTGTGAACATCTTGGAGGCAATCAGAAACGTAGTAGGCATTACAGCAAACAGTAAAGAAAGGAGGAAATAATAAAAAGACTCAGAACTTGAAACACGAATTTGTAGCTCAGAAATGTACCTGCATCCAGTGAATACACCAATTTACTTAAAGTAGTACTTAATCCTCCATTTCACGTTCCTGCAGAACCAGAAGTGTAAAATATAAAGCCAATATCGATAGAGCTATGTGAAAACTTTAAAGCCAAATTTGCAAACTTCAAAAATTGAGTTTTTCAAATTTTGTTTTAATTTTTGGAAATGATATTGCAAAATATGAAATTTCATTGGTTTTACTCCAAACTGAAACCAATTCCAAGTGAAAACAGGCCAGATTCACTCAAAAATGGTCATATTTTTAGATCAAAAGGCACAGCATTTTGCAACTTCCATTTCAGAAACTCACACTTCAAAATTCCTTTCAGATGAAAATTCATTCACACAGAAAACAGAAGTTTTAATTTTACTTCTTTAAATATAGTCACTATGCAGAAACTTCAAGTAAAAAACCAAGCTCCATGCCCCACCACCTCCCCAAATAGTCTCCTAATTTTCTGACCCTATAAGGAAATGAACATTTTTCACAAACTGGAGAAATGTCAATAGGTTATATTACTGGATGTATGATATGTATGATACATATGCTTTAAGTCAAAGGTAGCAGTTAATCATAATTTATTTCCTTTAAGCATCTGTTTCCTGTGACATAACATTAGATACAAAATAATGGTTCTAAATGTAGACTTTTTTTTAAAGTTGTAGTTTTGTCAACAAGTCTTCATGTATATTTACAAGAAAAGGTAGAATTTTGGGTTTCTACTTTGGGTTGTCAGCATTTAAATATGACTATACTGGTGAACAGTGAGTATTACGTAACAAATAGAGTCCCTTTCCATGTTAAACATGTAACAGTGAGTTTTGCAACTTATTCTATCATCAGATTGTGTAAAGGAAGAGGAAAAATATCAATTGAAAAAGAAATGCCACCTTCCAACACTCCAAAGTTTTGCCAGAAAAGCAACAGTCAGTAATACCAGGTGATGGCTATTCTACTTAATCTGTCCACATACACTACATGATGGTTCAATTGAAGTCATGTTGATACTATTGTCATACTGCATATCCAGGGATTGCAATAGTGACAGTAAGTCTGGTACTGTGCCAGTCGTTTTTTTCTTGAGTAAACAGTGTATCATTGTGGCTAGCCAGCTACAGAAATTCTATTGGCAGTGGGTAGTTTTGAAGCTGAGAACATTTAAGTCCACTGAGGTCTTTCAACTGGTTTGGAAAAGCCAAAGCATCACTTAATTTTTAGTTGTTTAACTTCTCCTCTAGTAATCACAGACTCCTCCTGTTACAATACAGGTAGACTGCTGTTATTCTATTAGTTGTTCTGTCTGGAATTTCACTGTGAATGATTGCTGGAACAAAGAGTTGTTGGGGGAGTTAGTGAGGAGGGTTGAGCTGTTCAGTGTGTCTTCTTACGCTTGTCAGATCTACACCAATTAATTGGAAATCAACACTGTTGTTCTCTCGCCTTTTCTGAGCAAAGGCAAATTAGTTCGGCTCAGATATTCATTCAGTCCCAGCTACAATGGTGAGAAAACTTTTCTTTATAGCTTTTGCACCTTTGCTTCCAGTGGTAGATTCCACTAAGTGTTCCTGCTCAGCTTACTCTATGGGACTTCCATCTCTACTTTCTATAGTTCTATGGACATGCAAGATACATGCTAGACCTTCATGTCCATTCCCCAGAATTTTCCTCTACAACATATTTGTTAGTGTCCCTGAGGACTATCTCCTTGGATTCCTCCTCTCCTACCTGGATGGCCTATCCAGGGATGATACCATTCACTTCTTTGATCAGAATGCATTCTGTCCTTTAAATACATCAATTATGTTCTATCCTTTAAAATATTTGCTTACAATTGGCGGATATTAGATTATTGCTGAACATTACATTCTTATCCTAATACAATTAGTCTCAATTTTTCTAGTTAGTTTTTAATTTTTTGTGGGAAAGACTTGAACCTTCAGCCTGTGACTTTCAGCACTCATCTTTAGGTGGTCCAGCTGGCTGGGAACATGGCCACCGGGGAAGCAAGCACAACCCAAAACATGGAATGCTATCTGCAGCCTTGATTATGTGCATATATAGCTCATCTACATCAGGGTAGATTCACAGGGAGTGGGGAAGGAGTTTTCAGTTATCCTAATGAGTCTGATCTTAATGGTAGCATTTCTATTACAGCAATTTGAAAAACATTACACAGGAATACTGAAAAGTTTGAAGACTTCAATGTTTCATGAAATATTTTGAGAATAATTTTTTTTTAATATACCCCCATATTCTGATATGCTCCTTGTTAGTCCTTGCTTACCTTTTTCCATTTTTTCCTCAAAGAAGAGTTCTAAATGAAAACATTTTAGCAGATCCTTCTACTGAAAGGTGATTTTCACTCTGAAATGACTGGAGGCCCTCACTAAATACAGAATCTGGCACCTGAGATTTCCCTCTCTCTCCACAAACACCACTTCCCATACCAGCAGTGTTTTTCAGGGGAACAATGAACCCACCAGACAACGGAGGGAGGCTCATCTGTGAAAGACAATTTTCACTGGGACCAGTCCAACATAAATCACTCTCAAGAGTGAAGAATAATCCCAGACAAAATCAGAGCAAAATCCAAACCTCATCTCCACAGTTTAGCTTTCCTCTCAGTAAGTTTTACACATACACATAAAAACCAAACCTATAAACTACTCACACTATTTATTCTGCAGGATAAGCAGCAAGAGAGAAAGTGATTGATATTGTTATTTCTGTTTTTAAATATTTGTTTTGAGCTCAGGTACAATGGTGATATAGAGCCATATAAACAGGGAGATAGCTCTATATTGTCTGTGTGATCTAAGGAGGAAAGTAGATTAGGCACAGATGATGTTATGTAATGGGTACTATTTTATTGGCTAAGGTTAAATAAAATAATAATAAAACACATTAATAACCTACAGAAACATTCAACTTTGGAGACAAAGTTTTCCATGCTTGATCTCTGCTCAAAAGTGAGTAGTTGCCTATATGGGTGAAAGAAGGAAAACTGCATTAACAGCTCTCACCATCTTACCACATATCTTGTCATAGCTAGTATTTTTCCTTAAAGCCTCAACAGCTGGAATCAGGTCAGCAAAGCTCAGCTTTCATTTTAGATAACCAAGTTCCTAGTCCTCATGTTTGCAGAGGAAAAAACTCAAAAATGTGAACCCCATACACTCCAACAGCACAAGGGCAATAAAGAGAACCCACTTTTATTATTTTTTAAAGAGTCTCATTATTATAAAGCCAATTTTATGATACTGTGGGTCCCAGCTATTTTTGAATGTTTTCAGCTTAGCGGTGTTGGAAAGTCTGAACCAAACCCCCTCAGCCATTTTTTGCATTTGCAGGAAAAAGAAAAAAAGGAATTGTTCCATGGTAAAATTCTAACAACCTATTCTCAACAAGTGTACAGCAAAAATAGCTGAATTTTTAACTATTGTGAGACAGACTACTTCTCAAAGAGGTTAAAAGTATTTCTGAACTTGCTTAGAAGACACCTCCTAAGTCTTTTAGCCAAACAACAATGGATAGGCCAGCCCCATGGCACTCCCTGCTTAACTCTTCTCCTTCCTTGGGTTTTCTGTCCCTCACAAGGGTTCAGCCCCCAATTCAGTCACTCTGAATTCAATTGCCTTTCATAGTAATCAGAGTCCATACAAAAATCAAAAGTACTTTTTTCGACCATACCTCTTCAGTTCACTTTTCAGGCTCCATTCCTTCTGAATTACCTTTTAATATCTGGGATAAAGCTTTGATTCCTAGGCTCCTTTCTTGGGGTCCTCTAGAACTAAGGCACACTCCTTAGTCTGCTTTATAATTTGCCTGGCTTTGAAGTATAATCCCAAACTCCTTCATTGACTTGCTCTCACCATCTCCGACAGACCTTTCACAAAAGCATCCTTATTCATTAGCAGTCCTTTCTAAACCCATGTAAAGGGATCACCTATCTGATTTGGACCTGCTTGGGGTGGGAATGGTAGCTAATCCAGCACAGGTGTGGCTGAACCCACCTGCCTTTTAAGGGCCAGTTAGCCTCTGATGCCAAGCATTTTTTTTTAATAGCACAAGTTTGTTAATAATAACCAAGCTCAACGGTGCAGTTTCTTGTGCATGTATTAAACAGCATGAAAATTAAAATGTTATAAGCTTCACCCCTTTAGGATATCACTGCATAGTCTCCTTGCTAGCTGTAAAAAGGCACAGGGATTGTTACTGGGACAGTTTGCATTAGGGACAGCGTATGTGTCTCAATTAAAGTCATACAGCAAAATGTCCACAATGCCAGCTTTAGCATCATGGACATAAGAAATCTAGGCAATCTACAATTTGACCTCACTTTCCTCTATGTGCTGTTCCCCAGTGTTTGAATCCTAACACCTATTTTGATTTACTGTTACAGCCTGACCTGATCCTATGTTATATACTCCCTGCATTTAATTTCCTCCCATTCTGTAAGTTTCCCATCTTCAAAGCATCTGACAAAGTGGGATTTTCTCCCATGAAAGCTCATGCGATAAATAAATCTGTTAGTCTTTAAAAAGTGCTACAGGACTCTTGTTGTTTTTCTACAATTTTAGAGATCCTCTTCAATTTTTTTGGCTTCATTCTACAATCTGCTGCAAGTCTCAGCTTTCATTTACAAATAAATATTGTTTCTATATTTTCCCAGTGAGCAATTACAGGCCTCAGAGATCACAAAGGAAACAGATGTGCAGCTGGCCTATTAACTTAGCCTTTCAGAAAACTGTCTCCAGTCAAACATCAGTGGCTGTCAGCTTATGCCTTGCTCCACCTTATTACCCCAATAGGGTACTTAAGCACAAACAATATTTTTTCTTTAAAAAAGCCTCACATAGAAGGAAATTTAACTACATTATTGTAATATTTAGACTGTATTTTAAACAATGAAGTGAGGAAATACAAAAGATAAGCTTCTAACAGCAAACACTATTTGTCTGCACTATGCATACTTCTATATGTAGGACCAAATGCTGAACTCAGTAACATGGATGTAAATGTAAACTCCATTGAAGTCACTTGCATTACTCCAGAAATTTACCAGCATAACAGAGATCAGAAAATTACCTATGTTTCTATTCCTGTTTTTTCTGGTTAAATGTGTGTCTAAACGTATAGTGAATTCTCAAATAGAGGCCACACTTATTACATGACCACCTGTTCTAAGTGACCACTCTAAAGTATCCACCCCTAGAGTGTGAAAAAAGAGTCCTCTGCTATAATAGAGCCTTTTTGTCAACCACTGGCCAGCTGCTGGTGAAAGATACTAGTCACAAAACTGAAATTGTTGACTGGGATAAAAATGCTGCAGCTTTGCTCAAAACAGAAGATGAAATGGAAGATGGAAAAGATGAGAATGAAAATGAATAATCTTCTAGTGATTCAGTATGTGATTCAGTGTATTTCATGAAGTGTCATTCTGGGAACCCAGGTAAAATTTAAATGCTCCGACAACATTTGCTCTCCTGAAGAAACAAAACGTGGTTGTATTGGGACTAGTTATTGAAATTGGAGAGCTCTTGGTTAAAGGGCTCATAGAATCTACTCTGAAACAGTTCTTATTTCTAAGCCATTTTTCACAAAGAAATATGAATAAAAGAATAGGGCTGGATTTGTTTCACAGTTCTGCTCTCAAAGCCCAATGTGCTGGTCCCTGGGGGTAGCAAGTCTATCTAACTTGTTTACATTGCTTCTATCACCATGGTTTATGTCCAAATTCCTTTGAAATAAGGGTGCAGTGACATGCTACTCCCAAGCCCTGTTTTGCCAAAAGCCCAGAGCTATTCTAAGTAGCCCCTCAAGTGAGTATGGCTGGCCAGGAAATTGGGGCTATAACTCTGGAATGACTCAGCACATCTCCAAATGAAATTTAAATTTGTTTTCTGATGGAATAATCCCTAGGATAGATTGTCATTTTTTCCACCTAGCCTCCGCGAGAAAGTGAATCTCCTCCAGTTTCGTACTATTTGTAGGTACTAGGTCAGGTGGGTCTAAGCCCAACCAAAACTAAAGGCACACCTCTTTAGCTAAAGGGAGGAACCAATAGTCCAAGCTACGGTGAAGGTGAAAATGGGAACAGGAGTGATGTCAAAGGTTGAAAATCAGGGATCCAGAGGCAGATATTGAGCAGAGAACCCCAGACAGAACCCATCCTCCTCAAAGGCATCTAAGGAGCCAGTGGATATTGCCCAGAGGAACTCTACCTAGAGAAATGTTGAGATATGGGACTGTAAATAGGCCCCACAATCACAAATACCCTCCCATCCAGCTTCTGGTTCCTCCTCCTGGAAAGATAGATGGTCATCATTTGTGAATGGATGCCTGGGATAGACCATACTAAGAATGCCACACTCAGGGCATACTGCAAGAAATAGGACAGATGATTCCCAAAGTTGGTAGTTCACTTAAATTAGATTCACAGGGGATAGCCATTGGCTCCTCACTGTCTGAGGCAGCCCCAGGAAGACCTACCGGGCAGGATGAATTTCTTCAATGGCCCATTGTGAGAGTGGAGCATCCTTAATGGGCCATTAACACATAGCAGTCTAGCCTTCACGTAAATCTATCTGGGAGGTATCACACAGGAATACAAAACATGTTTAAGATACAGATACATAGCCAATATCAATAACTGTCTTCACCTATGAAGATGCATATAAACTAGATAATCACAACTTTTCCATTGACACCTTACATGACACGCTTTGTATAAGATTTATGGTAATTTTGTAACAGTGGTAAAAACAGTGATATAAATGGTCACCTCGCTTATCAGCCTCACAGTCATCCTTGCCAGGGCCAGGAGGAGGTTGACAAGGAGGTCCCATAACTTTGTGGGGCAACAGATGGGGTGTGCAAAACAGGAAGTGTGGGGAAGAATGCAGCCAGAACCTACGTAAGAGGTTCTAGAGTAAGCCAGAAGACAACAACCTGACAGTATGTGCAAGGGTCTCCCACTCACTGCAGAAGGGCAGGTGTCAAGGGAGTTTGTGAACCATGCCAACTACACTCATATGCTCACTGGCCCATGGAGGACCCACCACCATCTATCTCTGCTTGGGCATGGAGCCAGAGAAGCATACAGACTGGCCCACTCCTCCAACTTGGTGTTCATAAGAGTATGTGTGTATGCGCACGGGTGCACACATGAATCAGACCTATACAGTTCTGCATTCCAGAGGGTTTTAATGCATTTTAATTTCAGTATTTTAATTTTAGCTTCTCTACCTGTGGATTGCAATTTTTTGAAAACTAGAGGTTTTATTGAGATTTTAAAACTAATACATTTTGGCATCAAGTATGTATTATTTAAACTTTAATTGACTTCCCGTTTTAGTTTTTTGTACAATTGTGCTCCTTTTTTTTCTGGTTCCCTGAGCGAGTGCTTAAAATAAGTCTCACTATATTAGTAGTATGTTGCAAAATGCATACCATAAAACTACAGAATATATAATGTGACCAAGTTAACATTACTCTTGTTTTGGAACTCTAACTTTTCCAGTTCCTGAGTTTTTGCAATATTGATGTTGCTTTAATATAGAGAATGTATGGTGTGGGTATGGGTGTTTACACATGTTCAGAGATGTATCTTCTTTAATGAATCCTCTGTAAGACTCTTTTTATGAAAGTAGGTGGTTACTTATTAACAATCAGAAAAGGATGAACTCTCAAGGTGTGCAATTAACTGTGATTATCTTAAAGGACATGAAGATTAAAATTATATATTATATATATATCTCCTAGCATTATTGATCATCTATTACTATTAATATAAGGAAAAGTTCTTTAAACTGTTAGCTAATTATAGTATGTTCCTCAAGGCATCCAGAAAATTAATTATTTTTGTCAATTATTTAGTAAGTTCTTAATTTGCTACTGAAGCAGTAGAAAATTACATTTGTTACTTCTAAATTATTAAACAATATTTTGGTGGCATTGACAGTGCAAATAGCAAGATATTGACTGCAGTCATCATGCTACAGAAAAATTCTTCTAGTTTTCCTTTTTATCTTTTTATGTGAAATTGAAGAGAAGAAAAATGTCATTAACTGTTATGAACTGTATGTGCAAACTGATTGGAAGGCCAATTGAAAGTTCACCTTCGTTCAGATTATGCTGTAGAAATGCCTATAACATAGTAATTCTAAGAAAGCATTTAGAAGAACTTCGTGAAGAAATTTCATTATGGAGGACATCCATTTTCAGGAGTCTACAAAATTTTTGCTCTTCTGCTAATCATTGACTTCATGGTCTATGTTAGGCTTTTCGAAAGCATTTTCTGCAGCTTTAATAGCATTCCAATAAAATGGAACCTAGATTTCTAGGTCTACTCCAATTTGGTGGCTTTTGTAGGTTTATTCATCAGGCAAGTTTGCATATTTTTATAAATTCCAAGTGTTCCAGCAGAGCACTATATGTATTATAGATTCAAACCCAGATGTACAAGTAGCCTGGGGATGGGTACATGATTGAGGTCAGGTTCTTAGCATCAGATTGTATGTGGAAAGCAGGGGAGAGTTTTACACTGCTCATATGAGTTCTCATAGTGTCTGATCAAGAAGGGAGATGTGTTCTGTTCTTCTAGCCCATTGCAGTATGAACTTGCTTGTCAGATGGATAGGGACAATTCTACTGAAGGTTTTCAGTTGTGCTCTGGAAGTCTTCAGAGATCCTTGATACATGAGAGAGAAATCTGGGTAAAAATATGTTCACAGTGATGGTTTGGAGAACAACCCATGTCTCTAAACACTTACATGGTGGTAGCTCTTTCAGATATATATCCTTACGAATGCTCATGAACAACAGGGAGTCAGAACAGAATTCCTCAGAGTATTTATGCCTTAAACACTCTTTGCAGGGGGGTGAATTTTACCTGAAAGTGAATTAAATCTTAATAATAAGAGTCTAAGGCAAATACTTAAAGAACAATAGAATTACTTGCATGCTTAAAATTAAGTATGTTCCTCAGTGCTTTGCTGAACTGAAGCCTCAGGAAGGTCTCTGATAATATTACAATAAACGGGAGCAGCTAGCTAGTAAAGTAGAGCATATGTAATGACAAGCAATAACAATCCTATCTAAACAAGGTTATTAATAACTAACTGTTCTGGAAGGACAATTGTAAAGTACAGCTGTATCCAGAAAGAAAAAATGGAAAGGATAACTACATTCATATAACACAAAATATGGGCTACATTAAGATATGAACATGCAATATATAATATAAAAATTTAATTGGAGCCTTTTACAATATGCTATATATTATTAACAAAAGAAAAAATCTGATCTATTATATTTTTAGAGTCATATTATTTCAGACTTTCAGAAGAATGGAATGAGCTGTTATTTATATGATATTGTTGGGAATGTTTTCTCCTGTAAGAGTAATTTTAGTTGTAGGTCTTTTTAGGCTATTTTGACAACATAGACCAATGGCATGTCTTCACTGATGGTGGTAAATTCACCACCATCAGATCGATCTTTCCAGATCGATTGAGTGGTTAGTGGAGACCCACTCAATTGATCTGGAGGTAGACGTATTAAAACCATACCTTCAAGTGGTGTAATGCTGTGTTGACAGGAAAGCATTTCCTGTTGGCACAGCTCAGTGAAGAAACCACGGTGAAGATGAGTTAGGAAGTTGACGGGAGTTACGCAAGCTACTCTACATAACTTGCATAACTCGTATTGACTGCCACCGAATTTCCAAGCAAGTGTAGACCAAGGGCAAGTGTTAGGTCCATCTGAATCTAAAATTCAATTGACAATTAATTGCAAATTCAGACTGGGATCTTTTCCACTTAAACTCACCCTCCTGCCTGTAATACACATTTTTTTCCTTTTTCTAACACAATTTCTTCATGGTGGCCTATTCTAAAATAAAGAATAGATAAAATAATCTCTTAAGGCATTAACATTAACTAGAATCTACTTTAGTGTAAAATGACTGAATGGTTGTTTCTGAGATTTAAGCAAAACTCCTCCCACCTGCAAGTTGCCACTATTTCTTTAAAAGGCTACTGATGTCTCATTCACATTGCAGGGGAATTAAATCAGGTGATCTCAGCCTGGAATCATGATCTTTAGCAGGATCAAGGCCAGGTGTCAAAGGCTCATGAATACCCTGCCCTTCCCCATGATACTCAGTGGGAGGGAGGATTAGGCTAGATGGATGGTGGAGGCCTAGGCATAGGAAAGGTTGAGCATCACTGACTTAGATGGTATCTTGAGTCCATTTCTTGGTTTGATGCTGATGATTTTGAACATTATGGATTCGAAATTCAGACTAAAATGTTATTGGATTGATGTTCTGACAAGGGTCAGATCCAGCTTTCTATGAAATGAGGAGTAGCAGCCTCAGGCCCTACAAAAGTATATGGTCTTTATACCATTTATGCATTTATCCTATACATCAGCTACATTGTAGTTATAAAGTGCATAAAAAAACCTCTTCACTAGTTACACTGGTTAGAGCTAGTAGCAAGTACATTCTATTTTACAAGTACAGGATACAAGTACTTGTATATATTACATTAGAAGAAGTCCATGTAGTTTGTTGGTGCTGGAATATGTAAATGTGGGAAAGCATTTATCTATCGCTTCCCTGAGCTTTGTGTCATCTGCAAACTTGCTAAGGACATAGTCCTCCCCATCCTGTAGATCATTAATGAAGATATTTAACAAAATTGACCCTTGACCCCTGGGGCACTCTGTTTGACACTGGCTGCCAACTAGACACGGAGCCATTGATTACTACTTATTGAGCCCAATGATCTAGACAGTTTTCTATCCACCTTTTAGTCCAGTCATCCAACCCATGCTTCTTTAACTTGCTGGCAAGAATATAGTAGGAGATCATATCAAATGCTTTGCTAAAGCCAAGGTATATCATGTCTACTGCTTTCCCCACATCCACAGAGCCAGCCATCTCATCATAGAAGGCAAATAGGTTGGTCAGGCATTACTTGCCCTTGGTGAATCCTGCTGACTGTTCCTGATCACCTTCTTCTGTTCCATGTGCTTCAAAATGAAATCCTTGAGGACCTGCTCTATGATTTTTCTGGGGACTGAGGTGAGGCTGACTGGCCTGTAGTTCCCTGGATCCTCCTTCTTCCCTTTTTTAAAGATGGTCGCTATACCTCCTTTTTTCCAGGTGTCAAGGACCTCCCCCAATCATGTTGGGAACATCTACACTGGAGCCTTAGGTCAACTTAAGGAAGGTTAAGTCAACCAACAGACTGCTGCATCCACAATGGGCTTTTATTAAGTCAACTTAGGTGCTTCCTTAAGTCGACTGAATAATATCACCTCTTACGGTCGACTTAACGCTTAAATCAACCTTATTAAGTTGACTTAACTCAGTGTAGACGGGGAAAGCCCTTAAGTCAACCTAATTGGCCTCCAGGCCCCCTCCCAGGGCTACCACAATGCACCACTCCTCCATTGACCTAGTACCTGCCAGCGTGGATGCATGCAGTCGACAGGAGTGTTCAATGTGGACTCTCTAAATTGACTTAAGGTCGACTCTAAGATGACTTAAAGTCGACCTTGTTAAGTCGACTTAACAGAGCCTCCAGTGTAGACATACCCCATGAGTCTTCAAAAATAATGACCAATGTCTCTGCAAGCACATCAACCAACTCTCTCCACATCTTTGGATGCATTGCATATGGCCCCATGGACTTGTGCATGTTCAGCTTTCCTAAACAGTCCTGAACCTGTTCTTTCACCACTGCGGGTTGCCCACTGCCTCCCCATATGGTGCTGCCCAGTGTGGTGGTTTGTGAGCTGACCTTGTCTGTGAAGACAGAGGCAAAAACAAAACAAAACACTGAATATTTCAGCTTTTTTCCATATCATCTGTTACTAGGTTGCCTCTCCCATTCAGTAAGGGACCCACACTTTCCCTGATGTTCCTCTTGTTGCCAGCATACCTGTAAAAAAACCTTCTTGTTACCCTTCATGTCCCTTGCTAGTTACAACTCCAGTTGTGCTTTGGCCTTCCTGATTTCACTCCTGTATGCTCAAGCAATGACTCCTCCCTAGTCATCTGTCCAAGCTTCCACTTCTTGTAAGCTTCCTTTCTGCATTTAAGCTTATCAAAGATTTTTTTGTTAAGCCAAGCCATATCCGTTATTCTTTCCACACATTTTTGCACATTGGGATGGTTTGTTCCTACACCCTCAAAAAGGTTTCTTTAAACTACAGCCAGTCTCTCTGGATTCCATTCCCACTCTGAGCATTATAGGATGCAGTGAGCACAGTTCTTCCTTTACCCACAGGCCCACTGATAGGGAATGGGAGGAAGGAGGCAATTGTCCAGGGGCCTGGTGATTTTAAAAGGGGCCCAGACTATGGGTGGCAGGGGTAGGGGAAGAGGCATGAAAGCTTCCCTTCAGGGAGGCTAGACTCCCTCCTTCCTCTTCCACCTGTGGCCCCCCCCCACCTCTGGTCCACCTCTGTTCTGCCCCACTCGGCCTGCACACTACAGAACTTTCACTGTAGTGTATCTTTGACAGTATGCACCATTAGAGCTTGGCAAGCTAATACATTGTAGATTCACACCCTTACTTGCCAGGCACTATTTAAACCAGTGGTTCTCAATCCACGGGCTGCTTGCAGCCCAATCAGCAGACAGCTGCAGTCCAGGTGACATCCTCAAGGTCATATAGGCAGTATATATATTCTGTGGATGTAGCCCACATAATACACAGAGAGCTGCATATACAGCCCACAATGGTAAACAGGTTGAGAACCACTGGTGTAGGAAAGTCATAATTCAATGGATGGTAGGATTCTCTCATTTTAACTAGATAGCTACAAGTTTTACTGTGGTTTGCAACCATTGCTAATACTGCAGTGGAATTTTAATAAAGGTCATTGTCCTATGGGACAAGGGACAACACAGTGATTTAAGTTAAATGTCAGAGTTGAGTTCCAAGTATTTGTTTCTGGGGATCACTGTCAGTTATTTTGTTACAGTACCAGAGAAAAAAGAATTCCTCTGATTTCCCCAGTAACATCATCACTCTTTAACAACTATTTTTAGGGTATTCTACAAGGACAAGACTTTTTTCTTACTGCTCCACTTGATCATGCTGACAAAGCTGGTTTGAGCTATAGCATACTTGATCCAATGTGGGGTGATGCTATTAACCAAGTCCTACTCCTCCCAAACCTTAGACATTTGGTTGATCATGCAGGAGCCATCGTCTTCAACTCTCTTAGGCTATGTCTACACTTGTTAAGTTAAGTCGACTCTGTTAAGTCGACTTAACAAGGTTGACTCTAAGTCGACTTAAAGTTGACCTTTTTAAGTTGATTTAACAGAGTCTGTAGTGTAGACATACCTGTCTACACTGGCTTTAAGTCAACTTAATAAGGTCGACTTAAGCTTTAAATCGACCTTCAGGGGTGGTGTTAAGTCGACTTAAAGAAGTGCTTAAGTCGACTTAACAAGTGCCCAGTGTGGACACAGCATTCTGTAGGTCGACTTAAGCGTCCTTAAGTTGATCTAAGGCGCCAGTGTAGATGCACCCTTACTGTTTGTGAAATATGGTGTTTTCAAAAATTTGAGTCAGAATACCACCAGAGATGGACATGTATACAACTTTCTGTGGTGATAGATGGTGTATTACTAAACATAAGCAGGTAGAAAAGTTGCTTGTAGTGCTCCTTCAAAAGTTCTATGAAATGGCAGCCATGCCCTTTACTGTACAGTAATAGGTGATCTCTTTACTCTCATCAATAAGTGCAGTCTTATGTCCTATTACCCAAAGTGTAAACTTCAGGGGTCACCATTAAAAAGCCAGCATTTACCAACAGCTATCACCTCATGATGCCAGAGATTTTGCAGTTATAATTAAATAATGTGGGGACCAAGATTTTCAAAAGTGACCAGAGATAGGGAAGGGAAGGGGAGGGAAGGGATGGCAATTTTTGGTGCCTAACTTGAAACATTGTCATGATGCCTGATTTGTAGAGGGTGGGTGCTCAGCTGTATTGGTATTAGAGTAGATTAGATTGCTGCAGGGTGTTGGATGAGACTGACATACTTTGATTCACTTGCTTCCATGTTGCTTGTACAAATCAGGCTCACTTTGGAACAGAAGAGAAATGCAGGTAACAGGAACGGCATCACCTAGTACAAGCCAGTAGCATTCTCTATAGGGAGTGAAAATAGAAGACTTAGCTGGCAGTCCCTCTCCTTGCCTCTAAAAAGCCAACACCTGCACAGCAATTTTACTTTTCATAATACAGGCTTCAGAACTATCTTCTGCATCTCAGTTCAGACTACTGAAGGTGGCAAGGATAAACCTCTCACATTCTCTGACATGAGGCCTAAATCTGCTGTCCAATAGTCAGCTTTTGTAACTGATGTCTTTGTCTGCTAGCAAAATCTACACAACAAGAGGTTAGCTTCACCTTGGTGATTCTATACCAGATAAATAAATACAAATATCTAATGTCATGACCCTTCTGTTCCACACATTCAGCATGTTTTGATACTATAAGCAGTCATAGTTCAGGATCAGAATATATAAACACAGAGATTAAAATGCCCTTTTGTCCTAGAGTCTGGCACCTTACAAGGAGGGGATGTGCACTGGTTGAACAGCAATAGGAAGTCAACACGAAGGCCACCTGCATAGTCCATGGCCTGAGATTGTACTGTTATGGCACATATCAGGTGAGGCCTAGATACAGTGAATAGATAGCATAGTCAAACATATGCATTTGTCTCTTGCAAAGTTTTTGCAGAAGAAACTGGTAGGCAAGGGGAGAGGGATGGAGTGTTACTGTATATACAGCAAACAAATTTCACTGTCATTAATATTGCAAGCTTTTTTTTTCCAGCGGAAAAAAATCTCTGCTTTATTTTAAGATTTTTAGTATGGTTTATTCTGAGATTTAGAAAACACAGGAGAGTCAGGCCTTCCAGACAAATGCATTTACCTTGACGGAATGCATTTACAACAATGGCCTAGAGAATACTCACAATTCACATTGGACTTCATTTTTTTTTTTTTATTGCTTGGAAAATGGACCAAGTTCGCGGGCTTAATTCACAGCTACCACACCTACTCTTCCTGCCCAGAGAGTGAAGAGTGAGTCAATCACCTGACATATTTCCATCCAATTTCAAGGGTAGAATGTGTTCATTTTCTGACTAATGGCATGTCATTTTGCAGAAGCCTTTGGTCGTGAATTAATCCTGGAATCAAAACAGATTTTCCGGGGAGCAATCTTCCATCAAGTATTGATTTTTTTACACTCATGGAGTCTGTACTCCCTAATTTAACCTGACAATGATTCTGCACAATGGGCTGAGAGCACCTTGGCAATTCACAGAAGGAACTTTTACTGTCTTTTTCTTTCTGTAAAGTAGAGGTAGGGGTGGTTGGCGGGGGGAGGAGGGGAGAGGGAGAGAAAAAAGAAGAAAACAGTATAGTCAGACACTGGTGGGAGAGGGGGATTTACTATTTGATGTTTTACTTCTGATTATTTGGAATGGGCAAAGAGATGCCTTCTAACTTTAGAAGCAATGTAAACTGGTAATGTCTTTGAAAGAATGCATGACTTTGTGAAATCCTGTTTATAGCAACATTTTTTTCCCCAAAAGGCCAATAACGTACATGTAATAGCATATCTAGTAACCATCATTGTTTTCATGTGATGAAATAAATAAATAAAAACACATCCTTTACCAAAAAGGTTTTTTTGTCTTTAGCCTCAAAAGTCTAACTTCTAAGACCTATTTTTTTCTCTAGCATCTCCTAAAGGACCAACTCTTTTGTGTCTACTTCTCCAAGTGCTTTGTATTATACATCTGTTCTATCTATTTACTATCTAAATATAACGAAGAGGAAAGATGAAACATCTATCCAATGTGAAATAATAAAAGGAACAGAATAAAAAAGGCAGAGATCATTTATGGGCAGTAAGATTGATGGGATGAGGTGTGAAAAAGACATCATCAGAACCAGGTCCTGAATAGAAACTCAAGGAAGTTATTAATTTTTTTTTTTAAAAAGGTGCCACTTCAAAAGCAAAATAATGCAGTATAATCATTACCCCCAGGTTAAACCTCCTGTTTCACAGATGACAAAGAATGCATATATTTAAGAGAGACTAGGCAAGGTGCCAATTCTTTACTTTATTCTGAATCTGAAATGGAGAGGTTTGGGGCATCTTGCACAAATACCTTTGCAGAAAAATAATGTCTCTCTGTTGATGATTTCTTCATTAGAAATGGCACATTAGTGGAAACATTGCAATATGACCTGAAGAATACTTTTTTCCTCTCTGTTATTTCGGAGGTATACACAGCTCTGAGACCTTGTTTCTGTAAACAAATGAAAGGTTTCCAGCAAGATACTTTACAGTTTTACAGGAAAGAAAAGGAATAAAACAGTCCTTCTGGCCCAACTGGGGAAAATCTATGTCAAAGAGCATATCAGTTTCTTCCTTACCCCAACTACCACACACAAACAATAATAAATATGGGATAGCATTGTTTTTAGTCTGCATCACAAGATCGTTATGAATTAAAATTGTAGACCTCTTTGCAGTTTCCTGGGTGCTGTAACTCTAGCATTGCCCAGGTTAAATCAAAGGGAAGGAAAAAAGACACAGAAGAGGAAAATGACTTAGGGAATAACTTAAAAGAATACTATGGAATCTGATTCTGCAGGCTCTGTCAATAAGTACAGCAGCAAAGTGATTTACAGCTCTTATTTGGTAACTTCAAATTACAAAGGGATAGCCGTGTTAGTCTATTGTAGAAAAACAACAAAGTCCTGGGGCACTTTAAAAGTGCCACAGGACTCTGTTGTTTTGGTAACTTCAGCCATGCAATGAAATGGTTTTGGAGGTGTTTGTGTTTTACTTTAAACAGTTAAAGCAGGAAGTTAACTAGCTACCCTGACAGTTTGGAAGCTTTTCCTAATATCCAACCTAAACTGCCCTTGATGTAATTTAAACCCATTGCTTCTTGTCCTAGACTGAGCAGTTAAGGAGAACAATTTTTCTCCTTCCTCATTGTAAGTCTTTTATGTACTTGAAACCTGTTATCCTGTCCCCTCTCAGATGTCTCTTCTCCAGATGAAACAAACCCAAGTTTTTCAGTGTTCCCTCATAGGTCATGTTTTCTAGTCCTTTAATAATTTTTGTTGCTCTTCTCTGGATTTTCTCCAGTTTCTCCACATCTTTCCAGAAATGTGGCACCCAGAATTGACCACAATACTCCAGTTGGGGCCTAATCATAATAGAATAGAGTAGAAGAATTACATTTCTTGTATTTCTTACAACACTGCTATTAATACATCCCAAAATGATGTTTGCTCTTTTTGCAGTAGTGTTTTACTCTTCGCTCATATTTAGCTTGTGACACTATGAACCCCCCCCCCCCCCCCAGATTCTTTTCTGCAATAATCCTTAGTCAGCTCCTTGAATATTCTCAGGTGGATTTCATTAGTCCCTGGTGACTTGAAGACTTCTAACTCATCTAAGTAATTTTTAACTTGTTCTTTCCCTGTTTTAGCCTTATATCCCACTTCATTTTCACTGGCATTCACAATGTTTGATGACCTTTTCAGTGAAAACAAACTAAAAAGTCATTTAACACTTCTGCCATTTCCACATTTTCTGTTATTGTTTTCTGCTTCTCATTGAGTAACAAACCTACTCTTTCCTTGGTCTTCCTCTTGCTTCTGTTGTTTTTATAGAATGTTTTCTTGTTAATCTTGACATCTCTAGCTACTTTAATGTAATAGGGCAGCATAACCAAGCACATTCAGTCCCTGTGTCTTTTTCCACAGAAGACTCACTCTCCCCGTAGCTATTGACATCTCTGTTCTTTATTTACAGTGTGAAAACCCATTTTCCATACAGCCCTTCTGGCTCTGCACTCTTTGCTGGCTTTGCTATAAACTGGCTACAATGCTCCAGACCACCTCTAGCCTGGCTAGCTTATATACCTCAGCGGTTGGGGGAAGCAGCTGTTCTTAATTGGTCCTTTACTCCCTCCTGGCCTAGCTTTACTCAGCTGCCCCATCTGTGGGGCCCTGTGGACTGGTGCCTCTCACAGCTCAGATACCTGGGGCAGGGTTGGTTCTGCCCCATTCTGCTACAGACAGGTGCCACTCCTGCCCCAGCGTTCCTTATAAACACCATTGGATCCTCTTTGGTTGGTTATCACTTCTTGAGTTTTATTTACAACCTTCACCAAACAAACATCATGCTCCCATGCAGTCAGTTGATTTACAGCTTTTCCTGGTCTTTAAACCTTTCTCCATGATGAACTCTCATCACCCTCTTTTAACTAGCCTCCTCTTCAGGAGGGATAATTAACTCCTTCGCTTATCAAGCCGCAGTTTGCCTAATTAAGTACTCTCCTTCTCTATCAGGTCTTTTTCTGGTGGGGATAATTAATGCATAAGTGATCAGAGTGCTGAGTAAGCTCCTGGCTGTCAGCACTCTGCCAGAGGTACGCAGGTCCAAATTCAGCTTTAATAAAAATCTTAAAAAATAAATCAGTGTTAGTTACTTCAGAACACTATTAATGCTATTATACTTTTCCATTATACTATTCTTGGAATTCTTTGGAGACCACCACACTATAAATGTTTTCTGGCTTCAACTAAAAGATTAGGGCAAACGGCTCTTGTGTGAAAGGTTTTTGAGTGACACAATGTGTTTAAATGGTTACAAATATTTATAAAATACTTCTAGGTATAAAGGTTAGAATTAAAACCATACACTGGAACAGTTTAAGACAGGTCTCTTATTGTTAAAGACCTCTTTGCTCCCCTAAGTTTTTTTTTCTATTTTCATTTCATTTTGCAAAGACAGTTTGAAAGCAGGCTGATTCTCTCTCTTTCCTTGTTTTATGAAAGTACTTCTGTATGTTAGCAAAGTGCTTGACTAACACAGCTTTATAAAAGTCAAAATAGCCACTGTCAGAAAGATGAGTCAAACTGCTCTCAGTCTTTGAATGGGCTGCAAAAATCAAACTTATCTGAGATCTGAGTTGCTTTCAAATAAAAATGTCTGTCAGCCTTCAAGTGGCTAAAATACTAATTGGTTAATAAACTTAGGCCTTGTCTACACACAGAAGTTGTACTGATTTAGGTAAATTAGTTTAGAACCTGATTTTTTACATCGAAGCAATCCTCTTCCTTTCCATGAACACTTAAATCAGTTAAGATAAGATAAACTGGGAATATAAAGATCAGGTTCCATATGAACAGCACATGGTCAGAGCATGCTATACAAAGATTGGCTTCTACAAAGTAACCAACCCAGTCAAAAACTGGGTGAGGCAATGTATAGCAAATGCAATATAATGTGTAAATGTATATAAATGAAGAGGCTTTCAGTGTAAGTTTGGATGTATGGGATGCCCTATACCTACTTCCTATGCTTGAGTCTGATCAACTCACTGCAGTTTTGCAGCATGCTAAATAAAGGAACCTGAGTGGTGAAATCCAAAGTCAAACCAAGTGTTTTGGATACCAGAGAACTGGATGAATTTTCCTCCCAGAACTGGACAAGATGTTCTGGATAAGTCGAGTGGAGAAGGGTCTTAGCAGGAATATCAACACCAGGGTCAGACAAGAGGCATTGGCATAACTTACATTAAAACTCAGTTCTCCTGACTCTCAGTTCCACGCCCTATCTACCCCAGACCACATTGTCTTCCCCACTGTCTGTGTAAGAAAGAAACAATGATGAATAACTCATCATATCATCAGTCGCTTGGTGACTCCAGAGGGAAACTGTCATTCATCCCTTAATGTCAAGACTGATGGAATAAATACATTTTCTCTTAAGCAGAATTGCAAGGCCTGCAGCTTCTTTAGTCTACTGATGCACTTAATTTGGAAAGTAGAAGGCATTATGTGAGTAATGTTACTCCATACTCTGAGATCTGAAATGGAAGATATATGTAACATAGTAGGGGTGAAATCTTGGCTCCCTTTAAGTCAATGAAAAAACAACCATTGATTTCAGTGGGGCATGAATTTCATGCTAGTTTTCTCCCACAACCACAAAGGGTCTTCATGACTAGAGAAAAATCCCTACATCCGTTGAGTTAACTGGATGAAGTCTGCATCAGGTGGGGTAACCTGAATGATTAGATAGCATCACATTCTTTTACCTCCACCTTGCTAGGAAACCTCACTCTTGCCTCCTGGATGAAAATCTGGACATGTTTTTGTCATCTCCAGGCTGGATCACTATAATTCACTGAATCTGAAGCTGAATGTGATGATGCTGCCCAAGTTCTGGTTGGTACAGAATGCAACATTCTTCATGGTTTAATCACCCCATGAGCACATCAGGATCCTGCTCAGGTGCTTCCACTGTCTCCTAGTTACTTTTAGATGCAAGTATAAAAGCTATTTTAATCTTCCCTAATCTTCAGAGAAATCAATGGAGCACACTCCAGCTACATTAAAACCCACATTTTGATCTTTGAGCCACTGCAGATAGTTGCACTCCTTTGGGAAAATACCAATCCCAGAACCAAGGGCAAAGCATGTGAGAGTTGGGGATACAGCAGTCTGTTAAGGGAATCCAGCTAAGCAATGAAGTTCCAGAGGAGATCAGGTGAATCCAGAATCTGACCACCTTTAGGAAACACTGCAAAATCTTCCTCTTCAAAAGGTCCTTTCTACCATAGCAAGAATAACATGATATTAACACCCTCATCTACCCAAATACCACCCCTAAAAACCTGAAGCAAACACTTCACCCATGAAATCAAATAGAATACCCCCAAGCAGAATTTTTACATCTAAATATAAGACCCAGAAACTCCATGAAGCCCATGGGAAACTTCACTATTGCTATGGATTTTACACAGAAGGTGCTGAGATGGTGATTCCAAAGCAACATAAGTTAAAACCAGTGAAAGACACTCTTCTTCTAGATATAGTATTTAGATGGAGAGCTATATTGGTGTAACTACAATGGTATAATTAAGTTACTAAAGTTCTCCTCATAAATTTCCCTGTGTAAACAAGGTCTTTCATTGAGTAATACCTCACTTTGTGAATAGTCCTGTGTAGAGAGTGAAGTACTATTCAGTGTTAAAAAGGGTGGTAGACTCTGGCCCATAAATACCAACATATATTACAGTCATTTTTGGGTTGAGAATTTGCCTGACCTGTAGAGAAAGTGTGGGATGGACAACAGTAGATAGCCATGAGGTGAAAGGAGGGAAAAGAATCATTTTTTAAACTCCTGTTTTGTTTGTTTAATTCTCTCGTCCACCACTGAATCATCCCCCGTTCCTTGTTTCTTTGTATTTTACTTTCCTCTCACTTTCATGTCAGTGATGGAGATTTTCCACTGCAGCTAAAAGGAGCGAGAAGACAATGTCTTTGTTGCTAGCAAACAACTTAAAAATTGACTTGAGCCAATCAAATGAAAGGGATCCTAGCAGCCAGTGAAACTAGAGAGGTTTTTAGACTGATGAGGTTATCATACCTGTGGATATTCTTAGACACGACCTCTTTTTTGGTCCTCTGATCTCCAGCTGGGTGGATTTTGGAAACACAAACAGATGTCTGTGATAATTTCTGTGCTTATCCTTTTTGCTTGCCTTCAGAGCTTGGATGCTGGAGAGTGATTCCTGCTGGCTGGGCACTCATTTCTGAAGGCAATGAGGGTGCCAACAGCTGCACAGATGCAAGGGTGGCATGGTATGGAATAGCCATCGAAATGGTACTCGACCTCCCACCTCTAGCTCTTCCTCCCCCTAGCAGTCTCCTTTATTTGGGAATTTGAAATATGGTAACCTTATAAGTATTCATAGTTCTATCACAGACAAATACCCACCCACAGATTATGCAAATGAGACAAAAAGTAAGTTGGAAGTCATTTTATAATGAAACAACAATGGTGTTGTGCTGAATCAGTAACTGTACAATACTTGTAGCCTTAGACTGATTGGGACCATTCCTTGTTGGGATACTATCTAATAGTTTCTAAACTTTCTATGCAGTTTATAGTGAACTGACAAATCAAATACTGTGATGAAATCCTGACCCCACCGAAGACAATGGAAAAACTCCCATTGCTTTCAGTGAGTCAGGATTTCATCCTAGTGGCTAGTAGTAACAATATTTTGCCATTTTAAAAATTATTCTTGCCACACCTTCAACTGTGTTATACCCCAGGCCTTGCTCCACTGGCCCCACCTCCTGTTCTGATACACTCCCAGCTCTGACATACCTGTCACACATCTGACTTGGTCTGACCTATTTTTACGGGTTTTATATATATATATATCTCCTGTTTCCTAGTCAGAAAGTGCAAGGGAGAGCTTATAAAATTGGGTTTTCTCTCAGCTTTCCATTTATTTGCTGCAAAACAATTATAATACAAAAAAAATCCCCCCCCAAGACAAATTCTGAATTCCAGAAGCCTGGAGAATTGTCAGCAAAAAAGGAATTTTATTTTCAAATATGCAGACATCTATGTTGATTATAAGTATTGGAACTGCCATGTTTTAAATGTCAACACCATTTTAACATCCATAGTAGTCTCTAACATTAATTATGAGAGGGGATCTTACTGTAAGTGTATTGAAAATGGCAGCATTCAGTTACCTGTTAAAACACGGTCTCTTAAGAGCTGACAAAGATGATCAGCAGATACATGTTTTAATTTCTTGGACATTCAGCCCCTGAAGACCAGTTCCAGCTTGCTTTGTGCTCATCTGAACCTTTTGTTCATGGTGCCAAGAGGCCAGGTTTGGCTTGAGACTTTAATGACTTTTGCCCTTGGGAAAGAGGGAGAGGGAACAGTAAAAGCTTCAAGATGATCTAAAAGGGAGAGAGACATTTGTTGGCAACATGGGTTGTGGTTGTTGTCTGAAAGCATCTGGAGGAGAGCCTGTAGTGGATCCATACTGCACTTACTAGTTGGAGCTAAGGAAAAATTACTTGAAAGGGCTTCAGAGAAAATAGAAAAGTTTATAGAAAAGTTCTGTAGAATTTAATGGAGATGGAAATAGAAGTGAAGTGAAACAGGGTTCCACAGAACATACTATGAAAATGTATATAATAGGAAATGATAATCTTTTTGTAGGCTCTATAGATTTCTATAAAAAAAGATACATTTCTCTATTAAATTCTGTAGAATGGCTTAAAAACTATAGACAGTTTTGTATTCTAGTAAATTCTGTAGGATTTTTCTATGAGGGTGGCTTGCCAAAAAATAAACACAAGCAACATTTTAATCCTTTGGATGATAGATAGATAGATAGATAGATAGATAGATAGATAGATAGATAGATAGA
>ML685756.1:7766101-7782467 GCA_007922175.1 Pelusios castaneus | reverse complement strand
AGATAGATAGATAGATAGATAGATAGATAGATAGATAGATAGATAGAGCTACTAACCCTTAGAGCATTTGTAAATAATGAAACCATGGGTATGTGAGTGCATGTGTGTGTATGTGATTTTAATTCTCTGGCATTATACTTTAAGCAGTGACAATGACAATAAAAATGAACTAAAAGTTGAGTGAACAGTGCAAAAATTATTTCTGCATATGTTCAGCTCATTTGGCTGACACCATGGAAAGTAGCATGCTTCTAAGAGTTAAATAAAGTAATTTATGTACTCCTTATGTAAATAATTCTATGTGGATATCCACAGATCATTTCTTGCAAATGCAGATTGGATACAGATCCACATATTTTTAGCTGTGCAGGGCTAGAGTCCTTCAAATACGCAGATATCCACGGATACCTGCATTATATCCGCATCCGCGGATACAACACAGATATCCGCAGGCCATTTCTTGCAGATGCAGATCGGATGCTGATCCACATATTTGTATCCACATAGGGCTCTACCGATTTCTAAGCCTGGGAATGGCACTGACTCCTTCTAAGCCTTGGGTATCCACATTTGCTTCATTTGTGCCTTAGAAGACCTCACACAAAGTAACTAACAGACACAGTGCCGATTGTGCCTTCCATAATTTGAACTTTGCTTGCAATGCGTAGTTGAACTTAAGATGTAGAAATAAAGAGAACATTAAAGTGGAAGCCCATAAATATTCACAGAAAACAAGTACAAAAGGATCACAAACATAATCTAATCAAAATTCACCTTTGAACATATGCAGAAATAATTTTTCCACTGTTCACTCAACTTTAGTTCATTTTTTTCTGTCATTGTCACTGCTTATATAGTATAATGTCATAGTATCCAAATCACATATACATGTGCACTCACATACCCATGGTTTTATTGTTTTATAAATGCTATAAGGCTGAGTAGCTTTTTAAATATCCTACCCAAAATCTCTGTGAACTTTTGTCCAGGAGGATGTATAAGAAAACACTTTGAAAAAGTTGTTAGACTTTGATGTGGTTATTTTATGTGTACATTCCACTTTGCTGTAGGCTAGGAAAGAAGAAAAAAATAAATCCATATTTGTGTGGGATATAGAGATGAAAAAAATGCTTACAAAATAATTAGCTGTGTGGAGTAAGGAATGGGATCAGCAAAAAGACGCAAGAAAGCAACCCCCAAAATATTACCTGGCCTTCTGCTGCTGCAGTTCTGCTCTTAAAATACACATTAAAATAAATTGTTATTAATGTGTATTCTGGGGTAGAGGCTGCTCTGGTTCTGAATAATAGTTGTAACTGGCTTTTTCTGAAGCCTGCAACTCTGGAGTGTTAATTTAGAGGTCAGTACTTTAAAAATGCATTTATAGTAAAAAAAAATAACTTAACAAGACCATTAAAAAAATAATAATTGGGTTAACCATCAATTCAGGAATGGATTTTCACACGCATGCACACAGACAAGTAAGTTGAGAGACTCCCCTCTGCTAAATGACTCAAATCATACCTATGAGGTTCTGGGGACGGGGGAAAGGGAATGTAGATGTAATATGTCCCCCAGCTGGAAGACATTTGAAAAATGATTTATTTAAAATGGAATGGCCTTTAAATGGCTTAAACACGTAGTCATACCATGATGGTGCATTAACGGTGCCAACATAAAACACACCGCTAGCAGAAAGATTAATATTATTTATAAAAAGACCAGTGTAGAATGTTTGTTGTACTGCCAAGAACACAGCGTAGCAGATGATTTTTTTAGTCCCTGGCAATGATTTTTGCAGAACATACTGAGTAATATTGTCTACAATGTCCTTTTTTTTCCACCATAAAACCTGTAGAAGGGATAATAGCAGTCCTCATTTTTAACTCCACCTTCTGAGGCCAACTAAAATGACAGTAGTTGTTGGGATCGAACAATATGCAACCTGAGACCAGCAACATCAATACAATTATTGAGTCAACAAATATCCCCGTAGTTAAGTCTTTTGGGGTAAAAGTTTAGAGGATCCTATATCTATACATATGAAATATACAAAAAGGCCTTTACACGTAATAGGAGGCCCAAAAAATTCAGTGAACACAGACTGGATTTATGCTGTTACCATGATTATCAGAACTGGGACATTCAAGGATTGGTGAGAGCTATTTCAATTTTGATGAAAAAGTCACACTTCAATTCCTTTGGCAAATAGCACCCACCATCACTTAATTTCTTCTTCAAAGGAAACCCTTTCTGAGCTTCGCTAAGAAGAATTCATTTATTTATTGGAACTCAACTTAAAATTTTCTCTCTTTGGTTTGATGAGCTAGGAGCCTGGTATCAGAAAAGAATGTATCTCAAAAATCTTTCCCTTCTTTGGAACAAATTTCACTGTCTTTGTGGTACCAGAGAAAAAAGTATTATTAAGGGTATTTAACTGATAGCAGAAACTAGGACCAGGCAAAGGAATGCAGAGCGCTTTTACTGAATTTCCCTAAAATAAAGTATTAACATTCTGATAATATACATAGCAATGTTTTCTGATCCTTGTTGGCAGATGAAACCTTTTTAGCTTCAGCCACTGTTTTCCCATAAGGTAGAGGGAAGTAGGGGCTGGGACAAGGGACATGCTGTAAGAACAGCCAAGTGTGGAGGGAAAACTTACATCCAGCTTTATATACAACTTATTTTGAAGTTTACCTTTAACAAAAAAGGGGCGAGAAGGACTATGACTCATTTCAAACATTAGACATTCCCATTCCAGCACATCAATAACCTGGCTAATTTTGTATTTTTCCTTACCTACCATAGTGAATTCAGTCAGCATCCATGCTGATGAAAATAAGGATTGGGACGTGGGTTTATCCTACCTCTTTATAAAGACCATTTTACCCAGTGTAACCCATGCCAGCAGCCCATGGGAGGATGGAATTTTCCTGTCACAACACAAAAACAGCTCTAGGACTGTAACAGAGTCTAAACCCCAGCTGCATCCTCTAGCTATAAGCAGATGAAAGCATTCATTCATAATGCTGCTATGTTGTTTGACATTGGAGTCCATTACAGTGCCAGGAGTTGGCACGCTTACCTTCCTGGAGTTGAGGACATCACCTCTGCAGTGCGTCCATTTTTCTTGTTGCCAGTGGTTGAGGCATAAGCAGTTGAATCTTTACTCGGATCTCATATGCTGCAGCATGAAATTCTACCACAGTGTTGGAATATTCTTCCCCTTCAAAAACCAGGAAATTAGTGCTGCAGGGCTATACATATACATATTCCAGCCACAGGGGTTATCATCAGATTGCTAGTGAAGACATCCTCCCAATTTAGAAAGTTGTCTTTTAGGGTGGAGTCAGCATCCCTTATGCTCACAAAAATGTTTAAACATTGGCATGCTCTTACACAACTTGAGAGGACATATGTTTTCCTACTTGGATGGCTGGATTACGGAGGACACCAGTAAACAGATCACTTAGCAGATCAGTAAACCTCACTGTCTTTACTACTGTAAATTGAACTGGGCATGGACTTTGCTGCCTTACATTGATGCATTTAACACAGACATGTTGAAGGTAGACAGGGTTATAGTTTTTTTTCAAATACCCATCCAACATTAAAAAGGAGATATACAAACACTGTCCAATTCTGGAATCTACACTTGAGAGAAAGACCTATTCCAAACTCAATCAGCTGGGCAGCCAAGTAAATTCAGGTACAATCCCTCATTCACTCAAACACGTTATAGGTAGCCAAACAAAAGTAAATTGACTGACCCTGAGTTACAGGTTTTGCTGATAATTCGTAATAGAATGGAGTTAAACAGATCTGAATTTTTTGAAGGTAATGGATGTGAATCTGATATTTTGATTTAGCTCCTTTACATATTAATGATCTAGAGATTTTGGTGATACAAACCCTAGGTCAAAATACTGCTGTATATTTAACTTGTGAATAACTCCACCGTCTTATAAACAAGTTTTATCAGAAGTTAGGTAACTGTTCCTCTCCTGACTAGAAGTATCAGGGCACTGTACTTCAAGCGTCTGACGAAGTGGGATTTTTTCTCCCATGAAAGCTCATGCAATAAATAAATTTGTTAGTCCTTAAAAGTGCCACTAGACTCCTTGTTTGCTTTGCTGAAGTAGACTAACACGGCTCCCCCTTTGGAACCAGTGCACTAATAGTGGCACTAAAAGTGTTCTTTCAGCTAAATAAATTGTGGAAATTACTAGATATATTCTGAGCTGAATTCCACTGACAAATGAAAATTTGATAAAAATAACATTACGCATGCTTGTAAATTTAATCGCCACCCCATAGTCAGGAAGAAGCTTAAAGACAACAAAAGCCTAAACAATGTATAGAGAAAGTTGTTTGCACTGTGATTTAACTGTCCACTGCAGGGTTTCTTGTACGTTCCTCTGAAGCAATTGGCATTGGCCATTGTCACAGACAGGACGCTAGACTAGAGCTAACACTGGTTTGACCCAGTATGTTCATGCCTAGGCTCCTGTGATTGTGCATGTATGCAACAGAATGGAAAACTATTACTTATTTATGCAATTGGTACAATTGAGTGCACCATCCTGGTGCACTTTTTTTTTGTACAGAATTGGGCCTCTGTTTCTGTTTCACAAATGTCACAGTATTGCAACATCTGGGTGGAGTTAAAAACAACTAAATGAAGCTGTACATGATGTTAAAACAAATGAACGATCATGAGCCATTGAATTTTTAAAAATATAACTTTTCGTTCTCGTAGCCGCTTTTGGGTCTTTTTTGACTCAAGAGGCTAGTCAAAGTTCAGAGCTCTGTGATATTCCATTTGGGAGTAGCAATTGAAAATGGATTCTGGAATGTTTATTTATATGGAATGTACAAATCTTGCTTCTCCAAACACAGGGGATGGCTGCTTGGCGTACATGGCCATGATTGAGGTAGTCAAAACCTTTTTTTCAGTTTTGAATCTGTAAATTTTTGTATTATAATGTATAATAATACATTTTCAAAAAATGTTAAATGTTCTGAAAATATTGACATGGGATGTTTTGACATTGTCAGAATTGTTTTCTTCCAAAATGAAATTCCATCAAAATTGACTCAATTTTGTGAAGCATTTTGATTTTGCTTGAGTGGCATATTCTGAGGAATATGGTTTTGTCCAAGTTTCCCCAGCTCACTCTAAATGAAAGCCTTCCTTCTACCCAGTACCATAGCCACAAAGGATGCAGAAAGAAATGAGGAGTGAAGCTATATAAATTATGCAAAATGTGAGAGAAATCATTTGAGAGAAATATAGAAAGCCAAAATCAAGCCCACTGCTAGTCAGTAATACTCTCTTCTTCCCAAAACTTACCTTGCTTTGTTATGTTCCAAAGGGGTAGCTGTGTTAGTCTATTGCAGAAAAACAACGGAGTCCTGTGGCACTTTTAAAGACTAACAGCAAATCAAAATAGGTGTTAGGAGTCAAACAAATAGAGGAAGATGCGGTCAAATCACCTGTTGTAATGACAGAAAAATCCATAGTCCTTTATATGCAAATTTATATGCAAATGTGACTCAGTTGCCTTGGGGTTAAACAGGGACTACGGATTTTTCTCTCATTACAACAAGTGATTTGACCTCACCTTCCTCTATGTGCTGTTCCCCAGTGTTTGAATCTTAACACCTATTTTGATTTGTTGTTACAGCCTGACCTGATCCTATGTCATACACTCCCCTGCATTTAATTTCCTCCCATTCTGCAAGTTTCCCATTTTCAAAGCATCTAATGAAGTGGGATTTTCTCCCATGAAAGCTCATGCGATAAATGAATCTGTTAGTCTTTAAAAGTGTCACAGGATTCTGTTGTTTTTCTTGCTTTGTTGTGGAAGTTGCAGCGCACTGGAAGACTCAGTGGTTCTGGCCTTAACTTTCATCTGTGCTGAGTTTCGTTTGGCCTCGGGGATGATCAAATTTACCTGAATGACTCTGAGATTCTTCAGACATTATCTCTATTCTACATCCCATGTTTATACAGAAATTAATATGATATTGCTAATGCTAACCTAGGTACCCATTTAAAATGTTAATATTTTTATGTGTTCAGAAATGTGTTGTAGGTAAAGGTGCATCCAATGGCAGTAACTGGATTTTTTTTTTCTTTCAGGCATTTAACTATTGAACAGATGTGACTTTACATGAGCGCTGATCATGTGAATAATGTATGAGTTTTTAGACAAACACGATACAAGCTTCTTTTTCATGTCAAACAATTCTTTATTTTTATGGTACAAATTAAAAGTGACAGATCTGAAGCTGTTAAGAAATACACAAAGTGCATCTTTACTGACCAGACAGATATTGCTCTAGATTAAGTACAGTTTTTGTCAGTTTTTTTTTTTTAATGTTAAGCAATCTGTGCAGATAAATCAGCTTTGGTTTCAAAGTCAGAGCAGAAAGGAGCTTTTAAATATTCAGTTTGGCTTCTCGGTCACAAGTCCACCAAATTGACTCCTTTTAAAATTATTATTTTTAATAACACAATACAGTCCATTTCGTACTGCCATCTTTCCTGCTGCATGCTCCATGCATGGAAAAGCAGATCTCTTTGCAGTGCTTCGTAAGTGACCCTGGTGACCATTCTGTTGATTATAGCACATAGAACAAAAAAAGAAATAGTAATATCACTTTTTTTTAACAATAAATAAACTAATGTGCCCCACATAATCTCAAGTTGGAAACAAGCAAACCACATGACAAAAAGCTCATTACAAAATGTTATCCAAACAGATTTTACAGTCAAACATTGACATGGAAATCAATTTCCTCTCTTATTTTATTTCTTATTTGAATGTTGGTCATTAACTAGGTACAAGTAGAGTGCTGAGGTAAAACACTGATGAACAGTTTTATTTCTGTATTTCTTTTTTTTTTTTAAAATAGTAACAGTTTAGTATTGCGAGATTGTCAGCAACATTTAGCCATATCTATACAATGTGCATATACCTACATACATTGAGCTTTGGTCCAGCATTGAGAAGACGAGCAAAGGCATTTTACATATTTCTTTTTGGTTATAGCTTGAGTTCTTTGATACGCCTCTACTTGTTCCTTCCTAGCTCCTTTTGCTTTCTTGTTCTCTCTCTCTCTCTTTTTCTTTCAGTTATAACATAAAGAAACCAGAACCTTTTGAATTAATTTCATTTTTTTTAACTGTTCAAAATAGCTTTTAGTGGAAAACAAACACAAAAAAGACACAAACAGAAACAAAATTTATCTTCTGGTTGATTAGTTAAATAATTTTTTTAAAAATCCCCTTCTAAACAAATTGCAAAACCCGATATACAATCATACATTTCTGAAGAGTCTCTTATTTCATTTGTCGGTAGCAGCCTACCTTATTGTCACATGGAAACTTAAAAGGTATTGAAATGTAATTGATATATGAATTGGTTTACAAATGGCCATGCAGTCAGTAACAAAATAAAACAATATATATATGGCCCCCAAACAGTTTGAGCCAGACATAATTTATCTTCCTAAGAATCTGTTCAGGCATGCTCTATGCCTTATAGCAAAAGTTTGTTCATTAAAAAAATTAATACAAGAAGCATTACAACACCTTATAAATAATTTACAAAACATAATACAAAATTAGAAAGCTGTAAAAAAAATCACCGCCACATGAATGATTTTAAGACTGCTGGAATGAGCTTCATTTCTTTGTTCCAAGCTGGCAATTTGTATTTATTTTTCGTTTTCACTGTCCTAGTTATATCCTTCCAACATGTACGTTGGAACAGTCTGGGTCTTATATAACTTCTGCCAGCATACTTTTAAATATTTAGCATCCTTTATATGGATTTTCGATTAACTTTCCTTCTCAGGGAACTTTTCTTTTAGAATTAAGAGCAGTTCCTGGGAGTTATGAACTCTAGTTTTCAGATAGAACCAGGAGGATCATCTTATTCCCAGGCTGTTGATTTTCTATGTAGGTTAGGGTCTGGAGTTTCAGAAGTGGTGGAATGGGTGATCATATTGTGGGTATTAATAACTGGACAAGCAGTAGCCCAGTTAATAGCATACTGAAGAGATGATAGGACTTTATGAGCATCCACTTCCAAACACTATCTGTTCTTCATACTTTCCCTGCTGGCTCCTGATCATTATATAAATTCAACTGCAGATACAAGTATACCACAACATTACCAAAATTAGCTATAAAGGTGTGCTTTGGGAAGAGAAAAGAAGAAGAGAAAGAAGACCACCCAGAGGGGCAGTTATTACTATAAAGATATTTCGCTCATCTCTTCAGATACACAGCTTGGGTTAGGGATTTTTATTTTCTTTTTCCGCTTACGAAATTTACCTGCACTTATTATTAGGATTTTATTTTTCACAGATATTTACATTTCAACAGCAGGAAAAGTGACTATAACAACCCACCCCCCACCCCAAAAAGAAAACCAACCACCAAAAAACCCAACAAAAATACCCTTATTCACCCTGCTGATGATTAAAGCCACAAAAGTATTCACTAGACATAAGCCCAACCTGGAACACTGGATCCATGTCACTCTTCACCTTTGACCTTTGACAAGCTCAGATCTGGATACAGTACCAACATGGCAGGTAGTCTCTGGAGCCTTAAAATTCTATGGGCCCTGCAGAGATTTTCTTGATAAATTCCACTAATAAAACATTGAGAGTGAGATCCAAAGGCCACTGAAGTCAGGGGGAGCCTCTCTATTGCTTTCAGTGGGCTGTGGATCAGGCCCTGAGTTTTGGAAAAATATAATTCCACAGGTGTAATTTGAAGGTTCCAGAGTTCTGGGTCTGATTCAGATCCCATTTAGACCCACAAAAACCCAAACCAACTATGGTGAAGCCAACAGAATTAATTGGGATTTACACCAGTTTAACTGAGTGCAGAATTTTACTCTTCATCTGGACAATAGACTGAACCAAATTCCCAGATGTGATCTTTTGGAAAATCCAAATCAGGATATGTTTCTACCTTTATAACAGGCCAGTCCACAATCCTGGATCAGAATTTCAAGAAAGTTTAGATCTACATATGAGCTTTGCTGGTCAGGTTCACACCACACTCTTTTCCTTCTCTGAGCCTTGATTTATTTTTTTGATCCAATGGCCATACAGTTTTAGAAGATGCCAAGTCCATCAGTAAATGAAGCCACACGGTGAGATTAGTTGTCTTTAAAAAAAACATTTTCAAATGAAATATGTCACAGGTGACCCCCTTCCCTATTCCCACAGGATATTCAATGCATTATTCCCAAATCGTGATTTTGGCAGGTTTTTTAGCCTGCCATGGCAGTACATACCCACACACGCTCCAAGAGTACTGTTGATAGGGATAACATTGGTGCCAGGAGGAGAAAAAAATTAAAGAAAGGCAGAAAAGATAAAACTAGCAAAACAGTCCATAAAGATGTAATGATCAAAATGTCCTCATTATTTCTTGGCCTGTCCATTTGTTTGTTTTCATCAGATTCTCACGAAACTTCTTTGGCTAGTAGACTTTGGAGAGAAATTGCTTCACACAGAACCATAACATAGATGCAGTATCAAACCAAGTGTGCAGTTTATATTACAAAATTAGTTTAGGTAACCTCTCCAGGTTCGTGGCCAGAGGACAGAGAAATCAGAAGCCGGGCTGTTGACAATGATCACAACGTTGCATATGTGTGCTGCACTGACTGTTCCTCAGACCTAATTCTAATCCTTCTTTGTCCTCTATTGCATTTCAACATAATTTATATAAAAGTGTTCAGGTTTCATTTTTCTTTTAAAAATCTTCAAACAGTATGGGGGCAGGACGGAGGAGGCAGGAAAAAAAAGTTAGACAAATCAAAATAGAAATCAATACTTTTACACTTTCGGGGAAAAAAAATACCAAACCCCATAATTCACAATAAAAAGAAAGTAATTTTGGCACACAGACACTTGGAGATTGTAAAATGGTGTGGATAAAAAATAGATGTGTGTGTATGTGCATGTGTTTGTGTGAGAACACTATAGAATGGCTTTAAGATCTGTTACGCATACCTGCAGGGGGTGTGACAAAGGGCTGGGAGAAATTAATCATACTATTTTTTCCTCTTTGTAAAGTACAAATGTAAAAACTCATAACATGATTTACGTTTGTAAAAGAGCAGACTAACAAGCTAGTTTGCAATGCCATGTTTCTGACTTTGGTTAATAGTTTTCATAGTGAATCAGCACTTGGTACCTGAAAGGCTACAATCACTCCTCCAGGTGGCAGGGTTGTATTTTCTTTTAAACAGATAAAAGATTTTTTTTTCTTTTTTTTTTCTTTTCCTTAAAACGTATTCACATTTTCATAATACACAGAAAAAAGTAAGCAGTTATTTGGTTTGCTTTAAGTCCATTTAAAAAACTGGCTTCTTTTTTGGGAGTGAGGGGGTGGGGGGAACTAATTCTACAACACACACACTAAGTGCTGTGTATTTTGTTTATTTTTGTTTGTTTGTTTGTTTGTTTTGTTTTTTGTTAGTTTCGTTTTTATATAGGAAAACCCACGGACATTTATAAACTGTTCTGTCCATCTTGTAGTTTTCTCAGTCTTTTACTTACAAGGGTGATGAATGGACATTTTCACAGAGTCCAAATGGTTAAATTTTTGTTTGTGTGTTTCCTCTTTTTTTTTTTACGAGTTTTCTTCCAGAGAGTCTGTTAAGGGTTCCATAGGGACTGCTGTCGCAGGCTCATGCTGTTTTAAACGTTTAATTGTGTTCTTCAGTGCTTGCCTCTTATTGCAGAACCAAACTCTAACTACTTCCCGGTCATAGTTCAGTTTCTCTGCAATCTCTGTCATTTCCTGCCCAGAGGGATGAGTGTTCTTCTCAAAGTGGGCATTCAAGATCTCAAGAGCTTGTGGCGTGAATGAGGTACGCCTCTTGCGCTTTTTGGATGGTTCACTTCCGATAAACTCAGTAAGGTTCTGCATACCTGCTCGATGGCGGGCCTCAGCCTCAGCCATCCACCGCTCAAGCACCGGCTTTATCTTCTGGGCACTTTTAGGGGTGATGTCCAGCTTTTCAAACCTGGCAGGATACAAAAGGCCAGGGTTCAGTTTGGCTGTCAGACTGCTAGCTATAGTGTTCTCTTGGGCTTCCTGTGGTAGGAAAAAGTGGCTTCTCAGGATGGTGTGTCTGAGGGAAAATTGAGAAAGAAGAGTCTTACACTGATGCTCTGCCAGGGTGGGACTTCCTGCCTGCCTGACTAATTGACTGGCAGAGATAATTTACAATGGATTACGAAAGCCATCATATAGCTAGGAATATATATATATATAAATATAGATATAGATACTTTTAAGCAAGTACAAATGAGCACTTTGACAAAACACCAAAAATTCAATGTTACATAACGCAGGCAATGAGTTCAGTTTTTGTATTTCCAGATGAATTTCGCATGATCCTGAAACACATTAAGGCTAAACCTAATGACAGAAAATGACATCAAAGGCAACTGATTCTTATGCTCTCTTATTCATGATTAATTTTGTTTACCCTTCCATCCCATATGTCCAAATGCCACAGCTTTAGGAATACAAAGCAATAGCAACTGCTCGCCCCTGAATTTCAGATTACCTTTCCCTTTATTTGGAAGCAATTTTCACTGTATGTAAGTTAACGCCGAGTCCCTTCTCTGGGTAGGAAAAAAACTCCCATAGCTACTGTAGTATTCAGCTCAAACAGCTGGACACATTGTAATTATCTTGAATGCCCCCACAACACGCTAAGACAGACTCATGCCTTTTGGATGAAACCCAGCATAATAGAACACTAATATGCTGTGGCGCCAAGCTGCGTTTATTGTGGGATATCTGCAAACTGTGCTAGGCTGATATCATTTCCTGTAAATGAGGTCGTCTATATATCGTTTTGCCATCAAAAGTCCTTTGCTAGATTTTAGATCAGGTTTTACAAATATGGTGAAATATATAGAGAAACACAACACAGAGCTTTAATTCTTTCAGAAACAGCCACAAGCCTTCATTGTAAATCCTTTTTCCTTTGATTTATCAAGTTGATCCTCTCTAGCTTTACATTTGAAATTCTGAATTAAATTCTGTGACATCATTCATTTGTATTTTCCCTATTCCCCATCTCCATCCCAAACATTAGAATATTTAATGCTGTTGAAAAGCACTAATATTACATGGTGTCCTGTTGCACTATCCAGTCCTCAGAGTGCTGCTCTTGGTAATCAGAGGAGGCAAACTGAATTCATGACTTTATGTCTAATTAACCCAGGGTCTGGAACTGGGATTCTTTACCTACCGGTACAGTGTCAAATACAAAGTATTCTGGATGCACCAATTGGCAAGTTTTGAAAACATTCCAGGAGCAAATAGAATATCTCACACACAAACATTTGAAGGAAAATAACTAATGGTCCAGAAAATTTATAATTTGTGTTTACATTCCTCTCGAAGTACTGACTGCTAGATTTCCCCCTCTTTTTATCCAGTGATATTTTAAGTGCGTAGTATGTTTTTATAACTCTGTCACAAGTTAGGAAAGCACCAATATTGTTATGTGCTTTTGTTTATTTTTCTATGAAGAATATGTTAGTAAAGTGCAATATTGTATCGCATGCCCTGAAAATGGTACAATGATATTTCACTAGGTCATGTGAGTTGGAAATTCAACTTACTTATCCTTTCTCCAGGAAGTTCATATAGTGGCTGCTTTGTTATCATTAAGGGAAAGATAGAACTCGATATATCTGAGGAAGGGGGTCACTCCTGTTCATGAAGTAGCTTGCCTTTGTGCTTAACAGGAAGTGCACAGTCATTACAAATTATTGCATCCCAGATGGAGAGGAAAAGGAAAAAATAGGACCCTTGCAAGCATTTGGGGCCAGATTCTGAACCTGTTACTCAGGCTCAACAATGATTTACACCTCAGATACTCCCATTGATTTCTAAGGGGGCTTTTGGAGGGATAAATGCTTATTTAGTATCAGAGTTCCCCACTTCTGGCTCTCAACTATTTACTTCTAATCATAGCTGTGTTGTACATTATGATGATTTAGCTGAAAATCCCCCCCCCTCCCTTTTTTCCATTTTAATTCAGAACATCCCAGCCATGTTACTGGGATCTGCATGATAAAGGTGGGGAGAGACATAAGGGGAGGGATGAAGAGGAAAATAAAGCAAGCATATGCAAAGCAAACTGTAATTTATAAATGTAAAGTATGGTATGTTAAGAAGCAATCTACAGCGATTACAAAATGGAAATAGCTAAAAAGGCTGCCTCATTTTAGGTGGTTTTTTTTACCAACTGACTATATTAAAGAAATAATATTAATGCTTAGGAACAGACAGCAATAGCATTCATCTCATTGGTGTTTGTTAGTGTTGATGCTTCAGTACACGTTGTTTGGTATAACATTATACAAGTCTTGAAACAAATTTCTCAGCAGTAGTATCCTTGTATAGACTGAATAAAGGTTATTTCTACAGGGAGGTATCTTATAAGAAAAAACAGTAGGGGAGGCCATAGAAGTGAGAGGATCCTATGGAGCTTTTTGTATTTAACAACAATCAATGGGTTTTATGGAAAATCATTGAGCAAAATGTGAGCTGCAAGCTCGCTACCCCATACTGATGTTATTTATAACCTTAGTCTTAAACTGCAGGAAAAGTACACTTCCGTTCTGTGGGGAATACATTAAAAGTATAAAGAGCAGATAAAAAGACAGAGCATTTCATGGATCACCAAGAACAAAATCCACTTAAATGAGCTTAGAGTTGATTTCTTGGCTTTCACTGATGGAGGAGGACTATAAGGCATTGCCCAAGAGGAAAAAGCTGTTACCTAAGTGTGTTTGTTACCTCATGCATAAACATGGGATTTGTGTAACATACATACATGCATACATGGTGTTTGCTTCCAAGTACTTAACTTTAACTGCATCAAGATTACATCATTTTTTCCTTAAGATTAGATCGGATTCTTGCTCATTTTCTGTACTTTTTTTTAAAAATTGGGTATAAAAAGATTGATGCTAGAAGTTTGCAAGACAACATGTGGTTAATTTTTTCTCCCTTCTGTGTTACCTAGGTATAACACCATTAGCATCCTGTATGTGAAGTGCAAACCACAATAATACAAGCTTTAACTTAGCAGGGATGCAGCCATGAAATATCTGTTCAGTAACCCTATCTGTAGAAAATGGCACAGTATGAAGAGGGTCAGCTGGTGTTTATACAGCATCAGCAGGTTCTCCAGCTCCACTACTGAATTAAATCTCAATGCCAGGAACATATTTATTGTTTCATACTTGTTAAAAAAGGAAAAGACTGAAGTTGCTTTAAAGGCACACAGTAAGTACAGTTTATCTGCCAGATACCAACATTATTTGCTAGTCTAAATAATCAATTCTAAGGGCACATGATTAAAATACTCATATACTCCAAAATAATATATACAATTAAGAATGAAGAGAGGAGAATATAGCTTATTATGTAACTTGTTACCTGCAGATGGCAGACTGGCTATAGGCTGGGCCTTCTGTGGCACTTAATGCTTGGCCAACTTGAGTTTGTGTCAGACCAAGAGACAGGCGCCGGATTTTAAAAGCTTTGGCAAATTCTCGGATTTCCTCCAAATTCACCCCATCCACTTCGCCAGTGGCTGTTTGAGGATCTGTTGAAATATTTTTTAAATTTTGTAAATTCTTTCCACTGCTCATGAGCCATCCAGTATTTTATTTGGAAGTGTAAGAAGGATATTTTTCCCCTAAGAAAAATAGGTTGGTACTGTCAGAAGGTACAAGATATTCTTAATTGTTTTTTTCCCCAAAATGCTAACAAGTTTGCAGACCAAGGTATTCACAGTCCATTTCAAGACAGTGGGGAAAATTTTCAAAGGTGCTTGACTACTGGGATTTAGATGTTTTACTACCAATCGTGCCTTTGAAAATCTCCTCTGGTTTCAACAAATAACGCTCACCATTTTCTCTGATTATCTTTGGCTCACACAAAGGTCTGGTATTTTTTTTCCTTTGCGGCTTAAAAGGCACACAACTGATGAAAATGGGCTGATTCCTTAAATTTGAAACTGTCTTCTCTGCTTTAGGTGGAACCAAGGCAAATAAACCAACCAAACCAAATGGGAAAAAACCCTGCAAAACCTACCCCCTCCAAATATTTCTTTTTGAAACATCTTCATTTTATAATCAGTTCTTAAAACATGTCTTTGTGGGAAACATTCTTCTAGGGTTTGCATTCTGCATCCCATCAGGTTGTCAACCAAAGAGCACAGTATTTGCAACTTGAGCAAGGATGGTAATGCTGCACTTCTTTTATTTTTACATTCGACCCTCAGAAGATAATGCTCATGAAGCTGTGAGAATAAATTTGTCCTTTTTCTCTATAGCAGTTTACTGACACAGAAGCCTTTGTCCCTGAAAGGGCACATAATAAAGGATGTCTACCATAGGAAGGCTCCTCTGGTGCTGGATAACTCGGTCAATTTAGGATTTATCAAGGGAAATGACACAACAGCTGGAGAATGAAACTTCCCCGCCCCCCCCCCCCCCACAAGCTACTGATCCCAGGCTAAATGAAAGCATTCACCAAGCCAGAGACAGCATGGGACTGGGATGGTAGAAGATTTCAAAGTCTTGTTCAATCCTGCGTGTAGTGAAGCCATTCTCCCAGCAACATAATCTCTATTGTTCTTCACCTCATTCCTGAGACTTCTTAGGCGAAAAGTTTTCACACAATAACCCATCAATTTCTATAAATACAAGTAGTAGTCCAAGGACTGTGCTAGACTACAGTACTGTGCTGAACACCATGTTATAGTGGCTGCCCCTAGTACTGGCATAGTTAAGGATTTGTCGGCAGTACAGTAACAAAGCTTTCATTTTCAAGGGGTTTATAGCCCTGATGTTAAAATTCCCTTAGGATTGAAACACCAGGTAAAAAATCTCTTTACCCAATGAGAGAAAAAGAGTGAGATTTTCAGCATATACATTTAGTCTATGTTGATTAGAATGTTTTAAAATATAATAATACAAAACTTATATAATTTTATCAGAAACAATGATATTTTTCTCTTCTACAGTTGCAAAGTAGCTTGGGTTTTAAAAGTGAAATTGCACAGGTTTATATCTTGGACTGTGAGCCATTGTATGCGTGTGTGTAGTGTTGAGCATTCAGCAATGCAATTCCTGTTGAAGTCAGTGAGGGCTGTCCGTGCTCAGCATAGCAGATAAATTAGGACTCATATGGATTTCATGCATATATGCATATTTATACACAAAGACTCACATTATGTGTGTGTGTGTGTGTGTGTGTGTGTGTGTGTGTGTGTGTGTGTGT
>ML685756.1:7722726-7766091 GCA_007922175.1 Pelusios castaneus | reverse complement strand
TGTGTGTGTGTGTGTGTGTGTGTGTGTGTGTGTGTGTGTGTGTGTGTGTGTACGTACATAGAGAGAGAGAGAGAGTGAGAGAGAGAGTTAGTGTTTGAAAATATAACCAACATTGTTCAGGTTTACAAAGCACTATTGTACAAAGTAAATGTTATCCCACAAAAGTCTGAAATATTTCTACTTACTATACACACATGACTTGCAAACCACATTGGTTATTACGGGGGAAATTTTGGGAGTGTAACTGCCCTTTGTGCCTTTGAAAATCTTTTCAGAAATGTATATAACCCCATTGACACAATTAATTGTAGAGAGTCTCCTGAGTGATCCAGGGATACAAGGCGTTAAGATGATGGCCTTTCCCATTTATTTCCTTTCTTTATTTTAGGACTGTGAGTGGTGATGCTAGGGCTAGGCAAATGGAAAAATCAGCCATTTCCAAAGCACTTTTAAATGTAGTTCTGAAAGCAGAAAACTCAGTATTAAGGGTATTTATGGCTGTTGCTGGGGTTTGGTGGAAAGACTGAACCCTGTTGGAAGGGAAAGGATAAAAGATGTAAGGAACTAAGGCTTGTTTGTTTGGACATAATTATTGATGAATTGTGTTAAGTTTTACTGCAACAGAACTCTTGACATGTCAAGGTTTCAAGAGGTCACTTCCTGCATTGGGATCTTGGACCAAGGAAGAATTAGACTGAACTCCTCCTTCGGAGTGAAGATCAAAAGCTATCATGAAAACCAGGAAAAGGAGAGGAAAAGATCTGATATGCATGATAGTTAATAGCTAGTACCTGGCTTAGTGAAATGATATGTTACTCGTGTAATGTCTTTAAAATATTGATTGTATTACTAAACTTTATTAATCCACTTAAGCCAGTGGAGACGCGGAGTAGTGCCTAGGTGGACCTTTTTAAGTTGACTTAAAACGTTAAGTTGACTCAATAAGGTCGAAAAGGGGCCACATTTACACTTGAAAAGTTAAGTCCGCTTCTGTTAAGTTGACTTAATAAGGTCCACTTTAAGTTGACTTAAAGTGGACCTTATTAAGTCAACTTCATAAAGTCGACTTAACTTTTCAAGTGTAGACATAGCCATAGGCAGTCTATTGCTCTTATATACAGAAGATTCCTCAGACACTATCATCTATAATGGCTCAGGCCCATCTCACACTATCACCAGGTTAGATTACCATCTTTCTTGCTCGAGCTGTAATTCGTCTCCTGTTTTAAAGCAAATTTCTCATGCTGTACTGGAAATGTGGCTGTTGATTTTAAGTCCAGTTGATAGTGTGAAATAGATAGAATGGTGCCAGTGAGGAAAAAAGGGGATGCCTGTCTTATGCAGTTGTAATGGTCAGTAGTATCAGTATTTAGATTAACGTTCCCCTGTGGCCTGATACTCTACCATGGCTACAGTACTACCGGATCCTGCTGAGGAAAGAAGGAGCCATTTGGGAGCTCTACACTGGGAACCCTTCTACTTGAGGGCACAGAAAAGACATCACATGGAATTTCCTCTGTGGTGCTGGGGGTATTAATGAGGGAGGAGGAGAGAGAATCTGCTGAGAAACCAGTGGATTGATAAGCTCCTATAGATTCTTTGCTGTTCTCCTGTCTTGGAGAGCTCTCCTCCTGCTGCAGAGATGTCTCCTTGTAATGCCAGCTCTGCAGGGATTAAGTAAGGCCTGAGTGTGTGCTGCTTTCTTCTGCAGAATTCAAATCTGTTCCTATCTGTGTAGTAATGAATAAGAAACAGTGCTGAGAAACTCATACATCTTCAGGGAAGATGTAGGTGAGGAGAAAGAAAAAAGCGTAGCTGGCAAGGTAAGGACCGCAGAAAGTGAATAGGCTTGGGAGAGGCAGGGCAAGACACTGTAAATGGGAAATAGGGGGGCACACAGGAGAGGGGGAAAGGAAGAGAGAAATAGCTTTGTTGTAGTTTATTTGTGGGAAGTGCACAGATTCTATGGTGATGGGTGACAGTGTAAGAGCCTGGACAGACAAATAGGAAATGGGATTCATAGAGAGATAGGTCCTATAGTGTGAGGAAAAGAGAGATATGTTATCCATAGAGATATGTGGCAAGAAAAATCATGAAATGGGGAGAAAGAGGCAGTAGAGATTAAGGAATTGGAAGGGGAAGTAGTAGAAAAATGACCCTTAAAATTTTTCTTTTGGGGTATGTGAATAGTAAAGAAGGAGAGCAAGCAAGAAAGAGGGGAGAAGAAGTGAGTTATCTGACAGAAGAGCACACACACAGGATAAGAAAGGAAGGATAATATACTGTGCACAGGGAAAGGGAAATAAACAGAAATGAATCCTGCAGTCCTTGCTTATGCCACACCGTTATTTAAATAATAGTTTTGCGTAAATGAGAACTAATAACTGCAAAATCTGATTCTAAAAGCTAAATTTGGAATAAACACCTTTAAAGGAAAAAGACAGGAGGAGAGAGGGAGGAAAAGAAAAATGAAACACAAAGGGAAATATAAAAAAGTGTCACAGGACATCACGGAAGACCATCTATAAGAGAAAGGAGGGAATTAGAGAAAATACGCTGAAATTTTAAAAAGCCTGAAAAGTTTTAGAAAACACATTGGTGGAAAACAGATGTAAAATCACAAGGAAAATATATACGTAGATTGAAAACAAACAAGAACAGACAATATGGAAAACACTCCTGTGGAATATGGAAAATATATTTCACTGGAAGCTATGAAAGACCCTTACTCATGTTGAGTAGCACCTTAGTCCACAGTTCCATGGATTTCAGTTGGGCTATCTGCAGAGTAAGTTATTACTCAGTATGAGTAAGGATGGCAGAATCTTGCCCTAAGTAATTAATTAGATTACTATATAGATGTCACTCCCTAAGTAACTTGCCAGTTTTGTCTCTTATAAATATTAATGGGTACATGAATATTTTCTGTATTGTCTAAACTTCTCTATTCTCACTAATTAGATCTGAAATATATACTGCAAATCCCTACTGAGGTAAAATTATATAGCGCTGAACTCTATCTTAAAAGTAGACAGAGCTTTTAGAAAGGAGGTACATTATTGTCCCAGGAGCAGCACAGGGTCACAATTCCTTCCTTGTTCCCCACACAAGACACTAATTTATTGCTTGCCTGCCGGAGCAGTAAGGGACTGATTTCACTGAAGTCAATGCGAGTCTTTCAATTTACCTCAGTGGGCACTGGATTAGGTCCTGAATTATTACTCTTGGTGTATTATCTCAGCAATGCTGGTTAATGTATGGATAGATACCCTGGCACTGATGCCAAACATTCTTGGAAAGATACACTACTTAATAAGCAGGCTGCCATAGTCTGCACCAGCTTCAGATTCTGGGTTGGTTAAAGGAACACAGCACTTGCCTGGCTGGATCAGATCCATGATCCACCTAGACTAGTCAAGCATACTGTTTGATAATGGCCAGTACCAGATGATTCAAAGGAAGGAGCATAAACCTTACAATAGGCAGATATTGGGTAGTTGCTCCCCACGCTAAGTGTCATCCTGATTTCAGATAGTTAGACTTGCATAATATGAACTGCTTTTTAGTTTTAAGAATGAGGATAGGCTCCCACTTTATCTGCTATTAGGATAATCAATCGAGGGCTACTATAGTTTTTTATGACCATTTTTAGAGCTGTTTGGGATTTTTTATGGGATGTTTATACCCTGCCCTTTGAATCACAGGCCTTTGTAGTTCTTATTGACAAGTCTTACTCCAGTTAGCAATGTACAGTCCATTATATAAATAAGGAGGAAAGGTAGATAAGGAAGAAAAGCAAGAACAGAAATGAACAGATAGGAGAAATAAAGAGAGCCAGGGAGCAATACTTACTGCTGACTAACTGGCCAACACTCAAAGCTGAAGAGGAGGAGGATGAGGAGGAAGAAGAGGAAGCCTGACGCACTGGGCTTTGAGACACTGAGGCTTGACTGTGAGCCAAATGCAGGAGGTTGGATTGTGAGGCTGCTTGTCCCACTTGCGTCTGGGCGGGCTGATGGAGCTATATGTTAAAATGTAAAAATAAAAATTTAGAAAATGTAGTAGGAAATGTACTATGAATGCATCGTGTGAGTCTTCTAGTCCCAAAGAAATGGCTGATTCTGATGGAACATATCACACGAAAACTTAGATGACAAACAAGGTTGACAGGGGCTGTTTGAGCTGTGTCCAAACAATCACCCTTCCAATTTTGTTTAGTATAATCAGATAATTTCTCCACACCTAATAGTAAGCACTCGACAGGCTCTTTATATATTTTCTTATTGAAGTGAGCATCAGAGAGATTTCTGCTATGTCTGGCAAGACTATGAACTTATAAGTCTCTCACCCTACAGACTGATCCATGAAAACAAGCCCTCAGTCCCTATATAAGTCAACATGTTTTCATGAAGGTAGAAGGGTGCTTTTAGAATGGGACCATAGGGCTATAATAAAAGGGATAGTCCATTTTATGACACTAGCCAGGAATTCAAAATTATTTGTAATGCCTTACTATTCTTCAGTCCATAAACCTCTTTTTTCTTGGTAGCATACTGTGAAACTTCTGAAATCCAGTCATGTACCATTAGGATTGACATTTCTTTATATATTTTCCAACAGCTAAGATGTTCTCCAGCTATGGCTAGACGCAATTAAAATACAAAGAGACATTATGGATCTGACTCTGTTCTTCCACCAAATTTACAATGATATAATCCTGTTAAGTTTTCTGGAGATACTTTGCTTCACACTGGAGGAAGCAAAATGAGATTCAGACCCTTTCTCCTCATAACAGACTCTTATGCATGCCTAAAAAGCTAAAGCTTATTGTCTGGCTATACCAGAAGGAGGACAGGAGACAATGGATATGGTTTAATTAGGCTCCAGTTTTATTCCTAAATGCCTGGAAGTACCTGGCAGATAAAATTGTACACTGCAAGTAATTCCATAAACATTTACATACACTCGATTTATTATAACCTGGCAGAACCTTATTAGACAACAGTACAGCACCATAATATATCATTTTAAGATAACAAGTCTTTATTATCCCTTTATAACATATTGATTTTTTTCTGCAGGCCTAAAGACTACAAAAACGAACAAAAAGATCTCATAAGTCATGCTAATTATTAGCCATGTGAGTCCTTATAGTGGGGAAATAAAGAACTTGGTGTTGTTCAGGACGAATGAGTTATATTTGAATTTTTAAGGCATATAAAGAAAATTATTGTGTGATTTTACTGAACAAGTGGTTTCAGGTAAGAAGTTCCTGTAGTATCTTCAGTAGCATCCCAAATTAAGAGTACGTTCCATACACACCAAAGAAGACTGATGATAAACACAGAAAAAATTAAAGTGCTCTGAACAACTGATATTTGTTAGATGTACTTGATCTAATCTGAGGTGGCTAACCACTTAATATGGTTCATATATTTGAATCTTTTTATTTTTAATGCAATTATTCCTATTATAGAGGAATTCAAAAATTGGAGGTGGGGGAATCAGGCTACTTGGTGGGTTTTTTTAAACTATTAATTTCATATCTGTATAAGTCAGCCTACTGCTCTATCCTACTACGATTTCCTTATCGATCAAAAAGCAAAATCAAAAGTCTTGAGATTTAGTTAAACAATTGGATTTCCTTCAAAGAACTTCAAGCCCTATTATTAGAGATCTGCGCAGATACAAATACGTAGATCTGCATCTGCAAGAAATGGCCCGTGGATATCTGCGTTGTATCCACAAATGTGGATATAATGTGGATATCCACGGATATCTGCAGATTTGCCAGGCTCTAGCCCTGCACATAGGTGGCTCTGTATCCTATCTGCACCCACAAGAAATTGTCTGTGGATATCTGAACATTTTCAGTGCTCTACCTATTATAGTTATACTGGCCAAGAATGTAACTAAAACACTTGCAGCTTTCAAAGGTTTTTTTGGCGGGGGTAGATTTTGCCCACAGGCTAAATGCCCACAGAAAACCCCCAGCTCAGCAGAAATATTGGAGATAATGTTGGAAGGCTAGGATGGAATTCATAGAGGTGGAATTTTGCACTCGCTGAATGTGGCAGAGCTGGGCATTCCATCCTTTCTGTATAAACCACTGCAGAGCAGTGCTTTCAGGAGCAGATCTGGGAATAGGCGAGTAAGTGATCTGTGTCTGTGATCACACAGGTAGAGCCCTGCGTGGAAACAAATATGTGGATCCGCATCTGATCTGCATCTGCAAGAAATGGTCCGCCGATATCCGTGTTGTATCTGTGGATGTGGATATAATGTGGATATCCACGTATTTGCAGGGCTCTAGCCCTGCACAGATAAAAATATGTGGATCTGTATCCGATCTGCATCTGCAAGAAATGGTCTGCGGATATCCGCATTGTATCCGCGGATGCGGATATCCGTGGATATAATGCAGATATCTGTGGATTTGCAGGGCTCTACACACAGGTCCCCTGGCAAAGTACCACAATACAACAGATGCTTCTGAGTTGGTGGCTTCTATTCCAGCCCCTACAGAAAGAGAGGAGAATTTCCCTGTGTCACACCCATAGGTAGAGAACAGATTCCATCCTTTCTCTCTCCCATATTGTTTTCTACAAATCCCCTGGTGGGGGTTGTATGTGATGGGTGGGCTGTAAATGTCATGCTTAAAGAACAATGATTGTGTTCTATGACATGAAACTGCATTAAAGTACTCACTCTGTTTTCATCCACTATAATTTCCATTCCCGAAATAGGACTTAAAGAGAGGTGATGATTAGATTGCGAATAAGGCAGTTTGTTTAACTCTGACTTTTCCAGATGACACAATCAATTCAAGCTAATGCAAGAGTTGACGTTTTTCCAATTTTGGACATGTATGTAAGCTATGAGATATATTTATGACTATTCTACATTTTCCATCCAAAGACAGAAGGATGTATAGAAATTGCAGCAGCTGTTACACTATGTGCCATTCTGTGTAGGTGTATGTAGAGGGCACACAGAGAATAATTACTGTATGTAACACTGATCAGAATCTAGGAGGGATACAGATCTGTGCTACAGCCACAAAAATCGGATGAATATGAAAAAAATCGAAACAGAGCATAGTATTTTAAAGGAATAATGACTATTTTTCACAAAAATGCACAAATGGAAAGGGTCAGATTTTTCTGTCTCATCCACCAATTTTACATCAATGGAGTTAGTCTTGATTAAGCTGGCATAAGCAAGGATCAAATCATGCCCATAAAACTGGATTTTGTCACTGAATTCATTGCAGGTAGTATTTTACCACATCTGGGATTGCTGGCTGTCAATATACGATATAGTCCACAAGTGATCTGGGGATCTTCTGATCTGATCGAAATGACTGAGAACAAGTTAGATTGACCTTAATCTCTCTGTGCTTCAGGTCCCCATCTATGAACTGGGAATAATCATATTTTCATCCCTTGCAGAAGTGTTTTGCAGATACTTTATTTGTTGTGACACTCCCAGGTACTGCAGTGATAGAAGCCATAAGTACATAGATAAGTGACCTTGCAGACTTCTGAAATCCTTAGGTTTTTTTTTGGTAAGGTAACTACTGGCATTGTGCAGCTTTATTCTACCATTCTAAAACTGGAATAATGGACAAAGCTTTCTCTACCCTAAAATTACAATTATTTAACCCATGTAATTGGCTGAAGGATTACAGAAAATGTCTGTTTGCTCATGACACTGATGTGCAATTGATGAAGAAATGAGAAAAACTGGTGCCATTATCATCCGGAAAAAAAAGTCAGATACTATGAAAAGCAAAGGAAGACAGTGAAGTTAGATTGAGACACCATGATATAGTGGCTATGTTGAAAGACAGGAAAAGAAGAACATGGTCTTCATAAAATAACAAAGGAACAAGAACATGGCAGAGAAGAAATGATTGAGAGCAAGGTAGATTTTAATGTCAGATAAGATAACAAGGGATTTCATGGAGTTGTAGTAATGAGGTGGGTGATTGGGTGTGGTGGGTGGAGCCTGAAGAAGAAAAAGGAACAAACGGTCAATTTTCTCTTGGAGGAAGTTTATTATGGGGTGCTCCAAAGACTCATATTAGGACAAGTGCTGTTGAATGATTTTAATAAATACCTGGAGAATATGGTGAAAAATGACCAGGTAAAATGTGGCACAATTTCTTAGGTTAGTACAGAAGACCACAAGGAATTCCAGAAGGACCTATCTAAGCTACGTGGTTGGGAAACACTATGCTACATGAAATGCAATAGAGATAAAGGTAAAATGAGGTATATTAGAAGGAATAATTTCAGTGACTCACACACATTGTTGGGTTCTAAATTAACTGTAACGAGTCAGAGAAAAAAATGTAAGTGTTACAGTGGACAGCTCATTGAAAACACCTGCTCAGAGAGCACTGGTAATCAAAAAAGCAAACAAAATGTAAGACTGCATAAGAAAAGGGCAGAGAATCATACCAAAAACATTATGATGCCATTCCATCAATTGCTGATGCACCTCACCACTATTACTGTGTTCAGTTCTGATTGCACCATCTCAAAGAGGTTATTGCAAAGATGAAAAGGGTTGAGAGAAGGGCAATGAAAATGTTTAGATGTACAGAAAGAAATGTTTATGAAGAGAGATTAAAAATATGAGGCCTACAAGAGGTGAACATTAAATATTTTCATTGTTTTGAAAGGAATTACTAGTTCCAGTAAAATTCTCTTTATATGTATAGGCAACTGTATATATGCTTAAATTGATAATATCTTTAAAAATGGTAAAAACTTTGATACAGTAGCTACTTTATATATTTTGGAGAAGAAATGAATAGGAGGTATCTACAATTGTGAATAGTTGAGAGAACATAAATTGGAAGCTTCCATTTATTTTCTCTAAATAAAACAAGACAATACTCTAGGAAATTAAAAAGCAACGTATTAACAACTAAAAGAAGGAAACAATATTTTGCACAACACGTAAGTAACCGGTGGCATTCATTACCACATGGTATCACTGAAGCCAAGAATTTAGCAAGATTCAAAAAACAATTAGATATTCATATAAACGACTAAGCCTCACAGTTACAGTAGATAGGCTAAAAAAGTACATAAGCGGTATGAATCTCTGTACTCAGAACACAATATAACCACTAAAAATAAAAATTTGAGACTGCACTCCACGATACCGTGAGAACTCTCTCTCTCGCTCTTTCTCATTCACTCACTCACTCTGTTAGGGAGAGAGTGTTGTCCTGCGGAACACAGTCATGGGCCAGATGGAAGAGGATTGCTGGCTGGATGCAGCCCGTGGACCGCATATTTGTCACCCCTGCCCCCAGATCCTCTTCAGCAGTACTACTGTTTAGCCAGTTATATTTCATTTTTAATTGTGCACTTGAATTTTCCTTTTTAAGTGAAAAATGTTTGCACTTGCCTTTACTGAATTTCATCTTGCTGAATGAGATCAGTTCACATATTTGTTGTCAAGGTTGTTTTGAATTTTAATACTGTCCTCATGGACACCGTCCATAAAGGTCAGTTTTTTTATTTTAAAAACTCAGAAAGAAGCTAACAAAGTATGTATTTGACAAAGGCCCCAAAGATTTTTTTTAACAAACTATTCACTTAATAACTGTTTTTGTTATTTGTGAAGCACAAGTTGTGAATATGGTCAAATAAAATTTCACTTTTAAATTTGAACAGTCGCAAATGAGTTTTGTAATATTGACTCTAAAAGGAACTGCTGTGTGCTCTGCACTCTGAAAAACCAGACTGTGCCTAAATATGAACATTAACATTTTCAGCCCAAAATATAAATATTATTAGCTGAGGAACTGCCACTTTAAGGGCAAAGTTACGATACTTCAGCAAAAACAAACAAACAACAAACTTTAAAAATCAGACTTCAGTGTGAGACTGCAGAGGTGAAATTCATATGCAAATTTGACACTATCAGACTGGATCTGAATAGGGATTGGGAGTGGATAGCTCACTACAAAAAGTAACTTTCCCTCTTTAAGCATTCTTACCTTCTCATCAGTTTTTATTAATGGGCCACATCCACACTTTTTAAATTGATCTTGTTAATCCTCCAGTTAAGAATATGACTCGCCCTTCTTTGCATGTGTTCATATACCTAACATATTGCAGTTTTCACTTCATGCATCTGAGGAATTCGGTTAGAGCCCCCAAAAGGTTGTATCTTAATAAATTTGTTAGTCTTTAAAGTGCCACAGGACTCCTTGGTGTTTTTTGTTTTTGAAGTAATTAATGTTACATTGAATTTACATGCGTGAGAAGTACTGGCTTCTTAGTTCCACTCTTGGCTCTGTCACTGAACTCCCATGTTACTTTGGGCAAATCTCTTGCAGTGGGACTTTTCAGTGGGACTTGCATTCCTAAATCACTGACACATTTTTTGAAAACACAATCCTGAATTTTTCTATTCCCTCAGTTCTCCACCTCAGTTAACACTGAGATAATAATACTTTCTGTCTTCTACCTTTAGATTGGAAGCTCTTCAAAGCAGGAAATAGCCTCTTAATATGACTATGTACAGAGCATCTCACTATAGGGCTCCATGCTTCTCTAATACTACTAATAAAAATATTTTAACCAAGATCAGAATTTGCTTTTGTACCTTTTACATAAAAATATGGAATGGGAAAAGTCTAAAAAGAAAAATTTTCCAAAATACAGTGAAGTAGCCCGTGACTTTACATCTATGCATGATTTTGATCAGAACGTAAGATTGGTCACACTGGGTCAGTCTAATGGTCCATGTAGCCCATTATCTTCTGTCTTCTGACAGTGGCGAGTGCCAGATACTTCAGAGGGAATAAACAGAACATGGAAATTATCAGGTGATCCATCCTCTCTTAGCCAGTCCCTACTTCTTAGGGGTTTAGACACACTCAGAGCACAGGGTTGTGTCCCTGACTATCTTGGCTAATACTCATTGATGGACCTATCCTCCATGAACTTATCTAATTCTTTTTTGAACTCAGTTATACTTTTGGCCTTCACAGCTTCCCCAGGCAACAATTGACTCTGTATTGTGTGAAGTAGTACTTCTTTTTTTTTGGTTTTAAACCTGATGATGATAAATTTCAGGTGACTTTTAATAGTTTACGGTGACCCTTGGTACTTATGTAATTCAAAGGGGTAAATAACACTTCCTTATTCTCTTTCTCCACACCATTCATGTTTTATAGACCTCTATCATACCCTCCCTTAGGTCTGTCTTTTATAATCTAAATTGAAAAATCCAAGTCTTTTAATTTCTCCTCATATGGAAGCTGTGCCATCCCTAGTCATTTTTGTTGCCCTTCTCTGTACTTTTCCCAAGTCTAACATACCTTTTTGGAGATGGGTCAACCGGAACAGCATGCACTATTCAAGGTGTGGGAGTACCATGGACTTATGTTTCCCATTTTATTAGCTATCCCTGTCTGAATGGTTCCTAATATTTTGTTAGCTTTTTTGACTGCTACTTCATATTGAGCAGATGTTTTCAGAAAACTATCCACGATGACTCCAAGATCCCTTTCTCAAGTGGTAACAGGTAATTTAGACCCCAGCATTTTGTATGTATACTTTGAATGATATTTTACAGGGTGCATTATCTTGTATTTGTCAGTATTGAATTTCATTTGCCGTTTTGTTTCCCAGTCAGCAATTCTGTATCTCTTTGCACTCAGCTTTGGGTTAACTACATGGAGTAGTTTTATGTCATCTGCAAACTTTGTCAAACTTCACTGTTTACTTTTCCCCCCCCAGTTCATTTACGTTTATATTGAAAAGCATTGGTCCCAGTATAAATCCTTGGGGGACCTTACTTCCCTCCACTCTGAAAACTGACCATTTCCTTCTACCCTTTATCTCCTATCTTTTAACCAATTGCTGATCCATCTGAGAGCCTTCACTCTTATCCCATGCCTGCTTAGTTTGCTTAAGAACCTTTGGTGAGTAACCTTGTCACAGCCTTTCTGAGATTCTAAGTACACTATATCCACAGGATCACGTTTGTTGACACCCTCAAAAAACTCCAATAGATTGGTGAGGCATGATTTTCTTCTCCAACATATTGTGTTCATCTGTGTATCTGATAATTCTGTTCTTTTCTATGGTTTCAGTCAGGGCTTTTTTTGAGCCAGTATGTACCGGTATGGTGTACCGGCACCTATTTTTCCCTGGCCGGCCCTGCTACTCAGCTGAGGGCTGGGTCAGCAGGGCAGGGAAAGGCCGTGGGTCAGAATCTGGCCCATCAGGGGCTGGAATCTGGCCTGCAGACGCCTGGGAGCTGTGGCCAGGCTGGAGCATTTTCATATCTCCTGCCCCGAGCATGCTCAGATGTGTGGCTCAGGGCGGGAGCGGCCTGGCCAGGGAATGACTCTGGCTGCCCCTGCAGATCCGGCCAGGTAAGCGGGAGGGGACTGGGAGGGTTGGGGAGCCATGGGGGTTGGGTGGGGAAGGGACTGTGGGCGGATGGAAGGCCGAGAGGAGCAGGGAAGGGGCTGGATGGGGGGCCAAGAGGAGCGGGGAAGGGGCTGGCAGGGGGCCAAGAGGAGTGGGGAAGGGGCCGGGGAGGACCGAGAGGATCAGGGAACTGGCGGGTGGGGAGGAGCAGGGAAGGAGGGAAGTGGGGGTTTGGAGAGTCGGTAATGGAGGGTCCTGACCACCACCCGTCCCCACAGCTCCTGCCGGTGTACCGGCACCTCGTTTTTTAGAAAAAAAGCACTGGTTTCAACCAACTTGCCTGGTACTGATGTTAGGCTAATTGGCCTGTAATTGCCAGGATTGCCCCTTGAGCCTTTTTAAAAATTGACAATATATTAGCTATCCTCCAGTCATCTATTACAGAGGCTGATTTAAGTGAAAGGTTACACACCACAGCTAAGAGCTCTGCAATTTCATATCTGAGTTCCTTCAGAACTCTTGAATACTGGTCTTAGTGACTTATTACTGTTTAATTTATCAGTGTGTTTCAAAACCTCCTCTAATACCACCTCAATCTAGAATAGTTCCTCAGATTTGTCACCTAATGTCTGATACCAAAGAACATACTAGTGTAGTTCGAAGAGTAAATATTCTGCATGTAGTTTTATCTCACAATGGAAATAAAATTGCATGGTATATGCATTTCTTTTTATATATATTGTATATATAAAAGAAAAATATTTTTAAATTAAATAGAAAATCACTGAGGGTTAGTGGCTGCTCTCTGTTATACCAGTCTTTTTTGCTTGACTGTAATTTACAATGGACACATGTGTCTAGAAAAACCCCAGGAGGCTAGGATATCTTACATGACCATTCATGGCGGGGTCTGCTTGAAAGATTTGGAGGAAACCTCAGAGGCATTGTGATGACTGACTGGGACAGACCATGAATGTATAGTCAGAGCCTATTGCTGAAGAGTATTAGACGCCACTTGCAGTTACCTTAACTGTTGAATTTCCAAGAGGATGGCAAGTTGCCTGATAAATTGAGATTGGCTGTAACCCCAACATTTTACTATATCATTTTAATGCAATGATTTATTATTACTCTCTCAAAACATAAAAATGATTTGCAATTGTTTTCCCTCAATGCCTTTAAAAAATTTGAAAATCACCTAACAGGGGCCTGATTTTCAAAGATCCTGAGTACCTGTAGCTCTCACAACGTTTATATGGAATTGTGAGTGCTCAGCTTTTCTGAAAATTAGCCTTTATAGCAGAGAAGTAGAGATGTTGGACTCAAACACACCTAGACCATGGGGAGATTCATAGCTACAGCCAAAATTTGTAACTTGGGTCCATCACTATGTTTGGCAGATAACTGGGTAAGTTCAGTACTAATTTATTGCTGGTATCATCCCATTTATTCTTCCAATGGCACAACAATCCGTATTGCCACATCTCATTTCATTCTTTACCTGTGCATCAACATTATCAGTTTGCAGCTCTGCTCCAGGAAATCAATGCCCAAGTTCCACAAACTTGAGATGGAGCCTTTAGGTAAAAGCTGAAAGAACCAGTAGAGGGAGCACCAACACACAAAATGGTTTTTCTGTAGCTCTGATCAAAAGAGTGATTTTATAGTATTTTTAACATACTGGTAATTTTATATTCAATTTTTCTTTACATCCACATTCAGGAGGACTTTCTACATCCACTTACAATAGATTTAAGAAAGGGTATTTTTTTGATGCTGAACTACTTGGGGCAATCCACTGAAGTCCTGGAGTTCGACTGAATAAAATCAGTGGGATTGGGCCAGGAGCTGCTAATCTATTGAAAAACCAATACTTAAATAAATCTTGAAAAATATATTTGCTATTTCTCTCTTGAAAATAAAAGCACTGCAATGATTCATTTGGTTGCTTTTAAAGAGTCACCTTCATACCCAATATAACTTGGAGCCAATAAATTATTTAACCGGGGAAGACAGTCGCCGGTGCTCGACAGACAGGGGATCCCCAGAGTTTCCCCTGTCCACGGAGTGCCTGCGGCTGTCTTTGCCGGAGCTCCATGGATAGGGGATCCCCAGAGGTTCCCTTGTCCACGGAGTGCCTGCGGCTGTGTTCGCCAGGACCTGCGTGGGTTCCGGCAAGAAGGGAGTCCTGCTCCCTTCTCTGGGTCCCAGCAAGAAAGAAGCCCTGCTTCTTGGGACCTGCGCGGGTCCTGGCAAGAAGGGAGTGTGGCTCTCTTCTTGCAGGGACCCACGGGTCCTCGAGAGAAAGGAGCCGTGGGTCCCAGCAAGAAAGGAGCTGCAGGTCCCTTCTCAGCAGGGACCACGGCTCCCTTCTCAGCGGGGAGCCAAGGCCCTATCTACACTTGAAAAGTTAAGTCGACTTAACAGAGTCGACTTAACTTTTTAAGTGTAGACATAGCCAAGGATCCTTAAGTCGATCTAAATTACTCCATGTCTACATCTGACTTTCATTAACTCAACTTAAGAAATTCCTTAAGTTGACTTAATGAAAGCTGAAGTCGACTTAATAAGAACCGCCCATTAGGTTGACTTAAGCCTTTAGCCGACTCCTTAAGTCTTTGTTAAGTCGACTTAATAAGGTCAGCTTTAAGTCGACTTAACAAAGTCGACCTAACTTTTTCTAGTGTAGACATAGCCATTGTCTAAAAATAAACAAAGGTTCAATAACAACACCATCTTAACTCGACCATTGAAATGACTGACCCTTTTATAATGACTTCTCTTGGCAATCATATCTTGATATCATTACACTGCCCGGTTCTACACTTGGCTTTTCCTTTTCTCAGATGCAAAGGTTTTGGATCAGACAGCATTTCATTCTTTAGAAAACATAGAGAAAACTAATTAATCTTTCCTTTGAAGCACAAGACAATTGTGAAGGATATAATGAACTATGGGACCTTTTCCTGGACTATTGAAGTTGCTACATCATTCCTGAAATTTGTGGATTGCATAGTACATAATATCAAATGACATTTTTTCGCAACAACCTTTCCCTTGTTTTTTTGGGGAGGGGGGTACGCGCGCGCGCACACACACACAGAGGAATAAATTAGAGAGATTTTTTAAAGAAAAAAGAAACTTCTTATATTTTTGCAGTTAAGTATGATGGAAGTGCCTGTAACATATTACTAGCTGAAGAATCTTGCTCAAAAGAGAGAAAAGCAAAACTACTTATTTGAATTCATTTTTTTGTTTTGTTTTTATTGACAGAATGAGTCTGAATGTAATTAAAATATACGTTTAATTACATGAGACAGAATTGTAACAAAATAGAGAACTCTCAAAAAAGGCTAGGAAAGTGAATAAGGATCAAATGGTTATTCCATTGAAGCTGTTCTTGAAATCACCAAAATTAGAGATAATTTACCTGTTGACCTGGTTTGAGTGGTGAAAGTGTTATTCCCTGGGTGTTGATCACTGGTAGTATCTGGTTTCCAATGACTGTGGCAATGATCTGACCCTGGGCATTGGTCAATAACTGTGGGGTAATTGGTTGCACTTGAAGGCCCTGAGCTCCTCCTGCTGCTTGGTTGGTTGGGACTGGATTTGGCATCAGTGGAATTGTTCCAATAATCTACAAGAAACAAAACAATGGATGAAAATTTATACTTAACACAAATATGTATTATATATAATTGTAAATTTAAAAGGGTATGTGTGTGTCTATGTACATAGACAAGCATGCATTCGGTATCTGGTAAACCAAGACGGTCTGTTTTTTTCCCCACAGTTTCACCTGTATAGTTCTTTTAATCCCAAATTACTTAATAAATTATGGACTTACTCCTTAAAAGTGTTGCGCACCCTTAATTCCTATTCATTTCAGTGATAGCATAGATGATCAACTAAATGCGGACAAATTCTATCTGACAACTAAACAGCACAGCACAGAAACTGGGGAGCACTGACATATTGGCTAATAAAGTTGGCAAAACCTTATGTTTATAAAAAAATGACACAGGGAACCAAATCTGGAGGGAATTAAGAAAACAAGAACTGCCATATTGAGTTAGACCATGTTCTATCTTGCCTAGTATCCTGTCTCCAACAGTGTCCTAGACCAGAACTTCTGGAAGAGTGTACAGTACAGGATATTAGGCAGGGATTCACTCCTGTCTTAGATTCCTGGCCTTTGGTAGTTAAAGGTTTGGGGTTGCCTGAGCATGGAATTGCATTCCTGACAATCTTGGCTAATAGCCATTGATGTATTTATCCTCCATGAACTTTTTCAGTTCTTTTTTGAGCCCAGGTGTATTTTTGGCCATCACAATATCCCATGGAAATGAGTTCCACAAGTTAAGTGTGTGTTGTGTGAAAAAGTACTTCCTCTTGTTTGTATTAAACTTGCTTCCTTTCAGTTACGTCAGATGACTCCTGGCTTCTGTGTTGTGTGAAAAGATAACACTTCTCTCTTCCCTTTTTACAGACCGTTCATGATTTTATAGACCTCTATCATATCCCCTCCCCCCCCATAGTCATCTCTTTTCAATGCTGAACAGAGCCATTGTTTTTAGTCCTGCCTCTTATGGAAGCCATTCCATTTCCCTTTGCTTCACTTCTCTGAACCATTTTCCAGTTCCACTGTATCCTTTTCTGAGATGGGTTGAGCAGAAAGAGATCCCTGTATACAATGCCTGGATACACCATGGATTTATAATAGCAACACTATGATGTTTTATCTCTTATTTTCTATCCCTTTCCTAATAGTTCCTAATATAATGTTGCCTGTTTGAGCTCTGCTGAGCACTGAGAGGAAGTTTTCAGAGAACTGTCCATGGTGACTCCAAGAACTCTTTCTTGGGTAGTAACAGCTAATTTAGTTTCAAAGGGGTAGCCGTGTTAGTTCAGCAAAACCAACAAGGAGTACTGTGGCACTTTTAAACACTAATAAAATTAGTTTTCGCATGGGCTTTCATGGATGAAATCCCACTTCATCAGATGCCAGAAAGTGGAAAAAACTTACATAGAAAAAAGCTTACAGTACGGGAGGGAAAGATAAATCCTCTGATGCAGTAAAATGTAATCATGTCAGATTACTTTAGCAAATCAAACAACTTGTATAGATTCACAGTGTATAACAACGTATCAGAAAGTAGTGAGGTTGAGAGAGGTAAGAATCACTGTTTGTAACTAAAAAAAAAAAAGTAGTCCTGTGGCACTTTTAAAGACAAATATTTATAGTAGAAAGCCAATTCATGTCCCTATTCAAACCCAAGCTGATGGTATCAAATTTGCTTATGAATTCTAACCCTGAAGTCTCTCTTTGAAGCCTTGACCTAGAATACATTTGTTTAAGGATAGACACATAAAAGTCCATTACAGAGTGGCCTGGGAGATTAAAATGATTTCCTATTTGTTTTTTAATGTTCTTATTTCTGATGTCAGATTGGTATAGATGGGGATTATTTTTTTTCAGTGTGCATTGGTTTGCACTTACCAGTGTTGAATTTTGCCATGTTTTTGCCCAGTTACCCAGTTCTGTGAGATCCCTCTTTAACTCTTTGCAATCTGCTTTGGATGTAACTATCTAAAATATTGTTTGCAAACTTTTCCACTTCAGTATTCACCCCTTTCACAGATCATTAATGAATACGTTAAACAGCACAGGTCCTAGTATAGCACTTTGGAGACCCTACTCTCTTCACGTCTCCATTGTGAAAATTGACCTTTTATCCTTAATCTTTGTTTCCTATCTTTCAACCAGTTACTGATCCATGAAAGAATCTTCCTTCTTATCCCATGGCTACTTAGTTTTAGTATTTAATATTTTAAGAAACTTTGGTATAAGGAGTATAAATCATTATAAAGGTAATTTACACTTCATTTCAGAGTCTTTAAGGTCCATAAGAAAAGACAGGGTCTCAGTTTCTGAGGGCTTATCTGAAAGAGCCACACATGGTAACCTTCACTGAACTCTATTCAGATACCTCAGAAGGAAGAAGGGCTAACCTGCCCCCTCTGATATTTGAACCTATGGTTCTAGAATATCTAGGTATTTGAAATCTGAGCTTGGAGCAGTAAGCAATTCCCTGAAATATTAACATACTTACAAAACTAAAATAAAGATGAGATGACAGACTGAATGAAAGGCAGCAGGATCTTTTCACAAATTTGGAGCTCATAAACACACCTTAGAGGAGGCTCATTAAAAACAGTTTTTTTCAAGATAGGTAAGGGCCAAAGTTACCTGCAGCGTGAACAGCTTCAATCCCACTGATTTCAATAGCTATTTTAAAATAAATCAGTAGAAAATAATATTAACAATATCTAGTGCTTATATAGCACAGCTCATCTGTGGATTTCAAAGGACTTTTCAAAGGAGCTCTGTGTCATTACCCTATGGATAATGTGGTATAAGTTTTAACAGAATTCACTGTAAAAAATAGCATTAAAAATTGCTTAGTAAGAATAGCTGTGGTTTGGTGACCAGGGCACAGAAATATTATATGGGATGGCAAGACTAGGGGAAGACCTTGGGTCTCCTATTGTAAATGAAAGAGGACACATTTGAGCTCCAACAGAGAAGAATGACAGGCCGCCATTGAATGTGCTTTGACATACAACTCAGTGGCATCCAGTTCTGTCCAGGGCAATGTTGACAAGCCCACTTTCTTAGACTAAACGTTCTGTGAAGAAGTCAGGGGTTGGTAGCATGGAGTGGGAAGATCAGAGGGATTAAAAGGAAAATTGTAGTCCTCGAAATGAAGACAGACAAGAATGCAAAAGTTCCACCCCTGAACTAGCTTTTCTGTAGCCAAGTGGTGTATTCAACCCATTGATTTAAACTATAATTTGACATCAGGGTACATTTTACACATTCAAAGCACTGCACAAACATGATCTAATTTATCCTTATCATATCCCTGTAGGGTGGATAGTTAAATAACCAGGTCGGGAAACTGAGACATCGAGGTGAAGTAACTTGCCCAAGATCAAGCTACAAATTTTAGGGAGATTTAGAACTTAGATCTGTCCCGGCACTGTCTTCTACCAGATCGCACTATTTCAGGCGATTTGGGCTGCACTCATGCTACAGTCTATGGGGCTATGAAAGCTCATTAACAAATGGGGATTAATTTGAATAATTATTAGACCTTAAGCAATTTTAAAGGTTCTGATTTTCATCATTAAATAAGGTAAGTATAGAGCACAATATATAAGCCTGCTGACACATCCTGGAAGGTTGGGCTATACAATAAGTTCTTCCACTTTCAACAAATGTTAACAAATGGGAAGAAGAACTCTTCTTCACTTCATCAGTTGAAACTATGCACAGGGATCGCCTCACGTCACTGTGTCAGTAAAGGACATGGCCTCAAAGTGTTACTTTTGGACCTATTACTTTGACCATGAAGGTTTTAGTCCTGTAAGGCAATAAATGCTGCTCTGGTTTCTCAGTAACAGAAATGTTTGCATCCATATTTAAAATGCATTTCTTGGACTGCAGCTGGACATTTATAGAATGACATTGCCGAAAAGGACATTTCGTAAGGTCAGAAGCAGAGGGATATAGCTATGGGTTAGTGTGTGTCATAGCATACTGTACTTTGTGCACTGTACACACACAGGGTGGAGAAAGGATACATAGTATCAAGCTATCCCTATAAGTTTAGCCACATAGACTCCTTGTGGAGGGGGGCAGAAGGAGAGGAGGCGAAGAGCCATGTCTAAAGATAAGACTCAAATTACAAAACAACTCCTGGAGACAACAAACACACAAACATACACAAAAACTAAAACTCTTCTTAGTAATACTAAGACTAGGAAGCATCATTTTAAAAGCTTTTTAAAGTCTATTTCACTATCATCTCCAGATTCCTCTCCAGATTCCTCGCAACTCAAAGCACCTACAAAACATTGGCTGTGAGGCAGTGAGACCCAGTACATAACATAACACATCAAGAGCAGCGCTGCAAGGGACAGAGTTATTCACAGGGCCTCCATATTCTCTTTCCTAAATGGATCTGTGTCCCCCTGATCTTCTAGCAGATCAGATCATAAGTAGATGTTAATCAGCGGGGGTAGAGGAGTGGAGGGCACTTTGGCCTTCCTCCCATTTCTACAAAGGTTCTGGCACCTTTGTGGTGTGATATAGTAAACTCATTTTAGCACTGGGGCTATAACGCGGGGGGGGGGGGGATTTTTTCCCCAAGTAAAGATGCAATTTTAGGGGACTGAAATTATTTTCAAATTCAGATTGAATTTGGCAAATAGTTTTTGCAGAAAAAAATATTTTTTTAGGAAAAAGAAGAGTTCATTTTGATAAAAATGATTTGAAGCAACATTTGAAAGGTTTTATTCAACCTGTATAAATTTGTTTTGATCTTTCATTCCATAAAGAAAAACTGAAAAAATTCAATTTAGTTTCAAAACAGATTTTTTGGTTCAGCCATTGCATTGAAAAATCAGTTATTCTCTCAGCTCTAATATAATGATCTGTCTTTATTCTCTAGGGATATGTCTACACTTGCAACTTAGGAAGACTTAAGGACACTTAAGTCAACCTAAAGAATGCCGCGTCCACACCTGGCTTTCATTAAGACGACTTAAGCGCTTCCTTAAGTCAACTTAATAACTCCCACTAGTTAGGTCGATTTAAAACCTAAGTTTACCTTATTAAGATGACTTAAAGGTAGTGTGGATGCTCTAAGTCAACTTAAAGCCCTAAGTCGACCTGATTGGCTGGGGGGATGGGCTGGGGAGAAGGGAGCCGTGGCTCTCCGGGACAAGGGAGCCGCAGCTCCCTGGGGTAAGCAGGCAGGCAGGCAGTCAACTTAAGTTTCTAGTGTAGACTCTCTATGTCAACTTAACAAGGCTGACTGTAGTTGACCTTGTTAAGTTGACTTAAGAGAGTCGACTTAGCTTTTCTAGTGTAGACATACCCTAGAAGCCTTGCATCAAATCAGAGTCTTAGGAGTTGAATCTGGAATTGCTGGATCTACTTGTGTCATCATGCAGCCTATTAACAGCCTGCACTTGTACATTCCCATAAACAACTCTATTTCTTCACAATTAAAAAATAACCATACAACTAAGAGGAGTAAAATCTCAATGGGTAGAAGATATGTATGTGGGTAGTATTTGAACTGAGCTTTTCTCTAAAAAAAATTAAAAAATTCAACTGTGAGAGTACCCAACATTTCCTTGGGTAAGTGAATGGTACTCTTAATTATATAGGCATTTCTTAGGATTGTGAAAGTGAAGTGTCAGAATTTTATACCTTGCCCCTTCCCCCCCCAAATCTACACCCTACTGAATCTTGGTGTGTAAAGCCCTCATCTTCAAAAATAAATTCTGCTCTTCAGAAAAATTTATCCAATCATTTGAAAATAATAGAGGGTGAAAAATAACTTTCACATTTTAAAAATAAATGTTATCATTTTTTGTTCTCTTATAAATTCAAACACGACTGCATTTTTAAAATGAAAAATTTCAAGACACTGTTGCTATTACTAAATGATTGTAATTATCATTATTATAGGTGGAGCTGGCAGGCCACCTATTAATAAGATTGCCTGACTTTTCTCATGGTAAGACCCTCTTCAGTTGATTACAATGCAGTGTTTTTTGTGTATAACTATATATTTAATGTAACAAAGCTTTTTCAAATAGTTGAGTTAATAATGTTGGAAAACTACATGTACATTCTGTTTTAAGGTGCATTGGCTGAAATCACATGATTACAGAAGTGTCTTTCTTAGGTTTAAATCACGATGCTATTTTGAAAGTGACTTTTTTGTAGTTTGATATCTATATTTAAATGAACTATAGTAAAAGAGTATTAAGGCAGAAAAATCAAGTTGCTGGAGGGGTTTGTGTCCAAAGGTGACAGTACTGCCTAGTGGTGATATGCTACAGTGGCAAGAAGAGACAGCCATCTTGGCCTAGAGCTAGAATCAGTGGCAGTATCACCAGAGTCTGTGGAGAGCCTGTGGTTGCTTTGCCTAGTGACTAGAGTCAGTGACAAGATCACCCAATGGCAAGAGTGTATGGCCACTCTGCCCCAAAGCAAGAGACTCTGGTCACCTTTCCTAGCAGCTGAAATCAGTGTTGCCTCTGGCCTGTGGCCTTCTGGCCTAGCAGCTAGGATCAAGGACAATGTCACCCAGTGGTAAAAGTCTGTGACTAGGGGCAAGAGGAATCCTGGCCCACTCCACTCCATCAGGTCCCAACCTATGGTTCTTCAAAATAATGGTCCTGATATGTGGCCTACGGACAGGAGCCCCTGCGGTTGTTCTTTGGGTGACTTCTTATCCCTGCTTCTGTTCCTCTCTCTGCACTGTGGCTCTCTCCTGGGATCCCATTTGTAGTCTTCTTAGGTCACCCTCTAAAGCCTCTTCCTTTGTTGGCAGCAGATCATAGTCCTCAGTCTCTGTGGCTGAAGAGCCTGTGGCGGCTTGATTATGCAGTGTGATCCCAACTCCTTGGAGCCCCTATGGCTTCTCTGCAGGAGTTGAAGTACCCAACTGCTCTCCTGGTCAGTCCTCCCAGACTGAACTGAGTTGCTCCCTTTGGAATTCTTCTTCTACAGGGAGCATGGGCAAGGGCCAGAGGGCATGGCCTCCTGTGTTCAAAGTGATGCCTATACTTTCGCCTCTCCCTTTTGGGGTTGGAATACCCCATGACACCAACTCTAAGGAGTTAGGAAATGCCAGAAGTGAGGTTGCTTGTGCAAATTATATCAGGTTCCCTTGTGCTTAGGCATTATGGTACAGTCTTTACATGATTGCAGACTATTTTTTTCCACAGGATGGATAGTGCTCAGGAAATGAGTCAGACATTCATTGGTTTTATCCTTGTCATTCAGTTACTGAACCTACCTTATTTACTGCATACCTTCTAAAGCTTGCAATGAATACAGAATTATTTATTTCCTCAGGGCTTTTGTTTCATGACTCTCATCACTGTACCATTTTTGCTTATCACAAACATTAATTAATTGGTCTCCACTGCAAAATAAGAGAGCCTTTGTACCCCCATTTTACAGATGGGGAAACAAAGAGACTTACCTCAGGCCACAGAATAGATCAATGGCAGAGTCAGGCTTAGAAGCCCTACGCTCATTCCTCCAGGCTATGCTACCTTTAGCATCTTTAGGCTATTGAGTATACATTTTGCAAGTTCTTTTACCAGCACAATGAGAGGAAGCCTAAGAGCTGCTGCTTCCAGCCTTGCAGATAGGGTGGCTAATTGTGCACATATTTGCACGTCAGGTATAGAAGTGTGTTTATGTTTAAATGTATAATACTAGTTGTTTATTTCCGAAGCATGGATCTTTTCTTATTACTGCTGTTACATTTATTGGAGTTAGAAATTTTGTTAAAAAGTTACTATGATGTTCTGAAATGTAACATGCATTGTTATTTCTTTTTATTAGTTCTTCTTCAACAAGCATTAATCTTCAGTTAGGAACAGGCACTCAGGCTTGTTTGGCTGTTTCCCGTGCACAGCCAAAGGCAGATGGCAAATTGTGGCTAAATGAATGGTTTAATATCTGCTTTTTTCTCTGTTCAGAAACAGCTGAGTAAAGGCAAAGACGGGCTTCACTGGGCTGTTTCTGATGAAAACCAAAGGCTGCTGCCAAGGAGATACTGCTTTTTCTTTTGAAAACTGGTTGTGAAGTATTATAGGAAAATGCTGAGACTTTCGGTAGCATGGCCCCAAAGCATTTATCACCTGACTTTATTATTGTCACATTACACTTGAAAAACATATCCAGTTTGATCATTGAATCAATGGAAAAGCTGTTTGAAAAAACCAAAAAACACATACACATAAAAGCATTTAACATCCCAAATCATTAGCGAATAGGCATGAAAGATGTACACTTGAAGTAGTGAGAATGCTAAGTTGGTGGCAGGGAGGACAGATGTCCACTGATAGGACAGAACGAAACCTCCAAATCAATCCTGAAAGGATGCTACAGTGCGATAGAAAATAAAGCAGCTTTATTAATAAACACAAATATTTAAAGAGAAATAATTGTTTTTAGATTGGAGCTCAGTGCTGAATATTCTTCCTGGAGTTCACAAGTTCAATGGCTGTTAGATGGTGAAACTGTTTGCTTGGTGCTTCCCATCATGGTCTGCACCAGGTTGTACAGAAAACGACTCATGCTCTGCCCTAGTTGCAATGTTCATACAATCAAGTTCAATGGCCAGAAGTGAACAGCAGCAGTCAACATGTCTTTGCTCTTGGATGTTATGGTAAATATGCCAATGGCCTGTGATGGGATGTTTGGTGGGCTGGGTTCTGAGTTACTACAGAGAATTCTTTCCGGGTTTCTGGCTGGCGAGTCTTGCCCACATGCTCAGGGTTTAGCTGATTGCCATATCTGAGGTTAGAAAGGAATTTTCTCCCAGGGCAGATTGGCATAGGCCCTGGGGGTTTTTTTTGGCTTCCTTCGTAGTAGGGGGTACAGGTCACTTGCTGGTAGATTCTTTGTACCGTGAAGGCTTTAAATCATGATTTGAGGACTTCAATAATGCAATTATAAGCTAAGGGTCTGTTACAGGAGTGGGTGGGTGAGGTTGTGTGACCTACATTGTGCAGAAGGTCAGACTAGATCAGTGGTTTTCAAACTCTTTTTCTTGGGACCAAGTTAAAAAAAAAACATTTATGCCCATGACCCAACAATTACATCTTTGAGCAATGTATTTCAGTCTTTCAGTGGCGGCAGCAGAGGATGCTGTGACCCAGTACCTGAGGGTCTGTGACCCAGTACTGTGTTCTGACCCGTGGTTTGAAAACCACTGGACTAGATGATCATATTGGTTCCTTCTGACTTTAAAGTCTATGAAAATCTCCTGCTCCCATTTTCTGAAGGTGATCAGTTCCTTGGAGAGCACCATTCCCCATGTGTAGAAAACTGGTCCACCAATATATTTATTACTCACATAGTTCTAACTCATAGTGTCTATAGAAGACACTGATTTGGTGGCTAAATAAGCTCTTTTTCTTCTCATGTGATGTGTGGGTCCATGTGTGGCCTCTTAGCCCAGCCATCTGTTGCATTCTCAGAACCATCTAGAGACCTATTAGGTCTGGTCTGTGCCAAAGACTGCACAGAATGGGATGAAGGAATCTATGTTGCACTGATAAAATCCTTCTTTTGAAGGCCTTCAGTTCATTTTCAAAGATAACATAGTGAAACGTGGTGACAGTTCCTATATTTTATCTCATCCTGGTAATCCAATATTTCATCATGCACCAAGAGCTCCGGGTGTCACTGAATTAATATCTTCTACATGGGTGAGTTTGGTCACACATGGATCTGTTTGGATGTGGTGAAACACCACACTCAGAATCTTCTTCTGAAAGATAATGTGTCAAGCATGTTAATGGCTATGTGTGCCAAAAGATAAAAGCAACAACTATGCAAAACAATCTTGTCCATCAGCTCCTCTGTTCTGATAACACACCTTGCTTGGCTAAGAAATCTGATTTCTATGCATACCAGCAAGACTAAAACTAATTGCAGGCCACCATACAGTGGGTTATATTATCTCCTTACCAATGGCATTCCAGAGTGGCTTTGAAATGCTTTGGTCAGGTTGGGCTCCTTTGGGAAGGCCTGCATTTTCTTGCTGATTTCATTTATCTTCTCTTTTGGTAGATCTTTGGATTTCCACCTCTACAGATTTCCATTGCAGCTCTAACTCACCTTTGCTAACTGTGGAGTTAAAAGTAACTTATAATTATTAGAGTGCAAAATAGCGCCAACAAATACTGCCACTCAGGATATAAAGGAACAAAGTATAATATATTACTTTCCAGCTTGATCATCTGAGTCCCAAACATCCATCACTGTAGGTTTTCTTCAAATAAGCTTCTTGCCAATCCATTGCATTGTCCCGGAAGTGACTGGTATCAACAGTGTCTGAGATAAAATCATCCACTCAGAGTGACACAGACGTTTTAGTGGGAAGATCGAGAAATGTTGGAGTAAGGGTAGTATAGCAAGATGATTATCCACAAATGTGCACATCCTATAGCTGGTCTTCAGTATGAGGATCCTCAGGCATGACTCAAATGTCCATATGAATATTTTGCTTGCCCATTCTGTACATAGTTCGGTGGCCATAGGCTGGTTAGTAATGCATAACTTTGGTCATCACTATTTTGTGCTACCTGAGTCCTTAAGCTCTGCAGTGGTAACATTACAACATACAATTCATGACACAATAAGATTTTTAAGCTTCCTGCAATGTGCAACATATTGGGAGTTAAAATATCATCAAATGCATTTCCTTTCATAGCTTTTGAATGGAGGTAAGTGTTTGTATACAGAAGACAATAAACAATATCAGAAGGCTCCTCAGCATCACACTGCACTAGTTAAAAAGGTATCTTATCTCAGGTTACATTTCTGCAATCCATTAAGAAAAGAATGAGAAAAGTGGAAAAGAGTGAAATGTTTTGGATATTTTAAGGTACTGAACACTTGCCCAAATAGTGATGTTGAAGCTACTGATGATAGGACCAACAGGACAGGAAGACATCTCATTAGCCAGCAAGTTTGTGCCTATTTGTTTCAGTGTTCAAATTTGGGATTTTGAATTAGTCCAAGGAAGCTATAAAACCAAATGTATGTATGAAATATGAGAGGGAGAGGTAAGAACTTGTAAACTCTGGCACCCAGAAAAATATATGATTACAGTATAGTGCATTTTCTACAGGTTAATAAATTGCTTTCAAAATCTGTTTACATTATCAGAAGGTTCTTTCCTGATATTCACTGTCCCATGATCACAGATAGTTTGAGGATAAGAAGAGTGATAAGGGACCGAATGAAGCAGGGTGAAGATTTTTTAGGTGACTCTTTTGGACTTAGTCAGATTTCTGTATTCTTAGTTATATCAACTCTACCAGTATATATGGGAGTCTCTGGGTGCGTCTACACTTACAAATTAAATTGACTTAAGCTTGCTTAAGTCAACAATTTAATCTGCATCTACATTACATTTTCCTTAAATCGACTTAAGCAGCAGTTTAAGTTGACTTAAGGAAAATTAAAGTCGACTTTATAAAACCTTGTATAAAGTCGACTTTACTGGCTAAGTCGACTTTATTAAGTCGACTTAGCCAGTGTAGATGCAGATTAGCCCTATATCGACTTTAAGTCAATTTAAAGGGCTCCAGGTCTCCCCCATTGCCCTCCCTGCCAGGGTGGCTGGCACAGGCAGAGCCCGGCATGCCCCGCACAGGGCAGGACAGAGCCCTGCCCACCCTGCTCCTATGCCTGGCCAGTGTCCCTGTCCTGCTCAGTCCCCATTGTATCCAGGTACAATGGGGCAAATGCTGAGCCCCCTGGCACTCGGCAAGGGGTGCCCCCCTGCCACCATGGACCAGTCCCAGGTCCACCTAGCCCCTACAAGTTGACTTAGGCATCCAGTGTAGATGCTCTAAGTCGATTTGGCAGAGTCCCCTTTAAGTCAACTTAATTTTTGAATGTAGACATGCTAAGTCGACTTAAATTAACAAGTGTAGACATAGCCTATGTTAGTGTGTACTTTGTAAATTCAAGTCAATGGGTGCATCTACACTTGTAAATTAAGTCGACTTAAGCTTGCTTAAGTCGATTTAATTTACTCTGCATCTACACTACACTTTCCTTAAGTCAACTTAAGCAAGCTGTTTAAGTCGACTTAAGGAAAATTAAGTCGACTTTGTAAAACCCCATTTTAAGTCGACTTTTGGCTTAAGTCGACTTTCTAAAGTCGACTTAAGCCAGTGTAGACCTGGAGTAGCCCTAAGTCGACTCTAAGTTGAATTAGGGCTCTTCAGGACTCCCCCACTACCCTCCCTGCCAGGGGCGGTGGCACAAGGAGAGCCTGGCATGCCCCCACACAGGGCAGGCAGAGCCCTGCCCACCCTGCCCCTATGCCCTGCCAGGGTCCCTGTCCCCCTTTGCCCCTTTGTACCCAGGTACAATGGGGCAAAGGCTGAACCCCCTGGCACTTGGCAAGAGGTGCCCCCCCCTGCCACTGTGGACCTGTCTCAGGTCCCCCTAACCCCTACAAATTGACCTAGGTGTCCAGTGTGGATGCTCTATGTCAACTTTATAGGGTCCCCCCAAAGTCAACTTAAAATTTAAGTGTAGACATGCTAAGTCGACTTAAATTAACAAGTGTAGACATAGCCAATGAGTGCTACCTTCAATGTATACCTCAGTATGTAAGTTATACCAATGTAGATTTCCTTAAAGCTCAAGAGTGTGGGTGCAAAGACTAAAGCAGTTTGACTGAATCCAACTGTGTCTCCTGGAGTACATCACTTATGCACATTTGGTATATTACGTTACATTATGTTTACCATCAAGAAAGCTCAAAAACATGGTACAACAGAATGCTCTTCCAGAGAATAGGACATCAGATAATGATACTAGAGCCAAGGACCTCTGGATTGTTATTACACATAAGGAATTCTGGTTTTCAAGGTTTAGCATTGTTCCTATATCTCCCTGTAAGTACCATAATGGAACCCTGAATTTGACATTCCGACTTCCTATGTTTGCAGCACATTTTTTTAAGTAAGTAGTGTTTGTACAGTTACACTACACTGCAGAAGATTTTGTTTTTCATTGTAGCAGGAATTGTGTACTGAAATTATTCTCAAGCAAATGTAATGATGCTCTATTAAAGGGGACACATCTGTAGTTAGAGAAATGTCTCTTCTCATCAAACATCCCTAATAACACAGTTTGGATTTTCATATACCAAAAAACATACAGAAATATAACAGACCAAATAAAAGTCAGAAGTTATGTAGGGTTTCTTTTAAAGTTGGTCTCAAGGAACAGTTTATTCAACATATTTAGTCCCTCTTTTGTTTTGAGAATCTGAATTAGTCATAAGGGCTCTTAAAAGGCCTGATTTCCAGAAATGCCTAAACACATGCAAATTCAACTGGATTTCTCTCTGCTATGAACTTCTGAACAACAGACCCATAATCCAAATGCTAACAGATGGGGCATATTCTAGAAGAAAACACGGAGATGAACTTAGAGATCAGAATCAGGAGTTGGGGCAGGGGTAATGGCTTTCTCTTTATTCCTGGAATTTTAAAATCTGGTGTTGAGATCTTTATTTAGCTGAACAGGAAAAGACTGTGTTTTCAACAGCCAGCACATTTTTGCAGGTGCTGTTTTCATGCTTTCTGTGGTGACATTTCCTTTTTAATAACCATCATTAAGTTATTGCCCCTGTTTGTGTGTATGGTGCTGGTGGGAGTGGGGAGAGTTTTTCATGCTGCTAGTTTATTGTTATCTCCAGTTGCCTCTTCTGGCTTGTCACCACATTTTCAGTGGGTGTGGAAGTGGATGCAGGAGATCAAACAGCAGCTAGTTTTTTGTACTGCTTGGGCTAAGCATGTGTCAGCAGTGTCACTCCTTTGACTTGCTGTATTATCTGTGCAAAAGTTGTTCTACAAGTGGTTTAACTTTCTTGTAAAAGTTTGTTGAAACTACAGCTGAGAGCTCATATTTAGTATATTTTGCTTTTTATATATTGGTGATTCTTGTGCTTTTGAAAGGAATTTTAAGCCTGATCTAAACTAGCTATGTCTAGGGATCAGGGGATATTTCATTTTTCAAATATATTCTAGTTTTGAACTATCACTACCAAGACTGATAACTTGGGTGCCAATAAGTAATGTGTGTATTTTTTAGTTGAGCACTTGTCCTCCCAGAAAGTGGGCTGAAATCAGCACCTCAATTTCATATCAAACACAAAACAACACCTTCAGAGGATGGGTAACAATGTGCTGCAGAGCAAACCAGGGTCAGATCTAAACCAATAAATTCAAGCTGAAAGGATCTGTAGCCCATCACTAAATCAAGTCATCTAGTTTCAGCTCCCTCATTATCAGTTTGTACCACACTACGTAAAATATTTAGAGAAGAACCTCTAGAAATAATTTTCAATCTGGAAGACAAAGTGACATAAGCAGACACCAGAGGGAATTAGCAGGAATTAGCAGAACTAATCACCAGAGGGAAATCAGAGCTAACCCATCTGATGCAGGAACAATGTCTGAAATGACACTTAACTCTACTTCAGAGAAAGTGATTAAAGATTTCAAATCAACAAGTATGTGACTAACCAGGAGCAAGTGATTCATGAGATTATGTCATTAGCTATTATAAAACTATTTTTCTGATGTCCAGGTACTATGGTGATAGGTGCATTAGAAATGCATTGACATTGGCCAACCGATCAGTGCACTACTAACATGACCATCAATATTGTACCTGGACACCAAGTTGATGGTTTTAAAAGTTGATGACACAATCTCACTTGTCATTTGTTCCTGAGTTGTCAGACGCCATAAACCCATTGGTAAACAAGCGTAAAATTGGTGGTCTTATTATTTAATAATAATTTATACAATGATATTATCCAAAGACCCAAATCAAGACTGGAATAAATGCTGGGCAAATACACCCAGGGAGGCACTTTTCCCTTCCCCGAAGAGCTTACTACCTAAAGAGGCGTAATCTTTTACAGCATATAAATGCCTTTAGCAACTGATACATTAATTGTTTAAGAGAATCATGTCACCCATGACGGATACACAGCACCTGTACAGTGGAATCTCACAGTTAGAACAAACCTATGCAAGAGTTTCAGGGGAAAAAGAAAAAAGAATATTTCATTCATTTGAAAAGGAAGGAGAATTTAGGTAGGCCAAATGTAATTAATGGAGTTGGAAAATGGCCACCACTTCATGATTATATACACCAACAGTTGCAAAAAGTCCTTTTTGAGGACAAAGGTGACAAAGCTTATCATCATCATAACTCATCAGCAATACAGCGCCTCCAGTGGTTCCTCCTAACATATTGGAGTACTGAGGGACAACTGCTACTCATGTTAGTACCTGCACATTCCTTAAAAATAATCAATCCAAATACAAACCATATAGAAGTTTGAAAGACCACAGGACACAGTAGTATAGCATCAAGAGAACCTTGAATAAGAGTTATCTTTCTTGCTGGATTAAAAACCAGGATCAACTGCTTATCTCCATGAGTAATGGATGTAAGATCAGGTCCTAGGTACATAGAGGATGTGCAATGGTGTGTATACTCTGTCAGTCACTTGCTGTTTGACTTTGGGCAAGTCACTTAACTTGTGTGCCTCAGTTTACCCACTTGTAAAAATAGCTATAACAATACTTTCCTACCTGAGAGGGGTGTTGTGAGATTGTATAATGTGGGCAACATTGTTTGAGAGCCTTTAACCAAATGTTTATAAAATGCAAAGCAGATAGTCTATACAAGATGTTTATCTTAATGAAAGCTAATCCTTTTATTGAATTTTACGAGGAACACTATATGTGTCACAGATCGTAAGTAGAATGGCTAAAGTATATTCTATCTCATGTCATCATTAATCCAATGCATATGAGTTGACAGGTAGAAAGGAAGAGAAGACCTTTTCTTCTCATAGCCTAAGAGACTAAATAAAAGTTCTCTTCTGGTCACCACCTGACAGAAGTGAGAAGCCCAAAATCCCTGTTATGGTGTGGCATTATGTAGTACACTGTCTTAGTTCATGTGTTTATCTTGACCTTTAATGGCTGGCTCTAGCAATTATAATGAGCTCTCTTTTTCAGTTATAATTATTAGAACTCTCTGATGCTAGAAGAGTCTTTTACCTGTTCTGTTCATTCCCGCTGATGCACCTGTCATTGGAAGACAGGATACTGGGATAAATGGATCATTGGTCTGATCTAGGATGGACGTTCTTACATTCTTTAACTCATATATTAGATAGTTGTGGACTTGGTGCTGAAAATCCAAAGATCAAGCCCCACTGACTTTCCTTGTGACACTACATATTTGGGAGTCCTTTTTTATAATTAGATAAGGTCCCACAGGGCTTTTAGGTTCACTTACATATACACATGAGTGTGTGTACTTAAACACATACCATTACGGTTCAATCCCATAATTCATACTATGAGTGCGGAAGACCCAACCTACCACTGAATTTTACAAGTGGGTGAGTAAGTGAACAAACAAAGTTTACAGTCTCTCCAAGGCAAGAAGTAGCACAGAAGAGCAACCCTCAGACTCTCTCACGTTCCCCTTTGCTACAGTGATGAAGTCATCTGGTACAAACTGATGTGGTGAGGTTTCACTCTAAATATTTTAGTAGAAGTATGAGTCTATATCTATATCTATATCTGCTCGTCTTTATCTATGTCAGTAGCAGTTACTTTCCCTTCCAGGCTGGCTCAGATCCGCATGTCACCACATCTGGGGTGGCATAGATACTTTGCTCATTTCCCACCCCGGCCTGCTCACCTGCATGGGAAGTGGTGTAGCAGCCCACAGAGGTTTTACTCCCCTCCAGACTATGGTCCTACAATGGAGATAGTCAGCACAGTGGAGGAAGGCACCACCTTGCACCCCCTAACGCCACAGTATAGAGTCATAAGGGCAGGTCACCATTGCTTCCTTTTATTCCTCCATCTGTCTGTCTGAATTTATTGTCTTTTGTGTTATACTTAAGCCTGGTCTACACTGCTGCTGGTGGTTGATGGGAGACATGCAAGCTACATATGTTGCCATACAGTGGGATCTTCACTGTGCTTTGTTGACAGGAGGCACCCTCCCATAGATTCAGCCTTGCTCCTTTCGGGGAGGTGGATTACTGGCATTGGCCAGAGAGCTCATTTGGGATCAGTTGAACCGTTCTCCACTACCTGCTCAATTGATCCCACTGAATCAATCGCCACGGAGTTAGCAGTGGAAACATACCCTTAGATTATAATCTGTTCGAGGTAGGGACTATCTTTGTGTTTGCTAGCACAATGGAGTCCTAGCCCATGATTAGTGCTCCTAGGCCCTATGGTAATACAAATTAATAATAACCATCATTTTTTTCATAGATGTTAAGTTTTCATTATTTCTGACCATACCAGAAATGGGAGTTGCAATATATTTTGTTAGAGTAAAGAAGATTTTGTATGATGAGGCCTTTCAGTAGCCCACCATAGGAGTGGGGTGAAACCCCTGGGGGTGGAATGGTAAGAATTACTGGGTTTACCGATTCCTGAGTGAAAAAGGTTCAACGTTATATTCCTCATACATCTGATGCACAATGTAAGGGATGTAATAATATTTTTCCCTCCGAATTATTCAAGCACCAGTACTATAATGGAAGCAGAACTGGCAATGGATTTGCCTATCCTGATTTACTACCTGGTGGAAAGGACCAAATTGTTTAATGCCAAGAGACAACCGCAGCTTTATATATTATTAAAATGTTTTAGAAGGGACAGATTATACAGCATACGCACATTTGTGATAGCTTACTCATGTGACTAATTCCTTTAGATTTTTCTGGACCCATCTGGGTAAGTAAAGACTTCATGATCTATTCCTAACAAGTAGCAATGCACCAAGGAAATCGTTTCATCTCAAGTTCAAGTGACATCAAAAATAATTATAGAGGCAGCCCATCTAGTTTCTTTTTTTATAACACAGAGCTCCTGTATCACTGGTATATACCACCACATGTTGAGGAATGCTATCATAGCTATTCCTGAACTCCACTAATTCACACTTGGACAGTTTCAGCCTTTCTTACTCATGTTACTTAGAAAGTGATCCCAGTGAAATAATGGTCCAAACCTCAAAGACATTGATATGCCTAATTCTCATTGATTTCAATTGGAGATAAATGCCCAAGAAACCTTAAGGATCTGGACCAAATAAGCCAACTTGTAGAGTAAGGTAATACACTTTGAGTAAGGATGGCAGAGTCTGGGCCACTGGCGACCGTGATTTACTGAAATTTAAAAATTAGTGAATAAGGTCCAGATTCTGCTTCCTTCAGTCAGGCTGAATAGAACCTTGTTTTGGGCTACTGATGGAGTAAAAATGAAAGCCTGGCCCTAAATGAACCAATGCAATACACAAACAGGATAATGCACAGCAAATGTATGTTCACTTATTTGACAAAAATAATTGAGATTTAATTAGTATAAAGCTGCCTATTAAACTAATGGATATTATGTAGTGTATTTTGTAAAACTATTGAAGTCTTAATGATATGAAACCTTACTAAAGTACCTGCTGCTAAATCTCAGCTCTTAAGTGAGAAAAAGCCACTCTGTGTGTGTATGAATTATGTGGTGTGAGAACGAGTGAAGAGCAAATGATCTCAGTTCTACTTCATTGCAATTCATGTATAGAACATTTTAATTATGGCTAAGGGTAATTTCCAACTTCACAAGCCATGTCGTCTGCCCACTTCTAAGATAAAGCAGCATGTATTAATGACTCTTAGAAAACTATCAATATTTCTGCCTGCTCAAAAAACAGCTCACAGGAAAATGCATTAAGAGATGAGAGCTCTTTGATGCTTTGAATATGTAAAAACACAGAAATGTTGCCAATAAGTTTGGAAGAAGCAGCTAGAGAGAAAAAAGTGTGATTAACTAACATAATACAGTATTCAAATATAGTTGTGCCAGTGAAGTTAGCAAGGAATATAAAAACAATTACTGCTAATAATTCTCTTTATTTGTTTGTTTCAAGCCACAACATTCTGTCTTACTTCCTTCACTGAGGTGAAATTTTCAGTACACAAATATGTTTGGTTTTGAAATGCACACTTGTCTTTTGTTTTCAAAATATGAGAAAAAGAAAACTTCCCTAGATCTTAACAGCATGAGCCAGGCTACATAACTAGGATACAAAGAAGTTTTTTTTATAACAGCCATTTCCTTAGACTAACAGAGCATAGCTGTCCTTTAGCAGCAAACATCTACCAGGGAAATTTGATAGCTCAGGGAAACTGACAAGCCTCCAAGGGAAGAAGGCAGTACATTGACCCCAATATCCATTCTTTAATGGACTCAAATCTATTTTGAGTATACACTCACAGGAAGTCATCAGGCCTACTTCTGATTTCACTTATATTGGATGTAAATCACGAATAAATGCATCGATGTAAATGGAGTTAGATTAAGTAAAACTGACATTGGTGAGATCAGAATCCTTTTCAATGTAGATATAATACAATGTAACATCATACCTCAGTCAATTATTCATGATCTCAGGTCTCAATTTTAGCATTTCCTTTCATTATTTTTGCAAAGGCAGTCAAGTTTTGACCAGAAGCATACTGGCCCTGATTTTCAAAAACTCCTGAACCAGGCCTCCTGGGATTTTGCATTTTCATTTAATTGTGTGAGCACTGAGACAGGAAACTAGCTGCATGTGCCTGCAAATGAGATACTTGGATGTTTAAAGTGTTGTGATTATCTATAGCCATTGGTTATTTGCAGACATAAAAATGTGACACTAGAGTTGGAGCCCACTTCTCAGACCTGTTGCATTCAAAGAGTGAAGGTTTCACTTTGACTGCTTTTAAGCAATATGTAGAGTAGAATAGGAGTTAAAAAAAGATAAATCAACCAAACCATAGGACTTCCCCCCCATCACTGTAGACACAACATTGCAGAGCCAATAATGTACCATTTTGCCCTTCAAACGATTAATTGCTACTGTGGTGACACTGGAGTTAGTGCCCAAAGGTAGTGCTAATTTTTATAACAGGGGCCTAATCAGAAGTGATTACCTGGCAGGATCTAGAGGTGAGGAGGGGCTACAGGTACAATGTTGCATGCATTCTGCGCAGGGAACACAGAGGGGCCCGTGCGCATCTTTCTTGCCTGCATCCTGGTAACATTCTCTGGATGCAGAAGCAGACTTTGCTGGAGGCTCCATGACTCATACTGTGCCATGGAGATAGGCTCAGTGGGGTGTCTGGGGGCAGGAATCCAGCTGCACAAATGGGCCCCCAGACTCCTTTTCCTTCCCCAGTCCCACCATGGAGAGCAGTTAAAGCAAATGCTGAGCACTGGTGACTTAAGTGCAAGGCCAGATGTGTTTGACTCCTCCCCTCCAAGCATCAGCTCCATGGCCCCACTTACTCTGGCTCCTGACTCCTTCCCTGCCCCCTGAATCAGACCCATGGTAGCTTCTGTTCCTACACGGTTCGAATGCTGTGCCACAGTTAGATGCTGCCTCCTGGGTACTAGTGATGGAAGACTTCCGCTTCTATGTATGCTGTGGAGCAAACATAGAGTCTGAGTTGGGATGTTGCTGGGCCCCAAATTAAAGCTTTCATATTATTTGGTTCCGATTTGTCTTTATGCAAGCCATATAACAGCCTGGGGTTATGTTTCCTTTTAGTGTATGGCCTGATACTGACTCGCAGAAACTCAAAGTTACTGGGTTAAGGAACCCTGGGCAACACCCCTGCCTAGTAAAACAGCTATGTGAGTTTCTCATACATGACCTTATCTTGAGAGATGCTGAGGAAGCACAACCACCACAGAAATCAATGGGAATTAGAGGGTGCTGAGAACATACTAGCTCCCAGATAGTAGTCCATTTCTCAGGTTAAAAGGAGAGACCCGCCAACTCCCGCCAGCTAAGGTTTACCACCTGGGGTGCTCAGATCAGAAATGAAAGTTTTAAAGAAGAGTGAATAAAAAGCCCCCATGACAAAGAAATAGGTATCTAAAAAGAAAAAAAGAATGTTATCCAATATGCATTTGTTTATCAGAATCAAGTTTTGTGATTCAAAGCTGATTCATATATATTTTATGAAGAGAATATCTATTGTCATTGCAAAATTAAATGTATTTTGAAACTTGTATGTGACATTTATCTATCTGCTCTATCAGAAAAAAGTTGTCCTACTCATTCAAACATATATTACTTTTTCAATTTCCTGCCAGTAATGTTTTTTTTAATGTTCTTTAGGGCGAGACCACAGATTTCTCATTTCTCACAACAAAGACCATATCTCATTAGAATTATGCTAATGAGTTTATCCCATAAAAATCACATCACCCTTTTCACAGGTGAACAATCTGTACTCTTATCCATGACCATCATGACTTTTCTTTTTATATTTTTTAATACAGATGCAGGTAAAGAAAGCTAAGTGCAGCCTTTCATACCATTCAGACTCTCTTAGTTACTTGCCCTTCCCCCACTTCTTCAAATGTTCATAAAACAAAATATAAAGTTACAATGCCTGTTTATCATGGCTGAGATTTTATTCTGAGCAACGTGAGATAACTAAGGTAGCAAAACTATTGAAACCTGGTACGTTTTCTCTTCTTCTGAAGGCATGATTTTGACTGAAATGTGTATAAATCAAATGCTTAAAACTAAATCATATTGTTGTTATTGCAGTCGAGTTCCAAAGGTAGCCATGTTAGTCTATTGCAGAAAAACAACAGAGTCCTGTGGCACTTTTAAAGACTAACAGATAACAGATTTGTGCGATAAATAAATCTGTTAGTCTTTAAAAGTGCCACAGGACTCTATTGTTGTTATTGCTGGCAGGGTTGGGGGATCAGCAGGTCATAGTTGTTACAGTTGAAGAAAATGCCTAGTAGATTAAGTCAATCAAGGATAGGTCCAGTTTCCAGGCAGAGGACATAATGGGGGAGATTTTTGGAGGCACAAAGGGCAGATAGACACCTAAGTCGACGGGAACTAGGCACTTACTTCCTTGGGTCCTATAAAAAATCCCAACCCCATTTATTAAAATGACACTATATAATAAGAGCCTGATCCAATTGCAAATGAAATTAATGTGAGTCCTTCCATGGACATTGAAGAGCTCTGGATCATGCCCTATCTCTTAGCAAAAACATCTCATGATTTCTTACAATTTTTTTCTGAATGGCTATTAATATTGTAATGTATAATAACCTAAAATTAAGGGCCAAACTCCCTGCTGGTATAATGAGTAGCATTCTATTGTCCCCACTTATTTACACCAGTACCATTCAGCCATAAATGAAAAGAAACAAAATAAATAATTTGTTCCATCTCTTTCAGGATTTGACAAGTTCCCAAGGGGTAGGCATGTTAGCTTAGGAAAGCAAAACAAACAAGGAGTGCTGTGGCACTTTTAAAGACTAACAAATTTATTTATCACATGAGCTTTCGTGGGAGAAAATCCCACTTTATCGGAGCATCTTCAAAGTGTCTGACGAAGTAGGATTTTCTCCCACAAAAGCTTGTGATAAGTATATTTGTTAATCTTTAAAAGTGCCACAGGACTCCTTGTCTGTTTTTCAGCGTTTGGTAATGCTTTTGGTGTTTAAACTTCAAAAGGCTGGCCAGTTTCATTCAGACAAGAATCCAAAGATTATTGGAATGTAAACTGGTTGGTGTAATTAATTGGGACAGAAATTTTATATGCCAAGGCCCTCTCCTGAAATTTCTTGTACTTTCTGATTTCAGCTATGCTGGAAATACAGAGAAACCAGCTCCTTCTGAAATTTCAGTACTTCCCCTTTCTTGTCCTATCTAAAATAAAAAAGAGAAGAGATGTACAGAAATTTCAAAGGTGACATACAAAAGAAAAAAATAAAAGAGTGTGCCCTTCTGATCTTATTGATTGATAAAGAAGGCCTCAATATTTTATTTTAAATGATGACTTGTTTTTAAACATAGAAATCTGAGGAATATTAAGTCTCATCTTCTCTATCTTTCTAATGAACTTTTCTGAAAAACCAGATAATGGGTGGAACAATTTCTCAGATCTTAAGTGCTGGGTGTTGACTCTTGAGCGGAAAGAACTTTCCCCTCAGCTGCTTACCCAGATGTTTCAGGTAAGCAGGCATTAACAAAATTACACCAAATTCAAAGAGAATCCAACATTTTAAAAAGTCTGAATAAATGCCACTTTAGTTTTTAGTTGCTCAGCTTCAGTACACTGGAACTTTGGCTCTTGTAACTTTACTAGTTGTCTGGGTATCCATATAGACTGTTAGGAACAAAATGTACAATTTTTAAAAACAAATCTAAATGACTTAGGAGTCCAAAGGTAAGTGTTCAAGTCTCATTTTCAAAACTGATTTCAGCTCTAAATCCTAAATTATTTTCAAAATTATCAGAACAACTTTGGTCTTTAATCTCCTTAAATCACTTAAGCCCTTTTCAAAAAGTTGCCAGTGAAGTTAATTTCTACACTCTAAGAAAAAGCAGATTTATTTATGTAAACACTCTGGCCTTCTTCTTTATACATCAGCAAAACACATTTTCCCCTTTTCATGTCATTGCTAAAACAAAAACTCCTTCATCTCTCAAGAAAGGCTTACGAGGGTGCCACTTCTGTTGAACTTGTAAATAAAACCAAACCAGTTTGCTCACCCTATCCACTATACTGAAAAACACGGAAACAGTGGTGCTTCAGTTGAATGACTTCAACTTGGCTGGTAATATCCTGACACATTTCCCTGAGAAGGGTATAACTTAAAAAGCTCTTAAGAAATCATTTTATTGGTATTATTTTAAATGCCCAGGAATGATTCTAGACTGAAGAATTATAAGAAAGAATCTCTAACCATCTCATGTTCAGTGCAAACTGAGTGAGAGAAATTGTCTTCTTGATGTGATGCTCATTTATCTCCTCTTCCCGCGTATTCTTTGAGGGCTCCTTTTGCATCATTTTCTGGATAGTATAATGCCAATTTAAACATTTTTACCTCTGTGCTGTTGCCAAAGACTATAGTGATTTAGTGAATCAGGCATGCATCATTCATGTTTGCTCTGTCTTTTTACTGCTTATGATTTTTAAGGAGAAATAAAAGTCAGGAGGGAGCCCTGGGTGCTACTTTCCACAATAAATGCTATTTACCAGCTACCCTTTCCATTGATGGATCTAGTTATACAAATCTGAGATTGACTCAATAATACTTCCCATATATTTTCATCTGCATTCAGAAAAGAGGGAATTGTAGTACATTTACTCATGTGTTTTTGTTTCTGAAATATTGGACACATTATATTGTTGAGTAAAGACTTTTTCCACAAGGACAACATTGGTTTTTAACTCTGCGTATAATAGACAGAACTACAACATTGTATTGTTGCAGTACAACAAATCAGTTAATTAATAACATATCTAGTGTAGCAGTTTAAGCATCAAGTGTGACATAATTAGATATAACTGGTGAAAAAGCAGGCTATAATTTTTGTACTTTTGTCCTTTTTTTGAAGTTTTGACAAAAAATTTTCACCAGAATTGCAAATTCTGAAGATTTTCAATGAGTTCCCCAAATTAGGTTCCCCCCAAGGACAGAGGGTCCAGTCCTGTCAGGGTTTACATCACAGATCTCAAACTCAAATCACCACGAGGACCACATTAGGACTAGGATATTGGCCTGAAGGCCATGTCACTGAAACCTTGTCATACAACAGTACAAAAATATAGTCAAAAAATGAAGAGTAATAAAAGTCAAGATGGTGGTACCATCAGAAAGACAAAGAGTAAGCAAATAAACATATTTAAAATTTTACATTATAAATTAAAATTATTTTACAAATTCAGTGTGTCACTGCGGGCTATAGGAAGTAACTCCGCAAGCCACATTCGACCCAAGGGCCATGTGTTTGAGACCCCTGGTTTACATCATATTTCTAATGCTGATAAATGGAGTATCATATACTGTATACTGTGCTGCTCTTTCAGAAGAAATCTTAAAGCCTAAATTTGGTGTGCTCTACATGGATACTAAAGATACAGCAACACTTTTCATAAGGGGCTTGCTCTGGTGAGAGGCCAGAATTTCTCTTCTGCTCACCTTCCTTTGTGTGGGTTAGTTGCTATCCTACATACAAAATGAGAAAATAGATGCCAATGTGTAGCATACCTGTGGAGAAAGGGAAGACAGTATGTGGGCATGTGGGGGTGCATGAAGTTATACCTTAAGATTTCCACCACAGTAAGGCATATTGCAATAAATCTTGCATTAAAGCATGTCCATAAAAATGGCATTTGTTTAGGAGAATTTATGACTTTATAGTTTCACTAGTCGTCTTCTCTATTTATATCCATCCACTCATATATGTACATCTAAATCTACATACACACAAAATGACACACAGACACACACACACACACACACACAGGTGTCTGTGGCTATGTCTACACTTGCACTGTTAAGTCGACTTTAACTAACTAAGAGGACTCTGTTGTCTTTCTACAATAGACTAACATGGCTACCCCTTTGGAACTTACATTTAAAGTCGACTTAAAGGGGAACTTACAAAGTCGACCTAGAGCGTCCACACTGGGTACTCCAGGTCAACTTTGTGGGGCTAGTGGGACCTTGGGTAGGCCCACGGTGGCAGGGGGGGCACCCCTTGTGTGCAATGGGGTAAAGGGGGACAGGGACCCTGGCAGGGCATGTGGGCAGGGTGTGACGCTGTCTGGATTTAGGAAGCATTTATGATATTATTTTCAATGGATATCTCATAAATGCTCTATAATCCATAGGAACTATGTCATGTTTGGTATCAATAGAAAGGTAGTAATTTGCTGGGAATGATTATATAGTTTATGTCTAGGAATTCTATTGCGATTAAAAGTTAGAATTTGATGTTATATCCATACTTTAACTTATGTTAAAACCATTGTGTCCTTAATGTTTAGGAATGTGCCAGGACAATGGTCCCAGGGAGTTACCTGATGAGCCATTAAAGACATAAGGAATACAACCATTGTGTCCTAATGGCTTATCAGGTAACTCCCTGGGACCATTGTCCTGGCACATTCCTAAACATTAAGGACACAATGGTTTTAACATAAGTTAAAGTATGGATATAACATCAAATTCTAACTTCTAATTGCAATAGAATTCCTAGACATAAACTATATAATCATTCCCAGCAAATTACTCCTTTCTATTGATACCAAACAAGACATAGTTCCTATGGATTATAGAGCATTTATGAGATATCCACTGAAAATAATATCATAAATGCTTCCCTAAATCCAACAGAGTCCTGTGGCACTTTTAAAGACTCTGTTGTCTTTCTACAATAGACTAACACAGCTACCCCTTTGGAATTTCCCTAAATCCAGACAGTGTCACACCCTGCCCACATGCCCTGCCCTTTGGGGGGGCATGCCAAGCTCCCCCTGTGTTCCCCCGGCAGGGAGGGCATTGGTGTAGTCCTGGGGTAGCCCTAAGTCGACTTAGGGCTACCCCAGGGCTACACTGGCTTAATTCGACTTTAAGAAGTCGAATTAAGCCTTAGGTCAAGTAGAAAGGCGGTGTAATAAAGTCGACTTAATTTTCATTAAGTCGACTTTATTTTGCTTAAGTTGACTTAAGCAAAGTGTAGTGTAGACGCAGGGCACATTAAGTCGACTTAAGCCAAGCTTAAGTCGACTTAATTTACCAGTGTAGACGCAGCCTGTGTATGTCTAGATAGAGATGATATGGATATAGATAAATAGTGAGATATAGATAAATATACACACACACACATACACATAAATGTATATATTGGGAGAGGTCATTTGTAGTTGTGATCATATTGTGGAAATCCTACCGCTGGACAACAAGATAGACTAACCACAAGTATATATTGTTTCATTGTAAATAATAATTGTGTGAAAGGCTATAAATATAAAGCATAAATCTCAGTATGAGTAGAATTAAAATGCACAGTTCACTATTTTAAAACGCTATGGGTGCGTCTACACTTAGAAATTAAGTCGACTTAATTTAATCCGCATCTATACTATACTTTCCTTAAGTCGACGTAAGCAGCTTGCTTAAGTCGACTTAAGGAAAATAAAGTCGACTTAATGAAAATTAAGTCGACTTTATTAAACCTGCTTTTAGTTCAACTTTAGGCTTAAGTTGACTTCCTAAAGTCGACTTAAGCCAGTGTAGACCTGGAGTAGCCCTAAATCGACTTAAAGTCGACTTAGGGCTCTCCAGGACTCCCTCACTGCCCTCCCTGCCGGGGGGGGCAGGGGCACAGGGAGAGCCTGGCATGCCCCCCCCACAGGGCAGGGCAGAGCCCTGCCCACCCTGCTCCTATGCC
>ML685756.1:7695854-7722716 GCA_007922175.1 Pelusios castaneus | reverse complement strand
CCCACCCTGCTCCTATGCCCTGCCAGGGTCCCTGTCCCCCTTTGCCCTATTAAGGCAAAGGCTGAGCCCCCTGGCACTGGGCAAGGGGTGCCCCCCTTGCCACCGTGGACCTGCCCATGGTCCCCCTAGCCCCTAGAAGTCGACCTAGGCGTCCAGTGTGGACGGTCTAGGTCGACTTTGTAAGTTCCCCCCTAAGTTGACTTTAAATTTAAGTGTGGACATGCTAAGTCAACTTAACTAAGTCGACTTAGCTAAAGTCGACTTAAATTCACAAGTGTAGACATAGCCTATGAGATCAACTTTAACCTACTAAAGACTGAAACAGCTAGTCAAAATTTTTGAGAGGTTGAGAATTTGATGTTCATAAAGATGAGGAGGGGCTAAAGAGATACAAATCCGAGGAGGCCTGCTGTGGGCAGGAGCTGTGCAATCTTCCTCGCACAGTTCTGCTAATGAACCTCAATTTTCTTGATCCGTTAAGCATTCCAGTCCTGGTCCTTATTCAGAGGCTGCCAATTGTACCGAACTGTGTGGTGGTTTCCAGCAGCGAAGGGATAGTGCCTGAACTCACTATACTATCTTTCTAACTCCTTACAGACAAGCATTTATAAATATTTAGATTTGAGTCTGTGGACAATTGAATCATTATTAATTCTTTCCCGCCCTTTTTTTTTTTCAACTGATAACCTGTAAATAATTCACAATGTGTAGTTAGACTACTTGAGATCATTTCTACGTGTTTTAACCTTTCTCACAGCATTGTGGAGGCACAGCTAGGGTAAAAGGCCTAGAATTGGGAAACATAACATTAGGAGATAATATAGGAAGGTTTTGTTCCCTCACAACTTGTGGCTGGTGCTCAGGGCAGATAAAAGCTAACAGGGCTAGCTCCCTGAGACCGGGATTTTGCTGCAGACCTTGTGCCTATAAGTATGAAGAGGGGGACCTGAAGGTTTTGCAGATCAAGGTCCTCAGGCTACTTGCCTTGTGGCAGGGGGAGGGTGAGAAGATTCAGAAGGGAGATGAACCCTAAGAGTTGAGTTTTGTGTACCGTGCTGCGTGCTTTGAGTGGCCCGTGAAACACAGGAGGGCAGACTAGATGATCTGATTGTTCTGGCCTTAAACACTTTGATACTATGAATGTCTGCCCCAGGTTAATGGTTATACGTTGGGAGTCCTGTAATGCTGCAAGGGATCCAGCTAAATGCCTGGCATGTGAGAAGAGATGGACATATTGCACCCCCCCACTGGTAAAATAATGAAATTGTGGCCTGTCCCTTAACTCTATTTTTGTGTCTTCACCTTAGCGGCCTTATCAATGCAATGTCTCCTCCTGGGCCCTGAAACTCAACCTGAAAGCTAGTAACAGGTATGTGTATATGCATGTATATATATAAGAGGAGGGTGGGGCTTAAATTGGAAGGATGATAGAGAGAGGAAGTAGATCAGGGTAGAGGGATTTGTACAGATCAAATCAGGTCTGGATTAACCAGTATGTACTTGATGCACTTGCATAAGGAACTCCATCTCCAGGGGTCCTCCCAACCACCGAGAAGGGGAGCTGTGTATCCAGTCAACCCCCAAAAAAACAACAAACATTCCAGGCCACGGAGGGGATGGGGCGATCCTGCCTGTCTGGTCTGGGGAGAGCCACTGGGCTGGAGCTGGGAGCCAGGCCATTTCTGCAGGACAGGATCTGTGCCGGGGTGAGGGTACTGCATGCTTACTCTCCAAGCCTCCCCAATGCTATGGGGCCTTCCACCCTTTGGGTCATAGAATCATAGAAGATTAGGGTTGAAAGGGAAAGTGGGAGGTCATCTAGTCCAATCCCTGCTCAAAGCAGGACCAACCCCAACTAAATCAACCCAGCCAGGGCTTTGTCAAGCTGCATCTTAAAAACCTGTAAGGATGGAGATTCCATCACCTCCCTGGATAGCCATTCCAGTGCTTCACTACCTTCCTAGTGAAAAAGCTTTTCCTAATGTCCAACCTAGACATCCCCCCAATGCAACTTGAGACCACTGCTCCTAGTTCTGCCATCTACTGACACTGAAAACACCTAGTTCCATCCTCCTGGGAAGGAAAATAGGAGGGATCTCAATTGCCAAAGCCCTAAAATTCATTAATCTGGCAGTGGTCAGCATGTTCTGAGCCTAAAGTGTCATTGAAGGCTGGGTATCCATTCATTTTAACTTAAATTAGCCCAAGGTTTTACAGTTCTGCTGAAAGAAGGAACTAACGAAAGCTAAAACAAAAAATATTAAACAGATGGTTACAAGTAATCAAATGAATAAAGTGACTGAGTAGGAGAGGAGAGCAGATGTTTGGAATGAAAACATGGAAGAAGATATCTAATGTGATGAGAGCTGTTTGAGGGTACTAACACCATAGTACAAATGGGTGGTGCTTCCTGCTACTGCCCACACTACTGTATTATGTGAGTTTCTTCTGCTCCCCACTTTCAATCTTCTCCATCTAGCCATCCGTTGCATCAAATAAGCTGTGCCATGGCTTAATATACGTATTCTGCAAGGATTGGGGGGAGAGGATCAGGCCTCTGGAGACTGACTAACAAGTTAGAATTAAACTTTTTTCCAGTCAGGCTGCAATGACCCATTTATAGAATTTTTTTCTTGATAGACTTTTTTCAACATACCTTCTACCTGGCCTCTCTCATCTCTCTCTAACCTGTCTCCCTGGTGTCCCAATCACTCTCTGATCTATTTTTCTTTTCTTATCTGTTGGTTGGATGCTAATATGACACATCCAACCACTAAAATAAACCATTTATTTTGAAAGTTAGCTGTCAGAGTATTAGAAGAATCAAAAATTAAAAATGAATCTTTATTTGGATACTGGGTGCGCCATGTCTTGAAATTAAATTATTTGTTGAGGAGTGGATTTTTAAACTAGGAGGATATGTGTATTGTTTTCTAACAGGAAGCCAAGCAGGACAGATGACTCGGCAAGGTTCTGTGTAAAAATCTCCACAATGAAGCAGAAAGAGAAAGAGGATCCACTAAGGGATTTTACTGTTTTCTTTATTTTAATTAATTCCAAGTCTAAAGAAAGAAACTCTTTCTGGATTCTTTGCCATTGTCATATGACTATTCATATATTCATATTCTATAAGAAATATTTATCCTAGAGTTAATATTTATTTAAATTAATGCATTAAATTGCAAATTTCAGTGAAAATTTAAAAACTGGGTATCTTGAATAACACCAGCAAAGGTATTTATAACCCCCCTTTTCTTTTTGGTATATATTCCACTTGCATACACATGCACACAATCTCCCTTTGATACCAATGACTATTACATTTTCCTGTCAAGGGGAAGACAAATACTCTATGCTCTTTAAGGGTCTAATCCAATGCCCACTGAAGTTCAGGTGTCACCAAAGTGACTTAAGCTTTTTCTCCTTGAATGTTCTATACAACTTTTGACATAAGTGGAAAAGTGAAAAGGTGTAGAGGAATCCTCTGGCCAATCTCTGGGTCACAAAAATCCTTGCCATTGGAGAAGAATCCCTGTCGTGATGTTCCATTTAGAAGTCAATGGGTCCATAACTAGGGTCCCAAACTGCTGAGTTATCATGACAAATGCTACCTACTGAAAATTCAGTTCTCCCTGTCCTATCACGATCTGACTCAGCCAACTGTCACTGTAGTTTTCATCTCCTTTCGTTCCAGAGATGAAAGATTTTTCTCTTCCAAGTTCATCAGTTGGGCTGCTCCTGCTGTGGAGCCAAGATTTCATTGACTCTGATGTATGCCACTGTGGTTGTGTTCTTTGTCTACCAAGACTACCAAGGTTTGCCTGTTTGGTGTTTCTTCCTTTATGTTTTTAGTGCCAGTGAAACATTCACAAACACTAGTCAATTTATGCCCTATGTGTCCTTGAATAACCACTGATTCAAGTGATTCAACCACTCCATCACAATCATTTCCTCTTTGCAATGTGCATGTGTTCATGACTTATATTTTCCTCTTCCTCTTTTTCAGGGGAAAGACTTCCTTGAACATTCTACATGCAGCCACCATTGAAAGGCTGAGATGATTTACCACATTTCAAGTGGTTTTGCATGTTATGATGTGGGCAACAAAGAGACCTGGATTCCCAACAATCTCACTGTGACCTTTGAATTGGTTTGAAATCACATTTCAAATTAAGCTGGTGCAAATTCTTCACATAGACCAGCTCTAATTTAAAGGCACCCATAGGGCACATATCTAGAATAGAAAGCAAATGCTGCAATTACCTTGTAGCATATCTTTCTGCAGATATTGCATTCGTCAAAAGAAGGGTATGGTATGGTCTTACAGAAATAGAACAGTTATAACATTGTGCCTTATAACTTCCTCTCCAGTTTTGTACTAAATACATTAATTTGATGCCTATACTATTCCCAAACTTTTAAAAAGATAAGACAGCCAACAAGAAATGTGACTTGTCAACTTAGGTTGTAGGCAAGTGCTTGTTGCACTAAGGAAAAGGGTTACAAAAGAACAATAATTCATACGTAAAAAGTAGCTGCACAAGGGATATTTCTTTTTGAATGGGAGATACTTTAGTATTTAGCAAATCGATCTAAAAAGAGAGTCAGAGTCTACTCTGCAATCCTGTCCCCATTTTTTATTGCTCATGACACATTGCATTGTACCATACACAGCACATGGTGATGAAAATTCCCCAGCTTATTTAATTGTGACCCTCTAACGAATTTGAAAGGCAGCGCTTTATTTCCATTTCTTTAATTTTTTTTAGCTGATGAAGTATTTTATTTTATTAACCCTTGTATTTGAGAGCTGATGCTTAAAAAGAAAAAGGGCCTTTGGCTGTATTGTGAAGGCCTGGAACTGAATAATGCACTTTAATAATGAGGGATAGAGCTATGACTTTCGTTGATGGCTGTGACCGGCTCTGTGACCTGATTATGTCGCAGAGTGTCAGCAGCTGAGACACTACAAAAGCGAGCGCATCCCATCAAATCTATCTCCATTGCAATCACTCTCACTGCTGAGAGCCTTGTTAGGAACAGAGAATCCATCAGGCCTCATTAGCACCATTTACTATCAAGAAGCTCAAACAGCAAATGTGTGCCCTCTCATCAGAATAATGAGAACCAAAGCACATCTATTATCGAATAGGATCAACAATGCCACTCTCTCTGTTTAGTTTTGCAAACTAATTGCAGACTAAAAATCCCTACAGATAGTTACGTTTGTTAATCTCTGTGGGCTGCACCCAGGGTTCTTTACATGTAGAAGATTTTCATGTCCAGAGAGTTAGGTACATGCTCAATGTAGATTAAGTTCTTTAGATGATAACCTTAAATGATATTGATATTCTTTAAACTCACTGTACAATTAAAATATGCATTATTCATGTATATTAACACTTACATTATGTTCACATTAATGTCCGGAAAGGAAAATCTAATGTTAATGTTTTCTAATGTTATTATGTTCTTCCCCTTTATGGTGACATTTCTATTTTACAATCACTCAGGTTGACAAAATGCCTATTTTTCCTCTTAAAAAGCTGTTGCCCTTATATAAAAGGACTCACTGCACTATCAATTTAAACCCATGCAAAACCCGTTGAAGTCAAAGGGATTGCATGAGTGCAGAACACGGCTGTATATTTTAGTCAAGTAAACAAGAGGCTGTGGGGAGCCTTTGTAGAAACCATCACCATCAAGCATGCTTTCGTATTTGTCGTGGTTTGAAAGCTAGGGATTCAGTGGACATTACCTCCTTCCAAAAGATTAACACCAACAGCTAAAACATAAAACTTGTATGCTTTTTTCTCTCTGTGACCGAGGAATAATAAAGCATCCTCTATTTTTCTGCATCTGAAATCATTTCAAGCACAGAAGAGGTGCCAGAAGCCCAGTGCTGTTGAATAAATAGGCTTCTTAATTTTGAAGAGAGAGTAATTTAAGTTGCCTGTGAATATAGAAAATTAACGTACTCTCTTCCACTTACACTATAACAAACAAATCAGGTGATGGAAATTTGTTACTTCAATTGATAATATGTTTTCTGATGCCTTGACTGTGGAAAATTCAGACTTCTCAAATGAATAGTGATGACATAAAAAAAAATATTTGAATTTGCCACTGTCAGTGAACACTACCCTTTAGTCAAAAAAACTGATAATTATACAAAATCTAAACTCTTAAAAAAATGGGCCTGCAACTAAAATGTCACCACATACAAATGGTAAATCAGCTGAGTCTAAATTTTCAGAAGTGGCTAGTGATTTGGGGTTCAAAACTTGAGATTCTTTGAAGGAACCTGATTTTCAGAGAGCAAGGGATCAGCACATGCTGAAAGTCAGCCCGCTTAAAGGCTCTCAAGTGGAGCACCCCAAAAAACGGAGGTGCCCAAACCACTAATCACTTATGGATTAAGTTTTAAAATTCGGACCACCATTGTTGGTTCTCTGGTAGAACTGTATTAACTTGCAAGGGCAGACTTACTCAACAGAACTCCTCAAAGTCTAAAACGGGATATGGCTGCTGCTGGATAGCTTCAGAAGCATGCCATAAGCAATATACTATTATAGAGATGGCTGCTATAAGAAAACATTTTAATCATTATGATTATTATATTTATTTATATGGTGGTAGCTTCGGAGCCCTCGTCATGAACCAAAGCCCAATTGTGCTAAGCACCACACAGGCACATAACAAAACGATAGTTCCTGCCCCAAAGAACTGAAAAGACAGAAAGACCCTGTAATTTTATTCCACAACAGAGAGTCTCTTTTTCTCTCTGAGCCCCTCTCTTTCTATGAAACCTGTGGCGTTATTGCATTTTACTTTACCTGTAGAATAATTAGCAGTACTTTCGCCCAACTAACTCTATAGTTCCATTCACTGGTATATTCATAATACTAATTCATTAAGCACCCGATTTATGTACACATTTCACTTACAGGATTTTCTGGAGAAAACATGTAAGGCAAAACTTATACTTCCAATGCTATTTTTTCCATATCTTCAACTCTTACAATTTACATCTTAGTAGCCAAGCGTCTCTTGTGAGAGGAAGATATGCACTGTTTCTGGAGCACAGATAGAACCAAGCAGGCCTTCTAGATGGAGCTGATCTAACTATGAATTATAGGTATTATAACCAACTTTTCTTCCATACCAATAACCCATGCCTCCAGAAATCTTAATAGGCTTTTGAGAGCCTCCATTTAAAGCTGGCTGCATAAAACGATCCTTTGATGAAAAGGGATTGAAACAAGGGTTAAAGTAGACATTGAAAGGTTATTGTAGAGGGCACATTGTTCATACAATCCTCCTTTAATATGTGTGGTGTGCACCTGCGATAAGATGATTCATTAGATAAGGCCTCACTTTGACAAGCTCCATCGTTCAACCCTCGGGGTAGTGATGGAACAATTCTGCACCCACCCAGTAAATATAACAAGGTCAGCATTTTTTCCTGGGATTTAGACGGGGAGACTGAAGCTCAGGATGCACCTTTTTTATGCTTTATGTAAAAAAAAGAAATCCCCATGAAGTTTGAGGATGCTGGTTTTGTTTTGTTTTACTGACTAAAAAAAAAGGAAAAGAAAAAAAGGTAACATTTGTCCCTAGTAAATAACTCAGTGACATAAAATTATGAGGAAGAAACGAGGAACTTACAATTTGTATTTGTTTGAATTATATGTTAAAAACTGTAGAATAAAACTTTATAATCACAGATATCCAGGACTGAATCTCTCCATCAAACAGCTATTGAAGTGTCTTGTCATCAGCTTGAATTTTTCATTTTACTAGATTCTATTCTAATAACCAGTTTATTTTCTGGTGTAGAGTACCCAGTTAGCAGAACTAATCTTAAATTATATTATTACACTTATTAAAGTGATTCCAGTATATAATTATTTGAAGTGAAACAAATAGTCATGTTATTTTTATTACAGATGGTAGAATAAAGCCAGTCAATGGCCATGATTCAGGAAGGTATGTAAGAACATGAAGTCAATGGGATTACTTATGTGCTTAATGCCAGGTGCATGGTTTTCTGAACTAGGGTCTATAGCAGGATTAGAATGATATCAACTTCCGTTAAGATAAATAGGCAACTCTGCAAATAAGCATAATATGATGAAACTTCTCTTTTAGACATCTCAAAAATTTACAAATTATCTTAGTTTATAAAAATAATGCAGTCTTAATAGAATAAGACTTCTGTTATTAAATCTTAGAAGTGGGAGAGACTGCTTTTTTGGGTAAGAATTATCAGGCAAATAATAATTATTATAGTTAGCAAAGTGAGACTCAGCAACAATCTGCACACTTAAAATTCCACATTGTTATGTTATTGTAACTTCTTCCCGAGGTTGTATTATAAAAACAAAAGCTGAACTGTTTTCAGTTGAAAAAACAAATTCCCCATTCTAACTTCCCCTGAGTCCTAAACATTTCTATTTCTTATCTTTTCTGGTAAACATTATTTATTTATCCTCAGTATGTGCACTTACAAATGGCTGTCATGCAAAAGAAATTCATTTTTATCCACAGATCAATCTGCCACAAGAATTCACTGTTTTCTCCATCTTCCACTCACCTGTCCTTGTGCATTAGTGACTAGTTGACCTGTGACCCCCTGAAGACTGGAGAGTGCATTGCCGAAGGCCTGTGAGCTTGCTATTGAGCCCATGGCTGCTGCTGCTGCTGCTGCTTGACTTGCTAGTGGATTATTAACCAGCTGAAAAAAAAGAAAGAAAAAAAAAAGATCACGGTAAAACCACTGATGAGCATGAAAACGCAGCACTAAATGAATATATATAAATGCTACAGTACTAATATAGGGGAATAATCCAGTTTATCTCTAGAGTTTAAGCACTTCTTCAAAGGTCCCTTTGACAAGGAACACATCTAAAAATCCCAGAAGAAATTCCATTGTCCTGAAGAACACAGCTTTCTTACCTTTTGGAGTTATGCTTGTATTTCTTTCTTAGCTGCCTAAGAAAGGCTTGGATCTAGGATCTAGGTACCCTAATCTTGTGTGTATGTGAAGTCAGTGAAAGTTCAGCCTTTCACTTTGAAGGGAAGACGACTTTGAAAGGGGATCAGACCTTTACTTTGGACAAGTAGATAGGAAAAACAACTTTTTGCTTGGTAACACTTCAGCTCAACTTGTATTTAACTACTTAACTCAACACTTCTACTGGTTTATACAATCAAAGAATGTATGTCAAGACAAAAACAAATCACAGCCTGGAACTAAACCCTATGATTAAGTTAAATGGATGTCAACTGAAAATGTATAGCAATCTCCACAGATTTCTATTTGCAAAACCATGGGACACATGTTGATATAGTATTATTTGTTCTCCCCTGTGAATAATTAATTCCATGGTTCACATACAATTCTACATCTGTCTGCATATTTCATTTCCTTCTGCCATAATTATATACAACATAGCACATATTAAACATTTACACTGATGGACCAGTTTTCAAATGGTCATCTCTAAAGGATGGTGAAATCCAACATAAGGACACACTAATCAACACTTGGGGTTTGTAAAAGAACAACTATATGTGTAAATACAGAGGAAAATATCCTACTTAGGGATTCAGATGTCTTATGGGAGACTGGTACTGGTTGTATAAACCAAATCACAAGTGATAGGGAACACTCTGTTAATGAAGAATGGATGGAGAAATGGACAGGTATAAGAGACTAGAACAGGGGTCGGCAACCTTTATGAAGGGATGTGCCCAAATCTCCTCCACCCCTCTCCCAGTGCCAGTGGGAGTATTGGTGTCAGGGAGGGGGCCATCCCGGTGGCGAGTTGGTGATATGAGTCGGGTCTGCAGCACCTTCCCGACAGTATGTTGGCAGCAGAGGCGCATCTGTAGCCCCCCTTCCAGTGGCAGGGGTGGCAGGGACAGGGCACCGTGTGCCGCTCAAAATCAGCACATATGCTACTTCTGGCACGCTTGTCACAGGTTGCCAACCGCTGGACTAGAAAGTAGCCCTCAGAGAGATGCTTCTCTGAACATAGATGAAAGGATGGTCCAGGCATTAGCCTAAAACTTGGGGCACCTACATTCAGTTTCTTGCTATGCCACAGACTTGTGCAAGTCACTCAGCTTCTCAGTACTTTAACCCCCCCTCTGAAAAATGGGGACAAGGGGTACTGTGAGACGAAGGACATTAAAGATGGTGATACACAACGATGAGGGGTACTCTACAAGAAGAGAAGGAGGCTTATTTTGTGTTAATTTACTCTGCACCAAGAGGGAAGAAACTCAGATAGCATTATATTCCATCAGGCCAAAAAGGAAGAAGCATAAGGAATTGGTATGTTGTACTGTGCTCTGGGTACGCGGTGAAGAAAGTGATATTAGAAAAGGTGGCAAAAAGAGGTCAGGGCATGGACCTTAGCCTCTCTCGTGTTTAGCGCCCAACACTGACATTCCCTTCTCCTCTTCAGTTCTGAAGAGACATCCAGTTACACAGCCTCCAAACATTTCTAGTGGGGTGAACAGAATACCACATCCACAGATGAGAAGATGTATGACAGTAAATCCTAGTTAGCCTTCATTCTGTTTTTATGTATATTTGAATAAGGTTTATTAAAAAAAAAACAAAAAAACCTTTATAAATACAAGTACATAAACTATTCTGGTCCTTTGTAGGTGCCACAAAAATATGGTACAGAAGTAAAGGGAGTAAAGGAAGTAAAAGGAATCTAGAATTGGATTTTTTGCAATCCCAACTGAAGAAAAAAAATCTCCCAAACAAATGGGATACTGCTACTACAAATACCAAGCTAGATTCCTTTGAGGTGCCACATGGGGCCTTAATCTCTTATGCAATGGGTTAAGAGAATGTATAATTAAGTTTCTTATCCGCATTCAGGATATACAGCAGTGGTAGCCAACCGTTTTGGCTAGAGGGCCACAGATATCATTTTTACAATCCTGAAGGGTCATGAGTTTCTGCCAGCAGCCCCCCGTTCCCTCGCAGCCAGACAGAAGGAGTTCAGTGAGAAGGCCAACTCCTTGTTGATCTCCCATCTTTCCGGCTGCAGCAGCGAAACTGCATGTGTCCTCTAGCTCTCTGCACACCACCTGATCCCTAGGCAGTAGCTTCCTTCTGCAGCCAGGGGGATGGGAGATCAATGTTTCTCTCCTTCTGGATGACCTTATTAAGTTGACTTTACAAAGTAGACTAAGTCGACTTAGTCCACTTTGTTAAGTCGACCTAACCACCCTTAAGTTGACTTAATAAAGTCAACTTAAGGGTTACTCCACGTCCACACTGTCCTTAAGTCAACTTAAGGAGTCGACTTAAGGCCTAAGTACTATGCTCCATGCAAAGGCTCATTGAATAGGATCATTCCCAGAGTAAGGCATTAGAGCTGGTTGAGAATTTTCTGATGAAGTGTTCTTTCATCAGAAAATGCTGAATTTCCAAAATGAAAAGTTTTCTTAGGAAAGGGTCAGTTCCAATGGAATTTTCATTGGGAATGGGAAGAGGTATGTGTTTGAGGTACTTGCCTGGAAGTTGAAAGAAAGTCTGTGCTCCAAATCAGAAAGAGCTGGGACTTGTATCTGGGTCTCCCACATTCTAAAGGGAGTACCTTAATCAGTGGGCTAATGTAAGAACATAAGAACATAAGAAAGGCCGTACTGGGTCAGACCAGAGGTCCATCTAGCCCAGTATCTGTCTACCGACAGTGGCCAGTGCCCAGGTGCCCCAGAGGGAGTGAACCTAACAGGCAATGATCAAGTGATCACTCTCCTGCCATCCGTCTCCATCCTCCGATAAACAGAGGCTAGGGACACCATTCTTAACCCCTTTCTGGCTAATAGCCATTTATGGACTTAGCCACCATGAACTTATCCAGTTCCCTTTTAAATATTGTTATAGTCCCAGCCTTCACAACCTCCTCAGGTAAGGAGTTCCACAAGTTGACTGTGCGTTGTGTGAAGAAGAACTTCCTTTTATTTGTTTTGAACCTGCTACCTATCAGTTTCATTTGGTGACCCCTGGTTCTTGTATTATGGGAGTATTTAAACAACTTTTCCTTGTCCACTTTTTCCACATCAGTCATAATTTTATATACTTCTATCATGTCCCCCCTCAGTCTCCTCTTTTCCAAGCTGAAGAGGCCCAGCCTTTTCAATCGTTCCTCATACGAGGCACTCTCCAAACCCCTAATCATTTTAGTTGCCCTTTTCTGAACCTTTTCTAGTGCTAGAATATCTTTTTTGAGATGAGGAGACCACATCTGTACACAGTATTCGAGATGTGGGCGTACCATGGATTTATATAAGGGCAATAATACATTTTCAGTCTTATTTTCTATCCCCTTTTTAATGATCCCTAACATCCTGTTTGCTTTTTTGACCGCCTCCGCACACTGTACGGACATCTTCAGAGAACTATCCACAATGACTCCAAGATCTTTTTCTTGACTCGTTGTAGCCAAATTTGCCCCCGTCATATTATAGGTATAGTTGGGGTTATTTTTTCCAATGTGCATTACTTTACACTTATCCACATTAAATTTCATTTGCCATTTGGATGCCCAATCACTTAGTTGGATCATGTAGTGTGGATCTTGCTTTTGATTTTTGTAAAACATTTCAAAAGCTCTCGTTTTGTCTTGATGGGAATGAAAAGAAATTCCAAGGCCTCACTTTTTTCACAGGATGGAAAATCTGTTTTGGGGCCAAGATTCAAAAGGTATTTTCAAATGTGAACAAGAATATCCCAATCTGCCTCTAAATCAAATTAAAGAAATAGATTTTCCTTTGAATATTTTTCTGGGGATGTTGCACATTGTTGACAGGAAATTCAGACTTTCACAAACCGATTCCTTCTAAACTTTGATGCAAATAGGGGATGGAGGAATCAAGTTTCTCCTAATTATTTGGAAAACAGAGTAACACCTCTGACATGTCGGACCTTGCTCTACTATTAATACCCATTAGCCTCTTCCAACTCTGGCTTGAGAGATTTCTGCTACTTCTGAATGCAGGTTTTAGTATTTGTGAGCACTTACTGATTGAAATATATTGTGAAAGATCCCATTAAAGGACTCTTCAGTATTAGTTGCAGTTTTTAAATAGTGATTTAATTTAGAATGCTGAGGCTCTTTAGAGCTGTCACTTGTAGTGCCTGAGTTTCTGCTTCCACTCAAAGCAGCAGCAAGTCATGTAGATCTTACTTTAAAATGACAGGCCTAACTTCTCAAGAGTGCCTCAGTGTCTGTTGATGAAATTATCTTCAAGTTCTTATGAGGAGGAACCCTGAAGTGTCTGAGCTGCTTCAAGACATTTTCCCAATGTCCCGAATCTAACCTCTCTGAAAGAAAAAGTCCACAGATCTGATTCTGAGCTCTCTCTTTCACCAGTGTAAATAAGGGGTTACTCCACTGAAGTCAATGGAGCTACATTATGTAAAGTATCCTGTAAAATTAAGACTGTAAACCATAATTTCAAAATAAAAATCTAGGGGTATATCTACACTTGTTAAGCTAAGTTGACTCTGTTAAGTCGACTTAACAAGGTCGACTTAAAGTTGAGCGTGTTAAGTCGACTTAACAGAGCATCTACACTTTAAGTCGACTTAAATTGACAAAGTCAACTTTGTTAAGTCGACTTAACATTAGACACTGCCATCCACACTGGCTTTTAGTTGACTTAATGAGGTCAATTTAGCGCTATTCCCCATCCATACTGGCCTAAGTCGACCTAAGTTGCAAGTGTAGACATACCATAGGACCCTTCTGCAGTGACATTTTGCAGGGTTTGGAAATACTCATAAAAAGTGCACTTTAAAAAATGTGTGTTGGGGTTACTATCACTAGATATTTTACTTGTCGCAACATGTGCATATTCCTTGCAGTGGAGTATTTTTTTTTAGTAATGTAGTGTCTAAATAAATTTATCAGGAAAAACTGGACAAGAGTTCACATTTATACTGAGCAAAATAAGAGATATTATAATACATACACTCTCTTCACCTTTCTTTTCTCTCCAAAGTGTTCATCATATTGAACACTCATTCCACTGGACCAGCAAACAAAGATGAAATTCTACTAAGTAATGCAATACCTCTTTAACAATTATTAAGAAAGCAAACAGTTTGATTGATTAAATGAAAAACCAAGATATTTCAGGATACCAAGGCACCATATCAAAAACTAAGCCTGTGTCAGTACACCTTTAACAGATGACTACTTTATGGAATACCAGTGGAAGAGGTGAATAAGGACATGTGGGTTTTTCAATGTATTTGTAGAAAAGGGAAAAGAGAGAGGAGACTGCACTTGCGTGCAACAATGAATGCAACATATTACAACGTAACAGTTTGAATGGTTATTCTACAAAAGCCAGACAGGCTTTTTAAACTCTCACATTTCTGGCCACTCCCTAAAATTGAAATTAGTGTACAAACTTCATGGACCTCAGCGCCTGATAGCCAGTGAAGTAACCTTGATCAGATACTTTCATATGCAATTTTACCAGTAATGTGTTTCAGGCAATAAAACATCCAACCACTAATGGGGGTTTATTTAAAATAAACAATCCCTGCTTTATTAGAAATGGTACCCAACCAAATCCTGTATCCGAACATCTCCAGAGTTTGCGAAGAGTTCAGAAATGACTCGCAGTAAAAACTTTTTGGCAGGTCTCTACCTATTAATCATACTGTCAAGAAGTTTTACTGTAGAAATGAAATTCTGGCTAAAGCCCATCACTAGTTTATTTCAATGATGCCCTTGACTGAGGGCCATTTCCATTTTACGCCAGGGCTCAGCATTTTTCCGGGTTTTTTCCCTAGGGAAAGGATGTAAGACAAGGTTTGATCAGGATTGACTGAGTTATGGAACAGATGAGTGAGAAGTTCCAGAGGGATAGCTGTGTTAGTCTAGTGCAGCAAAACAAACCAGGAGTCTAGTGGCACTTTTAAAGACTAACAAATTTATTTATCTCATGAGCTTTCGTCAGAGAAAATCCCACTTCGTCAGATGCTTGAAGATGGGGAACTTACAGAATGGGAGGAAAATAAATGCAGGGAAGTGTAAGTGTATTTATTTATTTACATAAGTGAATAAGTAAATTTATTTTCCTCCCAATCTGTAAGTTCCCCATCTTCAAGCATCTGATGAAGTGGGATTTTCTCCCAGGAAAGCTCATGTGCTAAATACAGTTGTTATTCTTTAAAAGTGCCACAGGACTCCTTATTTGTTTTGAGTGGCAGGAGTTTGTTTTAGGGTTGGCATGGCATTTCCTTGAAGATCTGCTGCTAACTTCTTTATTGTTATTATCCACCATCATTGCTTTACTAATGAGTATATCTTTAATAATAACAAATATATAGAAACAACAGCATTAGTCATATATTCTCAAATACTTTAAACATGTTGGACAAGATTTTTCAAGTCTCTAAATCCTAGGAAAAGGGATGGCTTGAGTGCCCTACTAACTTAAGTGTCATTCTGGGCTGGAAAGCTTGCTGCAGATTGCTGTGTAGACATAGCCTTGATGTTAGGCTCCTAAATAAAAGTGACCTGATTTGCAGAGATTTCTTTTGACATTGTATGACTTCCATTGACTCTGTTCCCAAATATCTGACACACGAATATAGAATATCATAAAGACACTAGCTCAACTTAAGGCATCTCACAGTCACAGGGATGGACTCCAAATAAATTCTTGCAATAAGAATGAATAATAGCAACACTTTACATAGAGCTTTACAATCCCAAATTTTTCACCTGGGTGCCGAAGCGTACTTCACCTTTATGCTCCTAAACAAAAATGGCTTCATTTTCAGATTAACAAATTTTTGGGGGCATAAGCTTTCATGGGCTGCAACTCGGTGCATCTGATGAACCGGGTTGCAGCCCATGAAAGCTTACGTCCAAAGAAATGTATTAGACTTTAAGGTGCCACACGACTCTCGTTGTTTAGGCTGTATACAGACAAAGATGGCTACCCGTCTGGAACTCATTTTCAGAGGAGCTGTATATACAGAGAGCCCAATGAACTCAGGAGAAAATTATGGATCAGCACAATATGTAAATTTAATTAATTAAATAAAATAATAAATGTTAAAAAAACCCACTCTGGTCTGGTCTTGTTACTTGGGACTCCTGTACATTTTAGGTCATAGCAAAGTCAGTGGAAGCTATTTTTATCCTTTAAAAAAAAAAATCCTTTCTTTGATTTTTGCATAATAAAATAATTACATTTTATGTTTCTAAATGAACAGTGGGAGAGACTATCTAATGAAAAGGTTGTCATTCAATTTAATCTTGCACTACTCTTTGAAAATTAGTCCTTGCTAGATAAATGTTGGAATCAAACCCTTTTTTCTCCCCAAATCTGAAAACGGTCTGTCAACATTTGTTACTTTAAAAATATCTGAATGAAGATTTACATGTTAGGCCTATAACTATGCTATATATCTATACTACTAAGGTCCATCAAGGAAAATATATAAACTTAAAAAGTGTTTGAATTAGTATTTACAAGTTTCTGTTGACAGCAGCAATTCTGTACAGGCAAAACAGACATCTAAACACATGCACGAATCTATCAAATATTTATATGTAAATACACATTCACACATACAATAGTATAAATGGTAGAAATATAGATTTTGAAATATCTGAAGACACAACCTTGCTAAGGATATTTAAAATATCTGGTTCTCACAGATACTTAATCTGCTCATTATATACCATTATTGTGGCTGAGATATTTGCTGTCCAAATCTATGCTGAATTTCCTATCAGGAATAAGTACTGATAAAGGTATTGCTGATGTGACATGACTTGATTCAATGCAAAGTGACACAACCTGAGGTGCTGTGGAGAACACAGCTCTAATGTGCATCCTGATATCACTTGTGCAGCATGACCATTGAAGTATGCCTCAAAAATTCCCAAAGTAGCTTTATAAACAAGGTGCTGGTGGGCAATTGGAACCATAACTCAAAATCTACAAGCTGAGTTTATACTGTAAAAAAAAACTGCGTATGCGCTATGAAGAGCAAAGCAGTTAAACAACAGGCACCATTTCCTCAGCTCGGCACCCTATTACAGATATGGCTGATGAAGATGATAGTGCATTAACAGGGAAGTGAATGGAAGCCATTCCAGTCATGCTGATCTCTGCTCCATCACCACAGAGGAGAAAAGAAGAGAAAGGGGTTTGGGAAGAGGAAGACTGTTCAAATCCAGTCCTGCAAGGGGAAGTCAGTAGGAGCTACGGGTCCTTGGCCACTCTCAGGACTGGGCCTTAGATGTCTGACAAATAGAAAAGGAAAAAAAAATAGAAAAGAAAGTAAAATATATATCTTCATGCAGCTACGTGGATGTTGGAAACAACAATGAATAAAAAATAATAGTAGTTGACAGAATGCCTTAAAATGACAACATTGGGTACCTACCCCCAATAATGTAAGCTCTTGGATGTCCACATTTATTTACTCCTTACAGGCCAGGCCCTCAGAAGCAGTAAACTGATGTGGCTCCATTTATGACAATGGAGTTACATTTATTTACACCAGTTAAGGATCTGGACCTTTAAGTTTAATCACTTCCTTCAAAACTAAATTTTCTCCTTACACGTGGCAGAAACTTACTATACACATAAAAGTCTGACTCTTCCCTGATTTATGGAGTCTTACACCAGTATAATTCTACTTACTACAGTGAATGACTGCTTATTCACACTGTTGGGTAGGGCCAATGTTTGTACCACAATTCTAGACTTTTCTGAAGGAATATATGTTAAGCTAAGGGGATCACCTAAACTTTCTGAAGAGGATAGAATCACTTGAATTCAACTTATTGCAGTTCCTTGATTCCTATTCTGATCTATTTTACAATGAATTATCAAGCTGCTGAAAGATGCTTTCTACTCAAGAAAAATGGTTACTACAGGGCTCTCGTTACCAAAAAAATAAACCTTTATCTAAAGGAAATTGCCAATTGTCCTCATGGATAAGAGGCTGGCAATTGAGTTTGAGCAATCTGGCTGTAGAAAGCTGTCACACAAGAGACACAACAAATTAATCCTTTTAATCTAAATCATTTATTTACCTTTAATTTAAATGCACAAATGGGATGTGCACATGTAAATTTGATCATTTACAGGCACAAATGATAATGTGCCAAAATCTATGTGGATGCAAATAGAGGCCATACTGAGGAAATGTCATCCTTTATGTCTAGATATTTGGGTAATTCTTTCTGAAATGTTTTGCCTTGTAATACAATACATTATTATATATTATTTAAACACACACACAGATTTCACTATTTAATTGAAGACTAGTTTGCAATGCAGAATATTATGAAGAATCCAGGATTCTTTTCTCCTTTGTATGCATTTGTATGTGTGTGTCAGAGACTGACTGAGAGTCAGAAATTTTATTTAATTTATATGGATATACCCGTATAAATGAAATCTACAGGAAAGTCAGACAAAGCCCTAGTTAATATTATAAACTGTCTGATGTGATAAGATCTTTGCTATGATTACCACTTTTGGAAGATAATGTTTGTAACTTAATATCACGTAATGGACCTGCTACCATATAAGCCAATGGGGAAACTTCTGATGATGTCAACAGGAGCAAGATCACACTCCACCATTAGAGCTGTGGGGAATATGTGCCTTTTATCTGGCTTCAGGGTCGAATTCAGATTCACCAAAATTCACGTACTTTTTGCCAAACCTGGGACAAGATTCAAGCACACTAGGCCTAAGCTTTGAGTATCTCCAGGCTAACTGCAAGTAAAGATAGGGGCCAACCAAAAAGTTCAGACCTGATTTTGGATCCTTATTTCCAGAAAGCTGGAGACTATTTTGAATCTGGTGCAGTTCTTTTGGGAAGCTTCAGCTCAATCTCTCTGACTGAATAATTTCTCAGGTGCTGAGCTGTGGCCCACAAGATAATACCTTTCAGGAGCAAAATTAAACCAAATCTTTACCCGTCAAAAACATGAAAAGGCCTATCTTCAAATTCTGGTTTGGGGCGGAAAACATGTGCAACTTGGCGTGAAACTATCTAAAATTCACTTTCTTCTGTGTTTTGCTTTCAATTTTTGGCTTCGTTCAAATCTCACAATTGATAACAAAACTTGAGAGGCATGAACCCACACAAAACAAAGCTGGCAAAAAGGGTTTGCCCAAAGCCTTATAAGTAAAAATCATAGTCTGATTAAACACATACAAGAGCCAATCTGTGGCTATTGAGAATATGTGACCTGAGTGAAGGTAGGGGAAAGGAAAAGACGCTGGCTACCCTTTCCCCAAGGAATACTTTCATGAAAGAGGCAGTCATTGGCCTTACTTAAGTGCTGGAAGGGAGGGAGGTTAGCTCTGCCAAGGCTGTCCAGAGAAGGATGGCTAGGTAACCTTTCTTAGTCTCCAGTATATTGAACACTTCCTGTGGAACATCTGTTACTCCTTTTCCAAAGATGGAGCAATGAAGGCCTATGAGCATGCTCTCCCCCAGCATCAATGAACAAATTACATGATTGCTTCTGCCCTATGTAAGTATAATGGCACCAGCGACTGCCTTTTAAATACAACATCATCCTCTGCCTCCGCCCCTAAATGCTTTAATTTGGTTCTAACTATACCAGGGTGTACACGTACTGGGAAGTATACTAAGAGGTCCTATTTAGAGACAGGAGTAATTATAACAGAAAATGCACAGTTTCTGCACACATACGAAGGACGTTAACCTCACCAACGGCAGTGTCAACACACAAAGCTACATGCATACTGGAACCGAGTGTGTCTCTATCATTATAACAAGCTTCCACCACAATTTCCTATAGACGAAGAAATGCAGAAGGATTAATGCTGTAATGGAGCCATGTACAAAATGTTTCTGCAGAGAGCCCTCCTTCTCAGTTACTTCCATCTGATTTGGTGTTTGCAAGCAACCTGCTGCGAAAATGAGCTCTAGGTCCTGACACAGATTCAGCACTGTCAGAATTCTATTAGGCATGCTGCATGGGACTGGAGCTGGCTCAGTTTCATCCCTTAATAGCAAGGTAATTCCAGGTGGAGTTCTGTTAATGGTTCTCTGAGAGGTGCAGAGAACACAGTTTACCAGCTATTCTAATTCTATCACAGTTCCTAGAAGCCCAATATTTTTTGCACAGTCATATCTACATCCCATATGTCCTCTAAAAATTGCATTGAAATGCAATGAAAGCTTAAGTTGACTTACTAAGAACCGCGGGGTAGGTTGACTTAAGCCTGCTTAGGTCAACCTAACCCTTCTTTAGGTTGACCTAAGCCCAGTGTAAAACACGAGAGTCCGGTGGCACCTTAAAGACTAACAAATATTTGTTAGTCTTTAAGGTGCTACTGGACTCTCGTTTTTTGCTGTATACAGATTAACACGGCTACCCCTCTTGAACTTAAGCCCAGTGTGGACGTTTAAGTCCACTTTGTTAAGTCGATCTAAAGGCAGTTAGGTCAACTTAACAAAGTGGACTTAGTCCACATCCATTGACAGCACTTTGTTAAGTCAACTTCAAGTCGACCTTATTAAGTCTACTTAACAAAGTTGACCTAACTTTTTGTAGTGTAGACATAGCCAAGGACTTAGCTATTAACACTGTGCTACACATGTAACTTCACTGCAACAAATCAGATAAAACTGAGATCCTCTCACTCCAAAAGCACAGGCCCCATCACTTGATGTAAAGGAGAACTGCTGTTAGCTGTATAGAAATTATGATAGACAAGGATAAGTTGTAGAAAGTTTGCCATAAAGTTCCTGCTCCAAGAACTTTACAATTGAAGATCAATGCCCTCCAAAGACTGCTTAAAGTTAAGCATCTAAATATGAGGCTTGTTTTCTAGTATTACCTTCTGATTGTAATTTGTTTAGTTGTCAGGCAAAAAGACTGGAAACGTTTCAACTCTAATGATTTCAGCCCAGCAGTAAATTACTATTCTGTGTGTTCTCAAGGGTATAAGTCATGGCAAAATATGTGCTCTTGCCTCCTTTCTTGTGTGGTGTCGAATACAATGTCAGCATTCCTAAAGTAATACAAGTTATTCAGTATTTCTAAATGGCCGACAGCACAGATGGATGAAAATAAAATGATTATTTATAATAATTTCAGGCAGCTATGTACACTACCAGAGAAGATCTACTCACAGACATTCACCCAACATATTCTGCTACATGGGCAAAACTATCTTCCATGTTTTTCTTCAGCAGCAGCTAACAACCTGAAAAGCTGTAACTTTTTCATTAAATCCCACATTATTGCCTTATTGTATATAGAGTCTTGTTCTTCCATAAGGCACTGTCAGTGGATAGATAGATGAATTTCTTCATGTTCTAAGTATTTTCTACTTTTATCTATTGATCAGATTCACAAAATATTTATGGTCCCTTCAGGCACTCCGTGTGCTTTACAAAACAAAGGATTTTTGTGCTAAAAATAATATATGTTCCAAACATCTCAGACCTGACTCTGAGTTCCCTCACACTGAAGTAAATCTGGGTAATTGCAGTGAAGTCAATAGAGTTATACTAGCTTTACACAGGTATATATGGGATCAGAATCAGGGCCCTAGACTACTATAGATTTTATACTGTAGGATAGCAGTTTTGTTTAAAATCCTGGAATCAGCTGATTACATTGATGTTTTACTTGAGTCAAGTTTTCTCAGTGCAGAACCAGCTTCTTTTCACACCTATGTTGGTATAAATCAGAAGTAAGTCCAATGAAGTCAAAAGAGTTATGTCATAATCCTGTGAGGGGGTGAATCAGGCCCATAGGGTGAAATACTTATTTTTGCACTGGATTCTTTTATGCTGGAACATAGGGCTGGAGCAGCATAAAAGGTTCTAAAAGCCACATTTCCAGCTGGGAAATGAATCCCTTGACACAGGCACTGCTGAAGAGGGCCCAAAAGCTGTCCTCTGTGGACCCCTTTGCAAGCATTGGTGCGAGAGGGAGACATACCAGAGTGGGGCTGGGGTGGAAATCATAGAATCATAGAAATTGGAAGGGACCATGACAGGTCATCAAGTCCAGTTCCCTGCACTCATGGCAGGACCAAGTACCTCCATTAAACCATCCCTGACAGGTGTTTAACCTGCTCTTAAAAACCTCCAATGTAGGAGATTCCACAACCTGCCGAGGCAACTTCTTTCAGTGTTTAATCACCCTGACAGTTAGGAATTTTTTCCTAATGTCTAGGATGAACCTCCTTTGCTGTAATTTAAGCCCATTGCTTCTTGCCCTACCATCTGTGATTAAGGAGAATAATTTTTCTCCTTCTTCCTCATAACAACCTTTTAGGAATTTGAAAACTGTTGTATCCCCACTCAGTCACCTTTTTTCTAGACTAAACAAATCCAGCTCTTTCAATCTTCCCTCATAGGTGAAATGTTCCACCCCTCTAATAATTTTTATTGCCCTTCTCTGGACTTTTTCCAGTTTCTCCATATCCTTTTTGAAATGAGGCGCCCCAAACTGGTCACGGTATTCAAGTTGAGGCCTAATCAGTGCAGAGTAGAGTGGAAGAATCACTTCTCATTTCTTACTGACAATACCCCTGTTAATATGCCCCAGAATGGCATTTGCTTTTTTTGCAACAGTATTACACTGCTGACTCATATTTAGCTTGTGATCCACTATCACACCCAGATCCCTTTCTGCAGTACTCCTTCCAAGGCAGTCATTGCCCATTTCGTATGTGTGCAGTATGTGGAGTACTTGGCACTTATCTTTATTGAATTTCATTTTATTTATCTCCGACCATTTTACCAGTTTGTCCAAATCATTTTGAAATGTGATCCTATCCTTCAAAGCACTTGCAACCCCTCCCAGCTTGGTAGCAACTGCAAACTTTATAAGTTTGCTCTCTATGCCATCATGTAAGTCATTGATAAAAATGTTGAACCAAACCAGATCCAGGACAGATCCCTGTGGCACCCCGCTTGTTATGTCCTTCCAGCCTGACTGTGAACCATTGATAACTACTCTCTGGGGTTATGTCTACACTTGTTAATTTAGGTCAACTTTAGCTAAATTGACTTAACGAAGTCGACTTTAAGTTGACTTAGCATGTCCACACTATAAAATTAAGTCGACTTAAAGGGGAACTTACAAAGTTGACCTAGAGCATCCACACTGGACGCCCAGGTCGACTTCTAGGGGCTAGGTGGACCTGGAAGAAGTCCACGGTGGCAGGGGGGCACCCCTTGCCAATTGCCAGGGGGCTCAGCCTTTGCCCCATTGTACCTGGGTACAATGGGGCAAAGGGGGACAGGGACCCTGATAGGGCATAGGAGCAGGGTGGGCAGGACTCTGCCCTGCCCTGTGGGGGGGGGGCATGCCAGGCTCCCCCTGTGCCACCTCCCCTGGCTTAGAGTCAACTTAGGGCTACTCCAGGTCTACACTGGCTTAAGTCGACTTTAGAAAGTCGACTTAAGCCTAAAGTCGACTTTAAACAAGGTTTAGTAAAGTCAACTTAATGTTCCTTAAGTTGATTTAAGCAGCTTGCTTAAGTCAACTTAAGGAAAATGTAGTGTAGACGCAGAGTAAATTAAGTCGACTTAAGCAAGCTTAAGTCGACTTAATTTACAAGTGTAGACGCACCCTGGGAGTGGTTATCCAACCAGTTTTTCACCCATTTTACAGTAGCTCCATCTAGTTTGTACCTCCCCAGTTTATTAATGAGAATGTGATTTGAGACTGTATCAAATGTCTTACTAAAGTCTAGATATACCACGTCTACCATTTCCCCTCTATCCACAAAGCTCGCTACCACATCATAGAAAGCTATCAAGTTGGTTTGACATGATTTGTTTTTGACAAATTCATGTTGACTAGCCCTAAGCACCTTATTCTCTTCCAGATGTTTGCAAATAGACTCCTTAATTATCTGTTCCATTATTTTTCCTGGTACAGAGGGGTCAAACTGACTGGTCTATAATTCCCTGGATTGCTCTTATTTCCCTTTTTGTAGATGGGCACTATATTTGCCCTTTTCTAGTCCTCAGGGACCTCACCCATCTTCCATGATTTTTTAAAGATAATAGCTAGTGGCTCAGATATCTCCTGAGTCAGCTCCTTGAGTACTCTAGGGTGCATATCATCAGGCCCCGGTGATTTGAAGACATCTAACTTGTCCAAGTAATTTTTAACTTGTTCTTTCCCTATCTCATTTCTATTGCCCTTCTCTACATCAAACATCCAATCTCCTCCAACCTTCTCAGTGAAGATCGAGACAAAGAAATTATTTAGTTCCTCTGCCATTTCCACATTTTCATTTATTGTTTTACCCTCTTTGTTGACTAAGGGTACTACACTGTCCTTGGTTTTCCTCTTGTTTCTGATGTATTTGAAGAATGTCTTTTTGTTACTCTTTATGCCTTCAGCTAGTTTGATCTCTGTGCCTTGGCCTTTCGGATTTCGCCTCTACATAATTGTGTTATTTGTTTATAGTCCTCCTTTGTAATTTGACCTAGTTTCCACTTGTTGTATTTTTAAATTATTGAAAGTCTCCTGGTTAAGCCAAGGTGGTCTCTTGCCATACTTCTTACCTTTCTACGCAGTGGAATGGTTAGCTCTTGTGCTCTCAATAACGTCTCTTTGAAAAACTGCCAACTGTCTTTAGTCGTTTTTCCTCTTAGACATTCTTCCCATGGTATCCTTCCCATCAACTCTCTGAGTGTGCTAAAGTCTGCATTCCCAAAATCCATTGTTTTTGTTTTGGTATTCTCTCTCCTTACATTTCTAAGAATCATGAACTCTATCATTTCATGGTCACTTCCACCTGTTACCTTCCACTTTCAAGTTCTCGACCACTTCCCCTGTGTTTGTCAAAACCAAATCAAGAATAGCCTCTCCCCTAGTAGCTTTCTCCACTTTTTGAAATAAAAAAAATGTCTTCAATGCATTCCAAGAATTTATTGGATAATCTGTGCCTTGCCGTGTTATTTTCCCAGCAGATGTCGGGGTAATTGAAGTCCCCCATCACCACCAAGTCCTGTGCCTTGGATGATTTTGTTAATTGCTGAAAAAAAGCCTCATCGACCTCTTCTTCCTGGTTGGGTGGTCTATAGTAGACTCCTACCATGAGATCACCTATGTTTTTCTACTCCTTTTATTTTTACCCAGAGACTTTCAACCTGTCTGTCTTATATTTCCATCCCAACCTCAGTCCAAGTGTATATATTTTTGATGAACAAGGCAACTCCACCTCCCTTTATTCCCTTTCTATCCTTCCTAAGCAAGCTGTACTCTGCTATATTAATATTCCAGTCCTGCATATTATCCCACCAAGTCTCTGTGATGTCAACTATGTCACAGTTGTGTTTGGCTATGAGCATTTCAAGTTCTTCCTGCTTATTCCCCATACTCCCTGCATTTGTATACAGACAGTGATCTGCTTTTCCTCCCCCCACAGTTCTGATTAGTCATTCTTTTGGACATCCCAGGCCCATCAGAGAGCCTGGGGAAGCTGCTGTAACTTATACTAAGTACCACAAGACTTGTAACCAGCCTGATACAAGTGTAAACGAGTGGGGAATCTCTCACTTTATGTATCTACACGGAATTTTTGCCACATAGACCACAATCATATTTTCCATCATTCATCATCCATGTGACCATGGTACTTCTCTATGTATTTCTGCATCCTTCTGGATGCTTTTTTGGCCTTGATTTGAATAGCATCCTACAGACTAGTCCATAAAAAAAAATCATGCTCAAGCAGATTCTGTAAGGAAGAAAATATGCAAGAGGCATTATAACTATAAATAGCTCCAATACATTATTTCCATATGGAGTTCACTCTTAGGAACCAGAAATAGAGAAACTTGGGCCACCATGGTAGTTGCGTCTGCAAGAGCTGAATGATGGCAAGCTTTTGCAAAGAAAGGCATTTCTTGTAAATACAACAGTAAAAACGCTTCCCTTAGAATATGCACCCATTTCCTATTCTCTGAAATGAGAACAAACATGGCCCTGGAAAAATCTCAAGGTAACATTCTGAATACAAGGCAAATGATGCCTGTTGTGAACATAAATTGCCCTTTCAAAATGCCTTTGGCCATTATTTTATCTCAAATCATTTCAGTCCTTTACTCTAGTTTTCTGTGGAAGTGAATGGATCAAATTCAGATGTCATGTAAGTAGACACAACTCATCTGACTTCAAGGGAGCTACACCCATTTTTACCAGGCCCAAAATTGGGCCAGCGACTGCAAGGAAGAGCACTAGAATTGGGTTAAATAATCACTTATTGGATAAATAAGATTTGTTTAGATTAGTTTTAAATATATTTTAATTGAACAGAAAATGCAGCTTTAATTGCCTTCACTTCTCCCACTTGAGTAGCAGAGACCATCGTTGTGATTAAAATATAGATGCAATGTTTATGGCTGTTCAAAGAACAGAAACAGGGGCCACAAATAAAGACGAGTCAGGGGACACAGACAAACCCACTAGCTTTTCATTCTGAACCACATGAAGATATGTTGCCCATCAGAAAACCCATAACAAGATGCTTAAGGACTCACAGCTCCAGAAAAACTGGCAGATCAATCTATAGTGTGTATTAATGGGAAGCCAATGATTTAATGTTTTACTATATAGCATCAGTCTTTATGGAAGGAAAAGTTGCATTCGAGACTAATACAAAAGTTGTTTCTCTTGAATGACTAAGAGCTATTTTCTCTGTTGAGCCCACATTGCACTGGCTTAGCAGAGATAAGTGAATGTCAGGGTGCCAGTTAAAACTCCCTTATTCTCTCTGGCCTGGTCTATACTGCCATGCTAGGTCATAAGAACATAAGAA
>ML685756.1:7616963-7690854 GCA_007922175.1 Pelusios castaneus | reverse complement strand
GCTCTCCTCTGCAGCACATCTTGATCATCTCTGGCAACTGCAGAGGACTGGAAATTCTACAGGCATGCCACAATCTAGTACTGGAGTGATTTCTGCTTTATCAGAAGTTAAGAGTTTGGAACAACCTTGTATAGAGGCTCCCCACCCACCCCACCACAGCAGTGATTCTTGACTTACACCAATGTCAGTGACGTAAGAGTCAGGCCCCACAACTATAAATCCAGCAACTTTACAATATGCGTAAATGGTGGGGGGTTTTTTGGTTGAAAAATAAAAAGAAAGGTGCTGGTATGCAGCCAGGGACCTGGGGCTGCCAGCAGGAGTGGCAGGAATCAGGGCTGCATCGCTGTGAAGAAAAGATTCCAGTACTCAATACTCCTGAGTACCCGCACAAAAAAAGCCCTGTATGTAAATAGATATGAATAAACAATGTAACAGAATACCAGCAAAGCAATGCAAAGGGGGGAAAGCTGTGTTTCCTTCACCCGCTGAATATATTAGCCATCCTATATTAAAAAAATCTATCTAAGTAGATAACAACAAAAAGTATTGGTAGCAAAAGGAAAACAAACAGGAATATATCTATATATCTATATATAAAAACCACATGAAGGCCAGTGCCTGCATGGAGTTGATTTTATAGGTATTGGGTCTGTTCAAAATTTCCAGAAATTGATCAGCATCCTGTAAAATTGAGCCCTGAAGTGAGAGAGAGAGAGAGACACCCTATAAATTTTAACTAAAGAATAACAGCTAATATAGCAGTTCTGCTATATCAAAGAAAACACAAACACATGTTGAGAAAGTTCTCATTATCCAAGCGGAACATAAGTAAAAAATATATTGAGATTAATCTCACCAAAGAGAAAGAAAATTAGAGGGTTTAAATTATATTTACAAACGCAAAGCACCACTGAACAAATAAAAGAAATTCGAATACATCAACATTTGGTGAAAAAAAGAAGGGAAGAACATAAAGAAAGAGGCAGCATTACAGGAATGACTATTTTAATAATTATTTTGAATCAGACTCACAATATACAACATCATAAAAACACTAGCTCCTGGATTAGGGATAGAAGAGAGAAAAATATGGATACATCAAAACCGTCATGTATTTCTGATACCTTTCTGAATACCATGTAGTCTGCACACCTAGCCTTCTGTGTGGAAGATTTAGGAGAAAAATTGATAGGCATATATATATATCAATTGTATAAGAGATGAACCTTTAGTCTATATGCAGTGATCTTAAAAGCATGCAGAATAAATTTACACACATTTTTCATGAGTGGTCTTCTTAGTTTTACAAAATAGTGGGACAATTATTCTAGGCTATTTTACATTTGAAAAGAAGAAAAACATGTAGTAAGGCATCATTACAGTCTACGTTCTGTTTAAAAATAGCCTTTAAAATAAATACAATGAGTCTTTGTCACTGTTATCAAGCTAGCTGCTACAGCTGGTTGGGAATTTTTCGACTATACCTTTTTCTTTTTTTGGTCAGAAAATGCAGATTCATCAAAACCATTGGCAGGAAAAGATCAGTTTCAATGTATTTTCTTCCAAAGGGGTAGCCATGTTAGTCTATTGCAGAAAAAAACCCAGAGGTCTGTGGCACTTTTAAAGACTAATTAATCTGTGCCACAGGACTCTGTTTGTTTTAATGTATTTTCTGTTTAATAAAAATTCCGAAGTTGTTCAAATGTTTTGTTTTGACATTTTTCAAAACTGGGCTGAAGTTACTTTTTATTTTCAAATTTCATTTAATAGTTTAATTACAGTAAAAATGTAAAAATAAAATAAAATAAAATGTCAAAATCTGAACAAAATGTTTAAGAATTATTGAAATTAAATATTTTGACTGAGCCTTGAAAATCCTCACCTGACAGAATATCCTTTTTCTTTCTCCACCCGTCTGACCCCTTTCTGGTTTCTCTGAATGCAACTCCAAATTTTTAGGTCTCCTGTCTTTACCTATCTTGAGGTAGAATTCTGTTTTTCTCTCACACTTAGTACTGTGCATCTCAATTGAGACAGGTCCAACTCAATTTGGACACCTGCAGTTCTTCCCTTCAGGAGTCTGTGTGCCGAGATATACAGTGATCAAACAGCCTTCTTGAAAACAAAGTACTGTTTATTTTGCATCTATCTTTCCTTAGGGACGTCCCAGGAGGGGGTGGAGGAGTGTTGGGCCTAGAGCCAATCAGCTTGTGGGGGCCCCCACTGCCCCCCACGCTGGGGTGGCGAGGTGGCCAGCTCAGAGGCTGGACTCTGTGGCAGTGGGTAGGGGGGCAGCGCAGCAGTGGGGGCCCTGCCAATCACAGGGTCCAGGGCAGTCACCCTGCTCACTCCGCTATAAGGACAGCAGTGTCTTTCCTAAAGCTCTATCCTTCCCCTGATGGTAACCCAGGCAGACCTAACTTCACCAGATACCTGAAGTGGGTCCCTGTGTCTGAGTTTGGTTCTCCTGAACAATTTAAGAGAAGGTCCTTTTTTATCCTCCCCAGTTCTTTAGTTCTTCTCTGTTCCTGGGCTTTTATCCATCTCTCCAAAATCAGGCCTGTCGGCTCAGCAAGAGATTGAGTTAAAGTCCTCAAAGTCAATTGTTCTGGTACTGTCCCTTAATGACTCTCAAATGTTTGCTGAGTGGTGGCTTATTCTGAGCCTTTTTTCCCTTTTCTGCCTGGTCTTCGACACAGCCCTCTGTTGAGTTAGCCCCACATATTCCTACAATAAACATACAGTACTATAAATTAGCACAGAGCAGTTCCATAGACTCATAGAATATAAGGTCAGAAGGGATCAATATGATCACCTAGTCTGACTTCCTGCACAATGCAGGCCAGAGAACCTCACCCACCCACTCCTAAAAAAACCCTCTAGCCTATGATTGAATTATTGAAGTCCTCATCATGGTTTAAAGAATTTAAGATACAGAGAATCCACCAGCAAGTGAGCCATGCCCCATATTACTGAGAAAAGTAAATCCCCGCTCCCCTCCCCAAGAGTCTTAGCTAATCTGTCCTAAGGAATAATTCCTTCCTGACTCCAAATATTGTGGTCAGTTAAACCCTGAGCATGTGGGCAAGAATCACTAGCCAGACACCCAAGAAAGAATTCTCTATAATAACTCAGAACCCACCTCACCAACTGTCCCATCCCAGGCCATTGGCATCTCTATCCCCAGTAGTCAAAGATCAGTCAGTTGCCACACTAGGCTGTCCCATCATACTATCCCCTCTGTAAATTTATCAAGCTCAGTTTTGAAGCAGGCTAGGTTTTTTGTCCCCACAGATCTCCTTGGAAAGCTATTCCAGAACTTCACTCCTCTCATGGCTAGAAACCTGCATCTAATTTTGATTCTAAACTTTCTGATAGCCAGTTTATATCCATTTGTTCCTGTGTCCACATTGGTGCTGAACTAAATAATTCCTCTTGCTCCTTGGTATTTATCCCTCTGATGTATTTACAGAGAACAGTCATATCTCCCCTCAACCTTCTTTTGGTTAGGCTAAACAAGCCAAGCTCTTTGAGTCTCCTCTCAGAAGGCAAGTTTTCCATTAAATGATTATCCTAGGAGCCCTTCCCTGCACTTGTTCCAGTTGGAATTCATCTTTCTTAAATATGGGGGACTGCAACTGCATACAACATTGCAGATGAGGTCTCACCAGCACCTTGTATAAGAGTGCTAACCCCTCTCTATATCAAAGGGAAATACCTCATCTGGTGCAACCTAGGGCCACATTAGCTTATTTCATGGCCAATCACATTGGCAGCTCAGAGTCTTCCTGTGATCAACCAGTACACCCAGGTCCTCCTCCTCCTTTGTCACTTCCATCTGATGCATCCCCATGTTATAGCAAAAATTCTTATTAGTCCCTAATTAAGTCAACTATTAAATTTCAAATCTATCATAACCTCCTTTTCAAATATGGATGCCTTAAAAGCAGGGCTTTTTTTGTGATGGCATTCAGTGGTACTGAGTACCGGCACCCTTTATTCCACAGCGATGTGGCCCAGGCTCCTGCCGCTGCCGCCAGCGGCCCCAGATCCCTGGCCGAGTACCGGCACCTTTTCTTTTACAAAAAAAGCACTGGTTAAAAGAATATAGGACCATAAAATCGACAATTAAATGCCTGATTCAAAGACTACAGAAGTCAAAGTGAGTCTGTCCACTGACTTAGATGAGATTTGCACCAGGCCCTAAAGGTCTAAATACTCAGTTCAGGAAAGCACTTACGCATACTTGTAACTTTAATCACGTACTTAAGTCCCACTGACTTCAATTTACTATCCTTCATTTAAATATCCGTGTCTGAAATCTCAACTTCTTAATTCAAAATGAATTGGTAATTAAACACCACCACAGAAATTAAACAATTATTCTTAAAAAGACTACTTCTGCCATTCTTTATTGATATCACTGGTATTTTGTAGTATAGTATTTCTGTAAAACTACCACATAGTAGTACCAATATCACAACTGGAAAGAGTCTCACTGTAAATTGTGACCCCTTGTCTTTCCACTACAAGTCTACTTATGCTTATAAAAGAGTAAAGAAAAGATCTCATCTCCTAAAAGGAACAGGTAAATTTAAACCTATTATAGTCACTATTACTAAGAATAGGACTAATATTTATATGTCTACTCATCAGAAACTTTTTAAGGAGGGGTCAGTAATCTCCCTCTCTAGGAGGTCATAAAATGCTCAAAAGCAAAGCAACAAAATTATACCAAGTAAACCAGCCAGATGCAGATGAAATTGCATTCCGTTTGAGAGGAAACACAAAACAATCCTACAATCTTCTGAACGTCTCTTTAATACAGACTCCTTTCAAGAACTTTGTAAGCTAGTATTCAAACAGTAATAGCCCAAAGAACATTGTAAACAGCTTATTTTAGACAGAAATCACATAAAAAATAGGGTTCAAGTGCTTATTGGCAATCAACTAGGTGAACCCTCTGGGTAACGCTATGGATGTTTTCCTCTCTGGTTCCTGCTTTTCCTAGAGCATGAAGGTCTGAAAACTCTCCCCTCCCCCCTTTAACATTATTATATTACCTGTACAGGTCTTTTGCTACTTGGCCCAGCATTGTGTCAAGCCTCAGTCCTTTAAAAAACAACCATTTGATATCTAATAGTTATCAGCCAAAAAAAGAAAGCAACATCTACCTTGTAGTCTCTCCCCCCCCCATTACTTTCTGGAAACTTGATTCCAACTTTTTATCTTATAAACAGAACTTGTTTTATTGTTAGGCCATGAGGAATCCATTAATCAAACTGAAAGAGAAAGAAATTGGCTTTTGACTTTTGTAATATTTTAATATGGTATCTGTTATTAAGAAACATAGTTTAAGTCTTTACTTTACTTTAAGACTTTACTTTAAGACTTTATTTTAAGTCTCTTTAGACTGTTTGTCTGTCACAGCCTGGGATGTAGATCCATCACCCATGTCTGCCAAAGATTTCCTGTGTGATCTTGGGGAAGTCAAACTCTCACGACTTAGGACTTTTCTACATGGCATGGCAGAGCATGCCAAAGGAGTGTGATTTGTCTGTTGTACGTTACTGCCCGCTGCAGGCCGCTCTACAGGATGGTCATGTAGACTATGTTAATGTGAACTAGGTTCCTTTTAGAGTGCAGCAGCAGAGTCTACACAGGGCATTTCAAAGGCAGCATGTTAATGAACTTCATAAATCACACCCTTCTAGTGTGCTTTGCTGGCGCCATTTGGACAACTCCTTTGTTTTCCATCTGCAAAGTGGGAATAATATGCTTTCTTTCTCTCCCATTTATTTTGAGTTTAAGCACTTTGGGGAAAGAACAATCCCTGATTTTGTGCATGTTCTGTATTTAGCACAGTGGACTTTGATACTGGTTGGGGTTTCTAGGTGCTACTGGAACACAAAAAGTTCATCATCATCATCACTTCGTTTTTGCAGAAGTGGATGAATGTTATAAAACAGCTGCACTGTACAACCATTAGGCTTGCTGAGCATGGAGATGTGTTACCGACAATCTGATAAGCGGAAGCAAACTGAAGGGAGTGAGTACAGCATGCTGTGGAGCTGGCAGAAGTGCTGTACCAAAATACAGACTAAGGCAACAAGGAATTGGCTGTACAAGGTATTCCTGGGACTCTTTGGAAGCATTCTCTTAAATGGCTGGTCCTTAAGGCTGCCTTTACCTTCTTCTAAGTGCTACTCCTAAGCACAATTAAGTTGGCAGAACTGGATAAATAATTCACAATAAATATTTATTCCATGTATTTTTACTGGGGGGGGGGGTGGGTTTTTTTTGGTCTTCATAAATTGTCTTTGAATGGATCATGAATTTCTTGGATTTATTAGCCATTCATAATCATCTCCCCAATAATTCTGGCAATTAATCCTGGGTCCGTAGAGTGCTAACAAGCAGGTCATTGCTAAAAGTTGAGAGCCAACATTGTATTTGTTTTGACTGAATGGCTAAGTCACGTGGTACGTTGCTGTCCCCTGACTGGAAGGATTTAGAATCAGGTTTCCATTGTGAATACTCATGAATTTAAAATTTTCTTTCCTCAAATACTATGCAGCATTTCCTTTAAATCTATTGGATTGGAGACCATTCCTTTAAGTATGCTACCCATGCACTGAGGAGACCTGCTTTAAATTCCTTGCTCTGCCAGATTTTCCTGTGTGGCCTTGGTCATGTCACTTAGTCCCGCTGTACCTCAGTTTCCAATTGTAAAATGGAATAATTATGCTTTCCTACATCACAGAGGCATTGTGAAGATAAACACATTGAAGATTGTGAGGCATATTGGTGGGGGCCGTTTAAGTACCCAAAATAGATACTAAACTCATTTGCAAGAGTATTTGTAGAAAGTCAGAAAAAAAGGGGAGCAAACTAATTCAAAGAGAAATGATTAAACGTTCAAAAGCATATTTTTGGATATTTTTATGCAGCTCTTCAGTGATGACATTACTTCTGGCTGACAATGGGGAGCAACAGAAATAGTCACAATGTATGTGCCTGGCATTCAGTGGTTGACACTGAGGCCTTGGCCATATCTTATCTCTGCTCCCCATCATGACCAGTTCTGTCCGACTAACCAGACCGTGAGGTCTGTACACTACGCTGAGCACCATGCTTCCTCTGTGGAAAATTATGCCGAGGTTTCCTGTAGAGCTGGTGAGCACAAGTAGAGTTGTGAACACATTCCATACTGACAAGTTCCAAAGGGGTAGCCGTGTTAGTCTACTTCAGCAAAACAAACCAGGAGTCCTGTGGCGCTTTTACAGACGAACAAATTTATTTATCACAGGAGCTTTCGTGGGCATAATTCCACTTCCTCACATGCACGAAATGGAAACTGCAGCATGATAGGTGTATATACACACTCAGAGAAGGGAGAGTCATAAGGTCAATTCAAACAGTTCCAGAGAGGCAGTCTGTTAGTCTATTTCAGCAAACCAAACAAGTTGTTTTAATTCAAATAGTGTGGATGTACGCTGTTAACCAACAAGACATGAGAAAGTAAGAATGTTAAAAGAGGAGAAATTCCCTTTTGTAGTGAGTTAGCAATTCTAAGTCCCTATTCAGACCCAGTTTGATGGTGTCAAGTTTTCATATGCATTCTACATCTCCAGTTTCACGTTGAAGTCTGTTTTTGAAGTTTTTTTTTGCTGAAGTACTGTAACTTTCATGTCTGTTAGAGAATGTCCAGAGAGGCTGAAGTGTTCCTCAACTGGTTTTTGCACATTACCATTCTTGATGTCTAATTTGTGTCCATTTTTTCTTCTGTGCAGAGACAGTCCAGTTTGGCCAATGTATATAGCAGAGGGGCATTGCTGACACATGATAGCATATATCACATTGGTAGATGAGCCCCTAATGGAATGGCTGATTTGGTTAGGTTCTATGATGGTGTTGCTTGAGTAGATATGTGGGCAGAGTTGGCAACAGTGTTTGTTGCAGGGAAAGGGCTTAGAATTTCTGTTGTATGGTGTGTAGTTGCTGGTCAGTATTGGCTTACAGTGGGAGGCTGTTTGTAAGCAAGGATTTGTCCACCTCCCAAGGCTTGAGAGATTGAGGGATCATCTTCCAGGAAAAGTTATAGATCCTTGATCATGTGCTGGAGAAGTTTTACTTTGGGGCTGTAAGAGATGACCAGTGGCATTCTGTTGTCTTCCTTGTTGGGCCTGTCCCATAGCAGGAGACTTCTGGGGACCCACCTGGCTCTGTCAATCTCTGTACTGCTTTCAGCAGCACTTAGTTCCTTCTTGCGGGACTGAACCATAAATGAGCCCTGCCTCAAATGCCTATACATCATTCTCAGTTTTCATGGCATGATACTACATTCTGTAATGCATAAAGAAATGGGTTGATATCCAGACAGCTCACCTGAAGCCTGAGTGTTTGGCTTTTATGTGGCTGGAGTGCAAGCAGAAATGAAAACCACCCTCTCCATGTATTAGCCTTGCTCCATGCACTCCACACCTGATGATCCAAAGGAAGGGCTGAAATAATGGCATCTGCAGCCCCTTTATGACAGTTGCACAGGGTTTTTGGGCCACTGGATCCAGATAACCATACATCCATCATTTATTCCCTTGCTGCAGCTCAGTCCTGTTACCTGTTTTCCATGGTGTGAAGTGGGGCCACAGGCATTTTTGATAACCTCTCTATCTATAATCCCTCAATGAGGAGTTTAACAGGTGCTGAAGGCCTGGGGCTAGTTGTGATGTGTGTTGTGGTGGTGGTGGTGTTTTTGTTGTTTGGTGGGTTTTTTTTTGTTTGTTTGTTTGTTTTACATCATAGGTAGATCTCACCCTTTCTTAATAAGTCAAGTTAAATCTTGCTCCTGTGTTTTGGGGTTTATCATCTGATAAGAGATTTTTAAGCAATATAAAGTACAACTTTTTGGAAAAACCCTTTATTCTCACTTGGTAAGGTTTTTAACACAGTGATTTGTCACTGTTACCAAAGAAAGAAAACAACCAGTGCACACAGTATGTTTCAAGTCCCAAAGCATTTGACATTAGCTGCTTGTTGGCATTTTTAAAGACAGAGTACCTATCGTCTTCTATGTTAAAAGTAATACACTGTATAATTCTCCACTTTAATCAGACAAATTAGAACTGCACAGGATAGTATGGAACCATTTATGCACCACTCAAGCAACGACTAATCAACACTATGGGCTCGTTAGGTAGCTTTGCCCTCCTGGAATCAGGGCAACATTTTTCCTGTTTTGGAGATCAGATCCTTTCTTATTGCATCAGTGATTTTTTTTTAAATACCACCAAAAACATATAGCCCTGCACATGGCTGGCTGGGATAATTTAGGGGGAGTGGTCCTGCTTTTTAGCAGGGGGTTGGACTAGATGACCTCGTGAGGTCCCTTCCAACCCTATTATTCTATGATTCTATGATTCTATGATTCTATGGATCCATGCTGATTCACACCGTGATCCACTGTTTTTCCTATGCAAAATTTTGAGGAGAGAATAAAGACTACAGAGGGACCCTAGCTGTAGAGTTTCATTTCAGATACAAACTTTCCCAGAGTTCAGAGGCATTGAGATCTGAGACTTGATTTCCATCTCACACCACTTGGACACTCTTATATCTCCTTTCTGTGGGGTTATTTCTCATTTACACTGGTGTGAAATCAGAATTAGGCCTCTGGTTCAGGTCCATCTCTAAAAAGACTGTAATACAGAAAGGAAAGTACTATTAGTGTCTTTGCAATCAATTTTGCAATGAATATTGATAAGTATTAGACATATTTGAACTAATATTCTGCACCGTAGTGTTTCCTTGGAAATGTACGAGATCCTTTGACCAGTTTTAGTGATGTAACTGAAGTACTTATAAAGGATATGGATGGCAATATCAATTAAAAGAGGTATAGAGAATCATGAACAAACAGAATGCCAAACAAGCAAAAATATTGCTTCTCATATGCATTCCCTTTAGGAAGTTGTAGGTAAAGGAATTATCTTCCTTTTATTTTATTTTACAAAGTAACACCCACAATTGCAGTTATTGACTAGTATACATGTTCCACTGTATGGCTACGCTGACTCCAAATTGTTCTCAGGCCTGTCAAAATGAGTTAGGATTGTGTGGAGAAATCAACTGGGAGTTTTATGAAAAGGATCAGATCAAAGTGTAGCTGCAATCTTTGTTTTCACTGATTGTCAGGACCTAAAAAAGCCAGGGCCACTGTGAGTTGTAGATCCGCCTTGGTCCATGTATATTTTCTTAAAAATATGGGAGGGTTCTATTTATTTAAGGAAGCCTGTGTATTTTTTCCTTTTATTCCTGGTTCTATGAAGAACCCGGCTAATAACACCACAGACAGTATCCTAAACAGGTAAGGTGAAGCACTGACTTGAAGATGGGCTGCTGTGACCTTCAAACAGCATCCAGCTTCCAAGACCTACAGCTAGAGGACAGGAGGCAGAGCAAATAGTTTAACAGAAAATCGAATACGCAATATACGAGACATTCCCTCACAATGCTCTACAACAATAAAAAGGAAATACTTACAGCAATTTCCATCATGTCCTTGATCATAATCAATATCCTATAGACTTATAGATATTTCTGAACGAATGAACAGTTCAGAGAAAGTCAGTTGTCAATATTGTGGAATGTCATTAATGCAATGTTGTTAAAAACAAAAGCATTCCAATTATAGTGTGAAGTAAAGTACTTTAAGGTGGTTACCACTTCATGCTGGGAGTTGGTTTTCCATGGCTCCGTTTCCATTTCTGCTACTGAGTTGCTGTGTATCTTTGGTCAAGTCACTTATTGTCCTGATCTGGCATAGCATGTGTTTACATGTGCTAGATCAGGGACTGCAGTGCCTCAGTTTACTCATCTGTAGAATGGATATAATCATACTTGCCTAACTCACTGGGGTGTTGCAAGGCATTAAGATCTGTGGAAAAATGGCGCCACAGAAGTTTCTCAATTATTATATTTTGAGCTAACTTGAAAGTTTAGCTCATGCCACCATTGCACTAAATAATAGATTTACATTGTGTAAACTTCTTAAAATCTAAATAAACAACATCCTTTAAGGCAGAATGGGCCTAAAACTTTGCTCTGTGACTGAACAGTAAAAATATAGGGCCCAAATCTGCTCCTATTAAAATTAATAGATAGTACTGTCATGGGATTCTTTTCTCTTTTGTAAATGACTTTGAGACCTACAGATGAAGAGACTATACAAACAGCTTCTTATTATTGTTATTGTTTCACTGAGAACAGAATTAGGTGTGTAGGTTTTGAATTATGATTTCTACTAATGTCTACAACTGAGCTCTAGAGAAAAAGCACAAGAAAAAAAAGATTCTGGGGAAAATGTTCAAAAGGACATGAGGGCCAGAATTTTAAAGATATGTAGAGGTTTAGAGCAAAAGACCGGCATCAAGTGAGGTTTTCAGAAGCACCGAGGTGCCTAATTCCCATTCTCTCTCTATCTCTCTTGGTGGGTGTTGGGGACTTAAGTGCTTTGATAAATCCCACTAGGCACCTATTTGCATCTTAGGTGCCTAAATAGCTTTCTTAAAAAAGGAGGCCTAACTAACTAAGATGCTCAAGTCTTATTGACTGTCAATGGAACTTAGACTCTTAAATCACTGAGGCGGTTTTTAAAAACGTACCTGTATTGAGGAATATAACCACTCCTGATTTTTGGCATGTTAAGATACTGTACATTAAATCTCAGTGTGATGTTGAGTTGTTGTTTTTTTGTTTTTTTAAATCCTCTAGTCTGGCTAAGCTGTGCCTACTGGAAAAATAAGGAGAAGGTGGCCCTGCTTCTGTGGCTGACTGGAGACAGGACTGGGATTTAGGACTCCTCTTGCTCACACCTGGCTGTCCAAGGAGCCATTCCAGAAGCTTGCTGTAGCAATGTGACACTGCGGCCATGTTCCCTTCCCCTCTACAAGTGACAAAGGAGATGCCTCAACAGCTTTGTCAACCAGAGATTCTTTTACCCAGAAGTACTAACTCTCAAGGCTACCTACCAGATTTATGGCTGCTTCCTACTGCTGGACAGGTGCATGGGATGAAGACCCAAGATCTGTCCCTATATTTCTCATTAAAAAGAACCGAGAATTTCGGTCAGCGCATTACAGAAAAGCTGTGACAATGAGGGTATCATTTATTTATAGATAAATAAACATTGAAATGACAGGATTAAGTTCTGGGTTCATATTTCAAAACTGGTAACACTTGGGTGTTTGGAAAAAACAAACCAACGAACCCCAAACACACCACAACACCACTCTGTAGCAGCACCATGTCTCAGAGCCTGGGTGGGTTGACTTGGACTCACACTATGTAGATGATACTGGTAGTGGAGACATTCCCACTCGGGTTCGAGCCGGCGATCTAAAACCTGGGGAGGGAGAAGGGTTTCAGAGCCTGGGCTCCAGCCCAAACAGGAATGTCTACATTGTTATTTTTAGTCCTATAGCAGGAGCCCTGCAAGTTCGTGTCAGTTGATCTGGACTGTGAGACTTGCTGTGGGTTTTTTTTCCCAGTGTAGACATACTCTTGGATTCCTTTAGGAAAGGACATACTAGAGACAGGGCTAAGCACGCACAACTATCCATGGTACACAGGCCTTCCGGCATATGGCTGGATCTGGCCTGACTGCCTTGTTAATTAAACAGTATTGAATACAGTGACTTACCGCATGGTTCCAATTCAAATATAAACTGACTGCAAAGTTGGTGAGGGGAATTTTATACCAAAGGTTAATGTTTTAATATATTTCAGGTACAGATGGGCAAACCTGGTCTAGAGCTTTGCTCAAGCATCTGAAAGTTTCCAGGCTGTTTATTCAATTTATTTGGACTTCCTTACTCTGGAAATCTCATGAGATCTCATAGTCTTGTGAGAATTCTAGTTTGCATCTAGACTGCAGAAAGGGAAGGAGCAGCTTGTCCTGTGGTATTTCTCCATTTCCCCAGGCTGGAGCAGCTAGAACGAGGGAAAATTTACCAAACTTTTTTGTATCTACACAGTTCAGGATCGATTCAGTGTGATTTGCAGACAAAAGCTTGAACAGTGCTTACTTAATTTAAACTGTTTTGTCCATGCTAATTTATACAGACACACAAGCCTCTGTTAATGTAGATCCCAACCAGTGTGTTGTCTTTAGGCAATTTAAAAATATAACTGGCCCAAGTCACCTACCAGTCACTCTTGGTTACTTTGAGAGACCTCAGAATTCTTAGGAAATGACAGCAGAGATCTGTCTCAATAAAATGCCTATTCTCGTGCAAAAAGGAAGGGAAACACTTATTCCCAACATGCCCTATGAATATGCTGCTACAGTACCATGTTGTTGACTAACCATTGTTTCCTTTAGTTATTGCTGCTCCCATTATGCTTACAGTTTTCCTTCACTTTTGCAGGAGAATGGGTATTTTGTTGAAGTAGATTTGTGCCATCATTTTCCAACAGTTGGTCTGTAACGTAGTACAATAGCACCAGATTCGCAGGGTACATTTAGACTGTGTGTGCCTATTTTGCCCTCCTATGGCATGTGAGCGTGTATCAGATTTTAACCTGGCAATGAATTTTAAGTTTCTCGAGGCCATTACTCATTACCTGAAATACATTTCGGAGAGTAAATGAAAATAGCCATCCCTGTAAGAGAAATATACATTCATTTAATGGCCGAGACAAAATGCCATCACTGTTGTGATAACAAAAAGCTTAAAGTGCATTACTGTCGTTTCTCAATACACTCACAGTCTGACTACTGGGTCAGGTGGTGCGACAGTCCATGTAATCTCCTGAATGGAAAAAAATTAGGCTCAAAGTGCCAAATAGACGCCCACAACATAATACCAGGTAAAACAAACATATTCCTCCTATTCCCCCCTCCTCAAATGTTAGAGAAATACAGAGAAATTCCAGTCATTTCTCATTACTGTGAAGGTCAGCCTAGCTGGGAAAATTGTTTCTGCTTTACAATTCCCCAAACTGTAGAAAGCAGTTAGAGTTCTGGACAAAAACTAATGTTGCATTCAAAGGGAAAAGAGGCTGATATGGCATTGCTGCAGTAATAAGAGAATTTTTTACTCTTTCCACTTCCTTGTGAACCTAATCAACTGTGACATGAGAAAATATACTGGGCTCACCCAGCCAGAATCTGACTGCCACCTGAAAATGTCCTCAATATTCCACTGTTTGGGACTTTACAATGATCCTTCCGACATCAATTTTGTACATGTACATCAAAATGCCATTAGAAATGCTTACAAACACCTCCTGCTCACAGGCCTGCACTCAGACTCCAATCGAAGCCTGGCTGTAAAGACTCCCTAGTGGTTGTCTAAAGGTTTCTTTCGATTACTCATATGAAAGCATTTGGTTATGGAAAAGCATCTTGGGGGAACCTGTGGGATCTAAGGATATATACCAACTTCCCTGTAAGCTCTCTTGAATGTCATTAGAAACAATACATCATGAAGATGTCTTAAAATCTGCCTTTCACATTTAATTAATATCTGTTGATCTACTACGTTTCTTTGTTCTCCTTAAGAGCCAACAAATAGGTTGTGTCTTTCACAGGATGAAAATCTGTGCATGGGGGAGGGAGAAGGAACAAGAAACTGAGAATATACACTTTATACCTCTCCAATATGTACAGTATATTTCCATATACATGTATTGGCACACACACATGCTCTACATATATGACATAAGTGTAAATGAAGTTCGACAGTGTTGATAAATGCTTGACAATTTAATGTAATTCTTGATGACAGTTTTATTATTTCTCAGTGATGAAAAGCTGAATAAATCTAATGTGACTGCACACAATGGTATTATCAGCCTCTTCTTTTGTTCTAATATTTACAGGAAATATTACAAGTGTTTGACATATAAATTGAGCATTTGACTGACTTTAATAACCATGTGATCAATAAGAAGTGATATTTTTATAGTCTAAGTTCAATATTTAAAGGGCCATAGGTGGAAAATCTTTATCACAGCAATAAGGCTAAAACCTTATTTTCAGAAACTATAATTCCTCTTCTTTTTTTTTTTTTAACATTCTGTTCAGAACTAGAATCTTCACAAGTCAAGTTCTGTTCATAAAAATCTGAACTGCATTGGATGTGGGTCTCAGAAAGGGTACAGATAGTGGCCATTTATTTATTTTGGGATTTATTGTAACTTTCCTGTCAAGAATAAATTCAGCCTATAGCTTTATTAAAATGATTCTTGATACAAAGTCATTCATTACATATATCAAAGATTATTGTTTATCCTCACAAGATACCATTTCTTTATAAAAACTCTGACCAGCTATAATCATATTCATATACAATATGTATTTCATATCTATATCTATGCATCAATCAGCCATTAAAATATTTCCTTAAAATAACCGGAGACATCATAGGCACAATGGAAACAAACAAACAAAAGGTACCACTCTCACATAAAACCTACTGCTCAAGAAATACTAAGACTGCAAGATCTGTCATCGATCAGAGACCATATCCAATACTACAAGGTCTATATGTCCAACCAAAAAGCAATAAGCATACTTAAATTTGGAACACTCACAATGAATTGCTTGTGAACCATCACTAGCGAAGAATTAAACAGATATTTTTTCTGCAAATAATTTAGAATAGCATCCAATTCTTAAACAGAAATTAGTCTAAGTTCTTTTGACCAAAGCATTCCCTGTGAATTATTCACTCAGCTTTATTTGTCACCCTTTTGTTTTAAACTGATCATCTGCATTTAAACAAGTAAGACAGCAACCTCAAGTGTTAATTTATAACCAAGATTAAAGAATCAATAGCCTAGGAAAAGAGTTGCCAGACAGCAATGGATTGTAGGGTGGGGTAGGCAGACCACATATCTAGGGTGATACTGTGGTTTCCACTGGCCATTGAGAAACCACAGTTATTGGGGTAAATCGTGGCAGGGGGTTAGGCCATTTGATTGCAGTGGCTCCCAGTGCAGCACAGAAGCACCATTAGGCCATCACCACTCATTAGATCAAAAAGGTCTGGGATGGGAAGTGGACTGATTTATTCTTTCTTCTTAATGAGGAGTCTCCTTCTGAACTCATTATCCTTGATAGGATGAACCCTGAAGGAAATTAAGAAACAGCTCCCTATTGCATGGACCATAATTCACCAGTGAACAGCTTTCTGGGTTTATTGGGAAACTGCACGTGACAGCTTTTTCTGCTTAAATATCTAGTTAGTAGGGAGTCAGGGTGGCGATGAGTCTTTCTGCAAGGGTGCAGCTAGAAAATCTAACACGCTCTAAACGAATAATTTACAGGAGTTTGCTAGCACTGAAAACAAAAGCCAACATTTTTTCTGAACGTGGAGCCCAACAACCTAGCCCTAGCTGTGGCTATTGACACATGCCAAGTGCAAGCAAAGTTTACGGGGAGTTTCTGGCAGATGAGGTGAAGGCATTTGAGGCCTACTTCCAGACTGACATCTATCTGGGGGTGGACAGAAGTCAACGAGGCATGGATTTCATTCTTTATGTTTATCGCTTAGAAAAGAAAACAATGTAGTATCAGGCTAGGTTTTTTTCAAACTGGCTCATAAGTCTTTATGCACCTAAGTAAGTAGACTCATTTTCAAAGGTGTTGTGAACCAAATACATTTTTTTTTCAAAATGCCAGACAGGCAATATTTCTGCATTTCATTATGATGGGAATTCATTTACAAAGGTGTTCCATATTAATGGGTGCTATGTGAGACAAAACTGCTATGAAATAGGTAAGCATGCAATGGGTAGTTCATAACTGTAATAATGGCTGTTTCAAAAGTAATGGCCTCAACAAAGGCATATCAGATTTATATGCTGATACTTCTGGTAGTCGCTCCATTTTTATTTTGTGAATAATTGTTCTTTCTGTGTGTGACTGCTTCTCTTTTTGCTGACTCCATTCCCTTTCGACCCGTAGGACCCTAGGATAAATAGCACAGAGAGATCCACGTATGTCCAAGACACTGTTGTTTAATGACTTGTGAAAGTGTGTGCTTTCAGTCTCTAAAGAATTTGCATTTCACCGTGTTGCCATTGGCAAATTATGAGACCACCTCTCCCAGAAATAATGAGTAAAACAGTCTTGTATCATGCACTTGATCTGGAATCATGTTCCATAAAAAGTTAAAGAACATTAATCAAGTGTTACCTCTGACATGCTCAGAAATCTTCAGAAAACATGTACAAAGTACTATGACTTAAACAGAAATATACATTAAATAAAGATTTCAGTAGCAAATCTAAAGGCTATTATGTTGTCACTCAGGTATAGGTTTCTAACAATAAAATCAGAATGTATTTTAATGGCTCTTCAAGCTTTCTTCTCTCTGTATTACAGACATTAGACCTGGTCTATACACAGATTTTACCCTGGTAAATCAATTTCAGTGTGGTGTGTGATTTTTTTACTGATACATTTACACTGTACATCCCCTTGTGTGGATGCAGTTATGTCAGTATAAAGGTGAATGGTTTATGGGAAGAACCATACTGTATAAAGCACCTTTATACTGATATAACCACATCTTCATAGGTGAGTGACATAGCTTGAACTATATGGTGTAGTAAAGCAGTACAGCTTGTGTGTGTAGTCAAGGCCTTACTAATGCAAACAAACACTGTATAATTCTCTTTGATTGACTTCTAATTTTGGAATTTTGAAGCAGATTTGTCTTTGTTCCCTGTGACATTGATAGCCAAGGCCCAGATTAAAAAAAAATACAAGCCTACAGTTCTGGCTCCTAAATCCATAGATAGATTCTATAATAAGTCACCTGATTTTTAAAAGTGTTGATCTGGCAGTCGGTAAATAAATGTACAATTTTAATGTTGTCAGTAAACCCACAAATAAATTAAAATGTCAGTAAAATTGGATAAAAAATAAAACATATTGTATTTTGACATTGAGTGTCGTCATTCAGAATCACTGCTTGTATCATAAAACGACATTGATCATAACTATCATTTCTATTATTTCACATACTCAAAGAACCCGATTGATCAATTTACTGCAGTTGAAACAACTGTATAATTCCAAATTCCTATGTGCAGAGTATCACCAGTGACTACTCACTTTTGTGACATTATTATATTGATTATGGTATTTTTAGTGATGTCAGTAAAAAGTTTACCATGTCAGTAAAAAAGAAACAAACAAAGGAAAAAAAAAAAAAAACCAAACCAAAAACAAAAACCAACCCTCCCACCCAACAATTTCAGATATTCATGTTAGTAAAAACTAAAATGCAAGGCTGGCAACCCTGCATCAACAGCTGTCACAGAAGTTGGAGGAAGCCGCTCAGTGTTCAGCCCTTTTGAAAACTGGCCATTTATTTAAGAAGCTAGCTTTAGGCTTCTGTTTTGTGGACTTTTCATTTGCTCAGATGCCTCTACCCCAAAGGATATGGGGCTACTTGCTGTAGAATTGTACAAAGGTAGGGCAAAATTTCAAAATATTATATGTGACTTTACAAAAATTCCCTCAGGCGAGTTTCCCTAATATCTTTGTCACTGGCCATGCAGTTGTGACTCTCAGTCACAATCAGGTGAGCGAATTTTCATTTTAAATGGCAAATAAGCACTGAGACAATGGCAGCTTATATAGAAAAGTTCATACTACTGAAACAGAAAGGAGTCGTTCTAATGCAATGGCCATCATTAGCTTAAGGTCAGTTGTCCAATCAAATCTTGTCACCCTGGAGCCTGATCCTGCTCTGACTGAGGTCAAAAGATGTTTTGAATTGGTTTCAACTGTAGAAAGCTCAGGGCCTGAGTCTGTTACTCATCACCGTTCTGAGTGATACTCAAAGTAATCCAATGAAGGGACAAAAGGTGGACATGGGGCAGAATTGGTGCATGTTTTCTTGATTTCGCACAGCATTTTCTTGCATCATGGGAAAAAATATATGTCTACTTCAGGATTAAATTTAGGCAGTACCTGTAATTAAACTGGTTTCTAAATTGATTTAATTAAATGACAGCTGATGTAATGATAACCCTTACATCAGTTTAAGAGGGTCCACACCAGGAGGTTACACAGATTTAACTAAAACAGTTCTCTAACTAAAACAAATGTACTTGGCTACATTGGCATGACTTCGGAGTGTAAGTATGCCCTCAGTTAGTTCTTTCGGCAGAGCTTGTCCTATGACACGAATTTAAGTCTGAGCACTCCATACCTTTCTAAAATAAATAAATAAATAAATAAATAAATAAATAAATAAATAAAGGTAAGATTTAGAAAAAATTGCAACTTAAAGATAACTGCACTTCTGACTTTACAGACCAAGAGGCTGATCCTTCAAACCCTTACTCAAGTGAGTAGTTCCATTTCCTTCAAATGCCTATAGATTAATCCCCTGGGGAAGGGTCTCCAGGACTGAGTCCTAAAAAGTTGCTGCTCTTCCTAGTGGATAATTGCATTTTCAACATTTTTTAAAGTGAAGGTGTTAACCCTTTGGAAAGTGACTGAATATTTCAAAGTAAAAACATCTTGCATGAAAAATCTCCGTGTGTTGCATTTTAAATCTGATAAATATTTATTATCAATGCTGTTTGCTTTTAATCTGTTCAGGATATCATTCCTTCAGCTTTTTAGTACTTAAACAAAAATGGCATTTACATTACAATATTGCTTGCCAACAATCTCATTTTCTGGTTTAGTCAGCAGCCTTCATGCTTGATTAGTCTTTAATTATACAAATACCTACATATTAAAAAAGTTTTATTTTTTCCATACTTTGAGCATGTAATTATTTTCTTGAGCATGCAATAACCTTTAATTTTAGGATTAAGCAACTGATTCTCTTTAGTATGGATGGATCTTTTCAAGTGTTAAAGCAAATTTGGTTATTGTATTACGAGTAGGAAAATTAACTTTAGGAAAAACCTTTCATTAGAGCATCTGACAGCACACTGATCAGCTGCTGACGGAAACTTCAACATATTCATATATGAAAACAAAATAGGAACACAATTCTCTTTCCTTTGAAAGTAGTGACAAAATGTCAGAGGGTGCAGGACTGGCACACTAGACTATTCCTCTTGAATTTTCTTTCTTTCTGTAGTATGAGGACGATCTGTATTATAGTAGTATCTAAAGGATCCAAACAAGATCAAGGCCCCACTGCACTGTACCAACACATTGTAAAAGACCGTAGCTCAAGAAGAGTTTCCAGTCTAAATAGATAAGACAAATAGAAGCAGAGCAGAGAAAGTGAAGTGACTTGTGTGAGATCACATAACAGGTCAGTAACAGAACTAAGAGTACAACCCAGCTATCCTCATGTCTGCACCAATGCCCTATTTTCTAGGCCACACGTGTATATTTGTTTTAGAAAGTTAGTTCTATAAGAAAACTTGTTTTTAAAGTATCAACTGATGAGAAACTAGAGTGAAACCCCATTTAGAAAACTGATTTTCTATGTAGAGAGACAGAAGCCTGACTCCTGCAGCCCTTAGTCACAAGAACTGCAGGAGTGAACCCATAATTAGAGCCCTGAAGATCCGCGAGTATCCACTTCAGATCCACGGGTATCCGCATCCAGGTATGTGGCGGCGGATATCTGCAGATCCACTGTTGTGGATTGGAAGTCAAATGCGGATTCTATTTTTATCTGCCCAGGGTGTGATTGCTGCAGCTGCTGCCACTGCCGCAGCTGCAGAGAGCATGAGCAAGCAGGGAACAAAGGAAGCACTCCAGCCAATCCGAGCTCAGCTCTGTTTGTGGTCTGCCAGCCAATCAGAGACAATCACACATGGGAGCTCAGTTTACCGGCTAGACCCTAGAAGTCCGAGCAACTCCCTCCTTCCCCGCACACACTCTGTTTCTATAGTCAGAGCAGGAGCTACTGTGAGGTGGGGGCAGTGTGGATGTGGATGGTCATAAAACCTGGCATGCAGATCCCGGATCGGATACAGGCTGACACTAAGCGGATGCAGATCGGATGTGGATCCACATTTTTGTATTGCACAGGGCTCTACCCACAGGATATGTGAATGTTATTGTTATACATGAATTTAAAATTAAAATACCAATGATTTCCCTAAAGACATACTCACCACTCCAGATTTCTTTGCAGAAGAAACATCAGTGATTTTAGAAGGTATTAGTTTTCTACCATTTTGTGGTTTTTACATTTGTTTTGCAGGTACTGTAAATGCACACATTGATTATACTGAGAATATGTTTTGAGGGAAGGATAAGGTTAAAAAAAGATGATGCTATAGTTCCATAAGATTGTTTTTCATTTCATAATATGAGCTAAGCGTCTGTTCCTGCTCCATCTAAAAGCATCAGGAAAACTCCAACGGACTTAAATATGAGCAGGACCACAAATAAGAAGGAAAGTTAGCTACAAAGAGAAATAAACTGAGAACCATCTGGGAGAATAAAATGCACAGGGTTCTGTGCTTTGCTAGCAAATTCTCTGCTGATACTGAGCCATAGTTTGAGACATCGTTTTGGTGTTTTGGATCTCCTGAATTTTTTACAAATATTTGGATCTCCTGAGCTTGCCTGCTTCTCTGACCCTGTAATGAGCATGCAATGATTTGGCAACAGTGGACTAAGCACAAGTCTTTTAAAAATAAAATTAAAAAAATTCTTACCCCGCCCCCCCCCCCACTAGGTTCAATGGTTTCAACAGTCAAAAACATTGTGAAAGAGGCTTTGTGGCACAGTGGTTTAATGCACTCGGTCTTTCATTTCTGGAAATTTGGCTTCAAATTCTAAATTCTGTCACAAACATAAAATTGTTTTTTCATTAGAACCGAGTGATATGCAAAATACTTGTCCCACAGGAAATTCAGCTCTTTCAACATTTCTTTTAATCTCAAATTGGGATGAAAGTTGTATTACCAAAAGGTATCACAGAATGAAAAGTTCTGAAAATTTCAATTTGAAAAATGTCAAAATGATTTGTTTCACTATTTTCTATCAAAGCAAAACATTTGTACATTCTCAAATGGAAATGTTTCATTTCAGTGTGGTGAACCTAACAAACATTTTGCTTTGAGTTAGTTCAACATTAGACTGTATCTGCCAATGGTGGTGGTGTGCTCGTGAAATATAATTCAGATGTGTCATGCGATCATTCTACTCTCTGGGCCGGCTCCCCCGCCAGACTACAAGTCCCATGGTACATTATACCACTCAGCCAGAGAAGAAACCATAGTGTCTCATGGGAGATATAGTCCGGATGAGGCCTCTCACACAGAGGAAAGAATGGGGGGCAAGAAGCACCTGAACTCTCGTGAGGCACTGTATCACCCCATGCAGATGTAAATTAATGCTGAAAAGACTAAAACCAAACTTTATTATTTTTGTTTGACTGACTGAAATATTTTGGATCAAGGCTGAACAAAAATAAAATGTTTTCTTTCAATTTTCTTGATGCCAATGTTGTAACAGTCCCTTTGAAAGGGTTTGATTATATGTGAACTTCATTTTCCATCAAAAACTGTCATGCAGATAATTCCCGACCATTTTTAATGATCATGTTTTCAAAAGTAAAAACTGGTGTATTTTGTGGCAACATTTTTAGGATTGGGAATATAAAAGACAAAAGCACACTTTTAAAAATTGTGTGGTAGTGTTGCAAGTACCAGCTTCTGATGGAACTGCAATACATGCCTATTTCTCAGAGTGGAGGACCTTTTCTAACAAGTTAGTGTTCTACATGGGTTTATCATGAAACACTGAACAAGTGTCACTAACAGTCATTTTGAGGAAAATTACAGCTTTGATAGCATCTGTACTTTTCTCTTCATTCCAAACACTATTCATCTCACTGAACATTTTTCCACTGGCTTGTTTGTTCTGGGCAAAAATACCAAATTCTAATCAGTATAGCAATAAGTCTTGAACAAACATAAAAATCCCCAGATGTTTTAACCGATTAAGAACAAAATACGAAAACCAAGATGTTTTAGGTGTTCTGAATAAGTTCTTGACACCTTGGGACAGCCTATGTAAAACTGAGGTGTATGCTCACTATAGCCATAATATACCACCTCACAATCTGCAGAGACACTACAGATCAAGACTGAAGCTTATTGAAAATACTTTACTTTACATAAGGCCCACATTCACCTCAAAAGTAAATACTTCCTTTACCCACAGCTCAGCCAGGCCTGAAACTTTTCTATGTTCAACTCTTCTTTTCTTCCTTCCTTCCTTTCCTTCTTTCTTTTTTTCTCTTCACTTTCTGCTTTTGACTAGGATCAGAAGCAAAAATATGGAAGTACCATAATACAGATGGTTCTAAAAATCGTTCAAGCAGTGTGAACACCAAGGGTGCTAGTAATCTCATGGGAACAGACATTTCCTGAGAGAGAATCAACTGATTTCCAGATTAAAGAGGTTCAGATGGAGCCAGATCTTTCTCCAATGGCATAGCCCCCCCTTTGACTTCAATGGAATCAGCAGTTGGTCTCAGATTTTTTTTAACCTATTGTATAACACAATGCTGTACATGACAGGTACATGATTTAAAAATAAATCTTAGGATCATCTAGATGTGTGAGATGTCAAATCTGATTATCGAGCTAGGACTGTCCTCTCATATGCTGAATTATATCCATTTATTTAACTTACCCCTAGTTTAACAGCTATGCTTTCCAGTTGGAGCTTTTAAAAAGACTCTTTTCCTGGCTGAAGTTATAGGTCATGACCTCTGATATTTTGATTTTTCATTCTACATGTAATCAATTATTCGTTATTTCAAATGAAAGTAAAGGGATGGGGGGAAGGGAAAAAGATAACAAGTAAGATTCGTATAGCTCACCTTTTTAGTGCAACCATTTAGATAAAAGAAAATTTATTTTTGTCTTATTTGTTTCTTGTCACAGTACTAAGGTTAGAATAAGCCAAAAGAATGAATGGAATAAGCGTCCTGATGGGCTGCCCGAAGCTGGCTGGTGTTACGGATCAGCGTAAAGCCAGCTCTTTTTCCTGTGTCTGGGCTGATGTAACTCACTGGAGTGGCAAATTACATCAGACCTACAGCTGTAACCCGACATTATGATTAATTTGATCAGTAATTTCTCCTGTTTTTCATTTTAATCGGTGTGACTATTCTGCTGTGGCAGGTCTTTCAGATCTAATTAAGATAAATTTCAGAGTAAAAGACTTGGCAGAATTTTCGAGTCAAATCCGAGCGTCAAGTGTGAAGACCTGCAGCCCCAGTCAATCAATTTCCAGTAAAGACGGCAGACTCTAATTCAGCAATGAACCCATTAGCACTTAAGCAAATTTCATAATCTTCAGGACTGTGCTTAGTCACTCTCTCAAAACATTCTGGCTTAAAAAAAAGTATATATTTTTTAACATTCCTCATTCTTTGAATCTGCTGCAACAGCCATGCGAATCCACAGGTGAACATTTTGAGAGGTCTCCACAAATGCTGCTGAAAGAGTTAGTTTTAAACTTTTAAAAACCCAGTGCAGAGCTTTCCTTCTCTTTAGGACAGCACCTGAAACCCATGCAAGCCTTGTGAGGTGAAGATGAAGCTTTAACAATTAACATCTGAGCGATGCTCTCCGCAGGATACTGCTCTTCAGTCAGACTCAGTGAGCTACTTGGAGAATTTCATACCATCCTGCCTGTTTTCACTTGGTCCACATGTCTCCAAGCAGAAGGAAATGTTTCTCACAGAAAGCTGGAGGGTTTCCAATACATTTTAAAACTGGCCATTTGCAGTTAACTCACTAAACAGAAGAAAGTGCCTTTTGGCCCAAACCTCTTCGGTGTTAATTGCTGAATGGGAATTGAGGGTAACTAGCATTCACAGAATAAAGTTCTTTGCTCTTTTGGAGAGATGCTATGTGAAGTCCAGAATCAGAATGGTTATGATACCCTCAGATCTGTAGGGCTATACATAAACCATTATGAAAATGTTCCTCCATTTTTGTGTAACCCTTTTAGCTCATGGAATTGGAGAATTGCTAAGACTGGAAGCAATCCATTGTCTACCATCTAAAGTGGGATTTTCAAAACTCTCCAAGTGAAACCCCCCGCCCCCAAAACCCCTGAGTGACATAAGTTTTGCCAGCATAAGCACTAACATGGACAGTGCTATGTTGGCAGAACACGCTTTCCTGCCAACATAGCTACTGCTGCTTGTTTAGGTGCCTTTACTATGTCGGTGGGAGAGCTTTCTCCCATTGACATAATGTGGCTATACAAATGCTCTTATAATGGCACAGCTGTACTGACATACCATGCCGCTGAGTTTTAACTGCAGACTAGCCCATAGCAGGACATGTTGCAATGGGACTTGGGCTGCTAAATCATTTAGGAGCTCTGAAAACTCCTAGTGCTAATCTTTAGCCCCTGTCCTTTTGTTTTTTTACCCTGGAATTATAATATCTATAGTCTGTCTCCAATAAATGTGCATCAAAGAGTGGCTTGGATATTTCAGGCTACTTTATTCCACGGCCTCTTTTGTAAATTGATGTCCTAATATATTTTATTCTCCTTTAAGTGTCAGGCTGGAAAGAGGTTTCTTGCATATAGTCAGTTGTCATATTGTTCATTGCACCCTTACTTTTCTGTCCTTGAATTCTTTTATAAGGACAACATTATAAAAGATGATCTCTTAAAGAGTCCAGGGACTGTGTGAAACGTGAGGGTGGGATGAACTGGCCACAATTCTAGGACAGTTCCAGGTTCCTATTATCTTTTTGGAGCCAGTGATGAAAATCAGGAGAATAAGACTAATACATGGATAATAAAGAGCCACTTCCATTGGTTGCAAAGGAACGTCTGAGGGGTCTGTTGATTTTTCTGTCACTGTGCCATCAACAGGAATAGCCATCCTACCACTTAGAGAGAGACTGGAAATTTAAGACTTCATGGCATATGGATCGTTTCCAAAATTTGCCCTGGGGAATATTTTTGTTTTGTTTTTTTTCTTTTACTAAATACTCCAGTTTCTTTAGGGAGTTTATTAAGTACTCTCAGAATCCAGAAATTGCTGGGCAAGCCAGCTCCACTTCCCCCTGCTTTCAAGAATTCTCCAGCAAATGGTTTCCTGTATTAGACACAGCCTCTGGGGTGTTAATAACGCCAGCTGGTTGGCTTGAAGATTAATTTCTTTCACTTTAAATGTGAGTCAGAGACTGATGCTCCCTGCGCTTCTGAAAATAGCAACACCTGCAGAGTATTCTTGGATGGACCAGGTAGCCAGTGCTCCAACTGAAAGGAGATCTCCTCAGGGAATGAAGACACTCTCTTATATATTCCTTTTCAGAACTCTTAAACTTCTCTTTGTTCTGTTTAAATACACCATTCAGCAGCCTTACAATGTGATGATCGAGTGTTTCAACTACCAAAATAGTAGTAAGCTTCTGGGAGGAGGAAGCCAGCTGTGAAGAGAAGAGGATCCTTAACTGTACTTCTTTCGGCAATAATGTACTTTTTATTGCAGAAACCTGAGCTGCGGTGTGTTCTGACCCCGATCTATCCAGCAGTTAAGACAAAATGCTGTTTTCACATAGGGCTGTAATAGTCAGATCCCCAGTTGGGACTCTCCAATACACTAGAAGTGGTTAAGAGAACCAAACTGATATGTTACAAATACAGGGTTCAATGTTGTACCTTTGAAGTCCAGGGGAATTTGGGCAGTCGGATCAACGCCATGCAGCCTCACCACCGAAGTTGGCACTAACAACGGGTTCCCTCAGTGACAGTGTGACTAGGGAGGAAGGACAGAAGGGGAACAGAGGCTGAGACGAGTGCTCCAGGGCAGACTGGAGACACTCTGGTGGGGCAGCTTGTATTCCTGTGAATGCAGAACTTCCTCTCCCAGGCCATTTCTACACAGATGGGGGCAAATTCACCACTGTCAGGTTGATTTATCTGGTCTGATTGAGCGGCACTAAAGACACACTCAATCGGTCCAGAAATGGATCTAGTAAAACCACCTCCTTAGGTGGTGTAGTGCTGCTCTGATGGGAACACATTTTCCATCAGTGCAGCACTGTGAGGACAGTGCACAGAGCCAAAGTTACGGGTGTTGCTTGCGTAACGCCCGTCGACTGCCGCTGAATTTTGCGGGCAGCGCAGCCTGGACCCCAAACTCACAATCTGGCAATATTCCCTAGAGGGGCAGTGTAAGGGAGGTCATTCACTGCTGGCAGGATCCCCTTGTGGGTGTGTCTGGCGATTAGCTCCACCAGCTGGCTCCCCCTTCCTTTCTTTACACCACAGCCTCTCTTGGCATCATAGTGCTCTCTCTTCATGGTGCAGCCCTCAGGCCAGGTCACTACATAGATTTCCCCTTCCAGGATATCAAAGTCCTTCCAGATCAATTGCCTTCACGAGTGCTGTATCACTTTTCCAGTGGCTGGTAGGGGAACGAAGGCTCATCCACTACTCTGAGTACCAGTCTTTGGGACTCTACAGTCAGTAGCCAAGATCCAGGCAATCTCAGCCCTTGGTGTTCTTTCCCTAGCCTTTTTCCTACTCTGCCTTGCACAGGCTTTCTTCCCCATAACTCTTCTAGGAAACTCCTTGTTCCAGTGTCCTCCTACTCCTCTATTTGCACCAGAGAGTGACTGCAGACTCTCTTCCTGCAGCCTGTTTCCGCTCTCAGCTTTCTTGTTTTATACAAGCTCAGCCTGCCTCTGTCCAGCTGGGCTTCTTTTTCAATGACTGCTTGTCAGCCAAATCTAAATCTCATCTCAGATGAAGCCTATGTCAACGAGCCTCTTTGAGTCACCTTATCCTCTTCAGGGCTGGCATGGGGTGAACACCCCATCACAGGGAGTAAAAAAACTCATAAGGTTTGAGTGTTGTGAGCACCATACAAAAATACAAACATACTGATAGTGGAAGTGGTCAATATCTAGAACAGGAGACTGGAACTCATGCCTCCCAGGTTCTATTCCTGTCTGAGCTGCTGACAGCTGTATGCCCAAACACACCAATAAATGCATCCTGTGCCTCAGTTTATCCAGTTGTATAATAGGTATAATAGTAACTATTTCACTTTAGACAGGTGTTTTGAAAATTATCTAACATCTCCATGGGCACTATCAAATATTGCATTATTACTCCTCCTCCTCCAGGCAGCAAGGAGGACAGAGATTAAGATGAAAGATGTGAACTCATCACTAACAGTTACAGCAAGCAAGAATGACCAAAACATGGTAAATTTTATCTGATAAAGATATCCAGGACACTTCATTTACCTAGCTTTAAAATAATCAGCTTTGATTGATCCAGAGGTGGAACTGAAATGCCCCAGGCTCTGGGGATACCTGTCTTTGGTAGCAATTTTCGAGAAGAGTCACAGAAGGCTGATGATACTCTGTGAAAATAATCCATGCATTTCTTCAGGATACTGTAAGATACCCTGCGCCTAAAGGACTGCATAACTGGAAGAAGAACTGTGATGGAAGCAAAAGTGATGGGTTAATGGAATCAAGAGAATAGGAAGAGCGGGAAAGAGGCCCTAGAATTGCAATATGGGCTTGGGATGGGTTGTGTGTGAGTACATGCCCATCAATGACAAAGAATTGTTCAGTAGAGGTTTTATGTGAAGGGACTGGATCTCAGCTGGTTCTAAATAGCATAGCTCCATTTATATTGGAAGAAGATCTGGTCCAAACCAAAACCCACCAGTTTAAATTTTATCAGAATTCTCGGGAAAAAGACTTAAGGCGTGTATATTTATCAGTAGAAAAAAAGCAATCCTACTTCTAGATGAACCAATGACATGTTCTTTATTTGTTTGGAATTACTATGGTATCGAATGTACAATATTTGCAGCGAAGTTTCAATGTTAGATGTGGGGAAAAATCATTTTCACCAAGAAACTACCAATTAATTACATTTATTACAGATGAGGCTACCTGCTATTATTTGAATGGAAAGAGCACAAACATTGCCAAACTTTTCTGAAACCCACTTACGATGGCTGCATTATTTGACAAATTCATTCTGACTAGGTAACAGAAATGAAGCTTTATGTTCAAACTCTCTGCTGATACCTCTATTGCCTCTTGTATCACAAAGCTAGGTGCACCATCTGACTTTTAATCAGTAATAAAGTGAAGATTCTATTTAGAAGAACAGGTCACATCTTCTGTACTAGCTTTACTATCTATAGAATAGTGTTTTGTCCACTGTTTTCAATCATTTGAGGCCAGATTCTGTTATCCTTACTCACACTGAGTAGTATCTTACCCTGGAAGTGATACAATTAATTTCAATGAGAATAATTAACAAATAAGGTGATACCCAGTATGATTATGGGTATTAGAATTCAGGTCTTAACTTATCTGGAGTATATGAATGAAAGGAGTATACAACAATTTGAGAACTGTAAATATGGACAGACAGAAAGACAGGGCAATAACTACATCCTCTGTAAATTAATTATTTTCCCTGCCACTCTCAAAGCAATATAAACTTTGTTGTTCCTCCTGGATCTCAAAGATTTGTAATAAATTCCTGGAAATGTCAGTAAATGTTGAATTGAACTTTTTTCTTTCTTTTCTTTTTTTTTTTAATGAGAAACTAACCCTTGAATACTATTTTTTTTTTTGGATGGTTGGAGCCCCAGGCGTTTGTGTACATACTCTCCCTCATTTATGGCTGAGTTTTCAGTCTTTCGGTCTCTCTTTCTTTGTTATAAAAATATCGAGGTGCCAAATACATTATTTAAGATTAGCATGAAAATTTAATCTGAAGAAGACTTTGCTTTTGCCAACATAGGGTTTGCTTTTATTTGGAGGGCTTTTGTTATCATCTACCCCTTTCCTCCACTTTTCACTCTCTCCCCCCTTATTTATTTATTTTTACGTATCATCTTCCTTCTTCAGCTTCAATTATTGTATGTAGGCTTCCGTGACAAAAAGATTGTTTGGTACAGAGTTTTGAATATGGTCAGAATAATTTTACAGTTGGGACCATCCACAGGGGATTTCCTGTTTGTTCATCTTTGTCCATGAGTAAAGAGTGAAAATCAGTTGGCATTCTTCTCTACTGACAGTGGGAATCTTACTTTGAGGCTATGGCTGTGGATGGAGTTAATTGACCCAAAATACTAGAATATCTGGATCAGTGTTCAACCAGTATCTAGCCTTGTCCTTGGGGCCAGATTTAAACATCTGTTGCCAACACAAAGTGTCTTGTTCTAGCAGCCAAGCATGACCTATGTAGTTATTCTCTAACCTAAATTTATATAGTATATCAACAAGACCTGCAGGATCCAAGAAGTATTAATGAAATGGAAAGTCCTTAGGATTTGTCCACTAAGAGGCGGCTATCTAGCCTTTGAAATTGTCTCTCAAAAGCTGCCAATAATTCCGCAGAACTGAAATCTTCCACAGGATGCCCCAAATGAGCCAGATTCGCTTCCCTGTTCGGGCTCCTTTGCGCTGGCCAATTAGTACAAAGCAACTGGAATCTGACTGTAGCTAAGCGAGAAGTCCCCTGCCTTCAGATGGTGTAAAGCCAAAAAACACACCTGACTTCTTGACCAACTACTTGCATGGGTAAAAAGGGGTATGTCAGGTATATGCTGGGCTGCGGCTGAATGCAGCTCCCCTCCGGTAATTCTCATCTGGTATATTGTCCTTTAGAGATTAGTTATGGATCTGATTCAGCTCTCTTTCACTCATACCAACATAAATTAGGAGTAACACCACTACAGTGAAGGCAGAACCAGGCCCATGGAGTGGAATAATCGAAACTAAGATTTCTCTTGTACTATTATGAAATAACTATAAGACTTGCTAAGAAGAAATAATTTTTTTTGTAAATGCAATCCAGTCCACTGAATTGAATAAAGGATAGCAATAGAATTATAGTGCAATATTATAGAACAATCTGACAAGAATCATGTTGAGAATTTTAGCCACAGTGCAGTGTATCAGTGTTATTAATTTCTGATCAGCTAGAAAAAGCACCTCACCCAGGTATACCTAAGCAAGTCACTTTCATTTAATTTTCTTTCTGAAGACATGACAGCATCTGTACATTTCAAGCTATAATTGTTGTTATCCTTCAGAGTTTTTGAAACAAATACAATCATCCTTCTGAATTACTGGCTTTCCATGACAATCTTTTGAGGTTGCATTGTTCTAAACTAATATCTCTCAGACAGATCCTGAATAATGTAAGAGGAGAAAACCCACATGAAAAATCAAGAATTCAGAAATGAAATTTAAGCTGTCAAATTTTAACTTAGTTGATCTTTATTCCCTTAATATTCCTCAAACAAAAAAAACATTTCATTCTAGTTCATAAAGATCATTACCTTAGAGGCCATAGTATCTTTGCATTTAGTTCCACGTCGATTTTCAAGTTAAAGTATCAGACATACAAACCAAACAAACATTCTAAGCAGCTATTATAAAGTAGCCATACGAGGCAATGCCACATAACTGCTAGTTCATTTCTATAGAACAAAACAAAACTTTGGACCCCACCCTGAAACCAGATAAGCAGAGGTATAAAGGTTCATCTTTGCAGATCAGACTGCAGGATTGGGGCCTGAAAGGTTAAACTTAGCTTGATGAAAAGAAATTTACCGTTCGTTTAGATTGTGATTCTGTACATCTCTAAGTGCTGAGCGGGCACACAGCCCTGCTGAAATAATAATGAAACAGCTCCTTTGGAAACATTTGTAACCAGGTACCAATGATCTGCATGTTAAATAGTCCCAAACTACTCAGTAACATAACAGACTGTCCTCTACGCAGCCCTTGGGAGATCTAGAAGCATTATGCTCTGTCACAGGAATCCTTCACAGGCTAAATCAATGGGATTACTCATGTGCATGAAGTTAGGCGTTTGCTCAAGTATCTTGCTAAATCAGAGCTTTTCTTATGATTGTCAGTATGCACTAGATTAATATTTTTTAAGAGAGTTGATCTGTTCATGGGTAGCCATGTTTCAGAGACTGAGAAATAATCATAGACATACTTAAACTTATTAAACCCCTTTGGAACTTAAACGTATTAAGAACTCAAGTACTCTAAGGCAGGATGAGAATTCTGGGCTACCTGCTTAAAATTCCAAGGTCAGACTGTGACTGGCCCAATGGAGTGCTCAAACAGCAGCCCCATGTAACAATCTGATACATATACCAAGATCCCTGGCCCATGAGTGCTAGATTCCTGATTCTGGCATTTTCAGCAGCTCTAAACAAAATTCATTATAAAGACATTACAGTGAAGAAAAATAGGTCGGCTTTAAAATGTTCAGCTATATTTAAATGTAAAGAATTTGAAAGGGAGAGAGATTGAGGGGCAGGAAGGAGTGGTTAGAATGGCAGTCTGTGGCTTAGGAGATCCTGGCTCAATTCTGTGTTCTGTTGTGATCTCAGACAAGTCACAACTCTCTGTGCCTCAGTGCCCCGTCTAAAATGGGGATAATAGCATTGCCCTACCCCTGAGGTGTGGTGAGGATTAATACTGATAAAGACTGAGAAGTACTCAGATACTCTGGCAACACGGGCCATAGAAGAACTTCACCCAAAGAGAAGTTATTGGTGTGACATGCTTTTTTGTGCTCTTACAAGTGAAAAAATGACTTTGTTAAGCTAAAAATTTGCAGTCAGATTGGTCTGTACCTTAGACCAGAGACCTTAGGAGAGAGTGTTCTGATCCAGACTTGGTTCAGTTTAAGGCCACACCCGGGCTAACGATTAAGTGCTGATTCAATGATAATGAACAGTTCTCTTTAGATCTTGGTCCTACCTAGTGGAACTCTCAGGAGGACAACCGGTTTAATAAAAAATTGGATTAATCTATACCAGAACTAGAAAATACTCCCCTTATAGTTTTGGATCTAACCCGAAGACAACACTCCAGCAAGTGGGTTGCAATCTGGCAAACAGAATGTGAAGGCTCCTAGATTGAAAGGTTCTGGTTTTGGCTCAGCTGTATTTGAGGTACTTTGGAAATTAATAAACTGAATTTTTTGTTTTTGTTTAGAAGACCAAATGCACAGTAATTTCAAAAGCAAATATCTAACAGGCATTTTTAGTAGTTTATAAAAAATGTACTTAGCGTGCATGCATGGCAGCTGCACTGAGACAATAAAATGTAGTAGCAGCTCCTTTGGAGCTATTTCCGTTTCTTTATGTCAATAATCTGCATATTAAAGAGTCCCAGAGCACTCTCTAACATGATGGACCGTGCACTAAGAAGCGCCTAAGTAGCCCTTAACACAATACGCACTAGGAGCTCTAAAAGCATTATGCTTTTCTGTAGAAAATGCTCACAGACTAAGGACTTGTGTCCAATAGATTTTTAGTGTATTAGCTGAAGCATTTTAAAATTCAATTTTTATGCAGTTTAGTCTCACTGAGGTTAAACATGATTTGACTGACCGGCATGGACGAAGTTGACCGCCCCATTCAAACCAATTTTATTAATTTTCTAAAAAAGGCATTTTAAAATAATTAAACCAATAGAGAGTTAATGACGCAAGATGAACAGGCCTGAAACGGTATGGTGGATGCAGCATGAAAAGGGAAACAAAAAAGTTTATAAAATAAAGTAAATCAAAACTATTTGTGCAGTATTTCTAGATGTTGTTTAAAGCATGTCTACTCTGAAAAGTGAGTGCATAAAAACAACACCTTTTTACTCCATAGATATGCTTGTTGTATATATTCACTGTCAGACTCATGTGTGGAGTCCAAACTTATGGGACTTGGATCCAAGATGGTGAAATTCAAGTGAGAACAACAGAACTTGCGAGATTTTTTTTTAATCAAAACTTTCTGGAATTTCTTGCAAGACTTAGCCCCATTGTAACCTACCTTACCATGGATCTGAGCACTGCTTCTTCACCTGCCTCTAGCTGAAATACAGTACGTACTTTTTTCTTATTAATAAATATTATGGACAAAATTTAATAGGCAGCAAAGACTTTTCAGTCTAACTTAGAGTCATGAATGTATAAAGTGACCAACTAGCTCTTAATGGCTTTTTTTGGAATTTGAGCCTATTATCCCTACAAATTTCAGGGATTTCCAAACAAAAGGAGACTGTACATATTATTTACAATGCAATAATTAGGCACACAGTAGTTCTTGCACTACTGAAGTAAGTTTGAGTTCTTGCCCCCAATGGAGTAAAACTGTAGCTGGCTGTTTGAAGTTTGTGCTAATATTCATAGATTTTAGGTCCAGAAGAGTGCACTGGATCTAGTCTGAACTCTTCTATAACACAGGCTATTATATTTAACCCAATGGAGTGAAGTATATGGATTATACAGAGTGGAGTATATGGAGTCCAATAACTCATGTTTGGTTAAAGCATCTCTTTCAGAAAGACATCCAAATCTTGATGTGAAGCCATCAGGAGATGGAGAATCCATCACTTCCCTTGGTCATTTGTCCCAATGGTTCATCACCCTCACTTTTAAAATTTGTGTGCCTTATTTCTAATTTGAATATATTGACTTTAATTTCCAAACATTAATTCTTGTTATGCCTTTACACATAACCTCTGTCTGTGGTAGTTCTAAAACTTCTAAAGTTGACGTGCATGTGATCACTAAATATGGTGAATCTGATTTTCTTCTCACTCTGGTGTAAATCTGAAGTAGCTCTCCTGATTTAGTAGTAGGAGTAGTCTTTATGGGAGTTACACCAATGTACAACAAGAGCATCTGAAAGAAGTATGAGATCTTGTCTGCCCTAGTAGACATAGTTATGATTAGCCACACGTCAACAAAAGGCCTTATGAACAACAAAAAGAGCCATGAGCCACTGTAACTATTATTGCCCCCCGGATTTCAGAAAGTGTATATGGCAGAGGGGTGAGTAGTTAAGGATGGAATTAACTCTGGATTTGTGCTCCGCCACAAATATTGGCTTCTCAATATTGCTTTCATATAGCTTTTGTTCTTTAATAAGACTAAAGATAGAAATGTGGAGAGAAGGGACATCTTTCCTATCCTCTACTCTGAAAGATTTTGGAAATAGTGGAACACTGCTAAAGCATGCCGAAAACTTACTTTATGATAGCAGAATTTTCAATGTACAGTAATGAGCACTATGGGAAGGATAATAACTTTAAATGGCAGCTGACTTTGTTGCTGCATTCAGGAGATAGCAGACAGTCCGACTGGTGGACCATGAACCCAGTGGAATTGCCCAAGAGAAGACTTTGGCTTATTTTACGTGGGAGCTTACAATGTCTCTTTCAGGAATAAAAGATAATATTTAGAAGTAAACAGTCTAGGAATTCTACTTGTTTTTTTTTTCTAGTTTCCCAGGTACAGGCTTTGGGCTCCAAACAGCATTCCCATAAAGGACTGATTCAAATTAGCTGCTACTGATTGGTATGGATGTGCAGAACATGCAGTGTTCATTTTGGATTGCTGCCTTCCAGAAGAGTAAACTTTACTATGCATTGCTAAACAGGAGAGATTTTTATTGATCAGGGACCATCATACCTGCAGTGGATTTGGAGAAGTGAGTGGAGATGGAAGGCCATGTCCTGGTGACTGGTTGGGTTTCTGAGGCGAGTTCGAGGACTGCTGGGCTGGCGGTTGTTGGTTCTGGCTCTGAGGCTGCGTTTGGTTCTGCTGTGGTGGCGCTGGCTGCTGCTGTGGTGGCGGTGGCTGTTGGGCTTGTTGTGTCTGCTGAGCTTGCTGCTGCTGCTGGCCTGTTTGCTGCTGCTGTTGCATCTGTTGAAGATGCTGAAGTTGCTGTAGCTGGGAATTCAGGGATGAGGTAGCTACAAATTAAGAAAGGAAGCAGAGTTACACATGATTCAGCTCATGAACGCCAGCGTCACTTATTAGGTGAACTGTGTACTGAACTAAATCCTGGCCCTATCGAATTAGACGGCAGAATTCCCAACTATTTCAACTGGCCAGGAATAGGCCCATTGTGAACAAGGCAGTGCAGGCTCCTGCAAAAGTCTAACAAATACTTCACCAGAAAACCAGCATTCAGTTCCTTGTGCAGCTCTTTTGTGCAATCCTGGCCCGCCACAGAAGTTAACGGTAAAACTCCCATTCACTGAAGCCCAGGGTTCACCCACTGTGCATGTTCAGGGCCTGACTGTGCAGTCTTTACTTAGACAAACCTACCCATGAAGTCACTAGGAATTTTGCCTGCGTAAGGACTAGAGGACAGGGCCGACGGGATACTGTTACACACACCATAGCACGATTTGGTGCCACTACATACAGAAAGAGAGAGACTCAAGCTTACAAAATAGAGCATTCACTGAAAAGATGACCAATGACCCAACAAAGATGTAATATCGACACAGTGTGTCTATACTGCGGGTATCAGGAGATAAAACATTAGGGGTGATGGGTTTTGTGCAGTGCCTTGGTAATAAAACTACACAGTAAAATGTACTTGTTCCTTTGTGCTTTAAGTCTACACTATCATTCAAAACTCTTGTGAATTACAGCAGGCCTGGTCAACACAGCTTCCATCTGACGGTAGCACAAAACATATCACTTTCCTACTAGTTTGGTGACCTCAACCAAAAGGATCAGAAATTGAGGGCCCAGTTCACCCTGTTGGCAAAAAAGAAGAGCCAATGGGATCACCTAGTGCCAGTAGGGGACTTCACAAGAAGAAGACAACATTAAGTTGCAACAAAGCTTTCACAGAGGCTGTGCCAGCAGCAGCTACCCGGAAGGTTCACTGAATCAGTGTAGTCCATTTATCTCTGTTCAGCCACCATTTTTGGAGCTGTACTAGCAGGACCATCCCGGATGGAGGAGGGGGTAGTGGAATTGGCCTGTGCGGGCCACTGTCCCCCACTCCCCTGTGCTGGGGCAGGCAGGTTGGCTCAGAGAGGCCAGGCTCCACTTCCCCACCCTGACCATGGGTCGGCTACTCTGCCTTGGGGGCAGAGAGGGCTGGCCCAGAGGCTGGGCTTTGCACTCCTGCTCCGCCCCGCTGCCTTCGGCTTGCTGCTGAAGGCAGCAGGGCAGGAGGGAGCAAGGTGAAGCACAGCAATGGGAGGGCCTGTGTAATTGTGGGGCTTGGGACGGTCTCCCCACATGGATGGCCCTGTCTACTGGCTGGAAGCAGGAGTCCAACAGACAGCAGGTACATAGCATCACTTATGGCTACAGCCCACCTTCCAGAGGATCTTTTTACCACCAGGATGCTGCACTCTGGTGGTACCAATGGAAGCTGAAGTAATGTTGGAGTGACATTGAAAGCAGAGAATGTGAAGACTAAAGAATGCTGTTGCCAAAATATACCCATTACTGGGCTACTGGAGAGAACAAGTAAATGCTTAATGGAAAGCTAAAAATGGCACAATAAAAATGAAGAGTCACTATCAAATTAATGGGACTTATAGTACACAAGGTAAGACTGGGAGCAGCAACTATATGCTCCTACCACTTTAGAGCTAGTTGACTCAAAGTCATGAGGGTAATTTAAAAAAAAAACCCCAACTAAGATTTTTCTACTAGTATATGAAAATGAAGAATACATGCATATTAGAAGGCAACTCTGATTCCATTATACGCAAATAGTGCAGTTAGTACTAACACAATTTGCAATAGATACAACATTTCTCTGGGAGGAAGGTACACTTGCTCTAGGGAGTAAGCAGTTTATACTAGTCTTTTACCTTGCACTGATTATTTACCCCTCCTCAATGAATCAACTGTGCTGGACATGAGGCAAGCCGGAGTAAAGGCTATCTGCCCTTCCCCAGGCCTCCTCCGTGGGTGTGAGAGTAGTGGCTTCTGGGAAACAGCCTTCCTCCCTGTTCTATAACCTCTGACGCACTTAGCCAATACAGAGGAATAAGGGTGCATCTTACATACCCTAACCCTATTGTGCAGGTGGACAGGATGAGCCACAACCTTGCCTTCGAAAGGCCAAACAACCCCCGTTTTACTCTAAAAGTGTGCTGGGAGAGCAAAATAATAATAAGCTGCACTTTTTAGTAATGCCAATATTACTAACAAGGAAAAATGGAGTTGGTACAATGGGAGGGGACTCATAGGGTTCTGACCATACCAATGTGTAACAAAAGAACTGCCCTAAATTTGTGTTGGTTGCTTTGTGGTTGAGTGTAAAGTGCAAAAAGTGTAACATTAAAAGAAACAAAATGAGACACATTGTTAAAAGTGGCATTGTTTGGAGGTCTTAAATAGTCAGCTGGGAGCACAGACAGGACAGCAAAAAAAAAGAAAGGCAGAAAAAGAAATGAAGATATTCACCAGGGGTTAAAGTAAGGGGGAACGCACTGGAACGCAGATCCAGGGCTCCCAAATTTGAGGGCCCAGAGTTCCAGGGCCCCTAAAAATAGAAAAATCCAGCAGAATGCATTTTCTGCAATGCTCTGGCTGCTGGCAGGTCCTACGCCCCACCGTTGTTAATCACAATATTTATTGTGTTATGCGGAGTTTGCTAGTTTGTGACAATAATTGCTATAGACATAAACGCCATATAAAATTATAAATATTTTTAAGGAGCAATAACTGATGCATGTGGTACTGAGAAGTGATTGCAAATGCCTACCTGGGCTGTGGCCCACACATGCATGAAGGGGGCCCAGAGATTAGGAGGGTTCCGGGGTCCGTCAAATTATACTTTAGCCACTGATATTCACCACCATAAAGCAAATGAAGGGAAAGGGTCAGTACAGTGCCCCAGCTGACCGAGAGACACAGAACAACTTGAATACTAGTGTGTTCATAAATATTAGTATTAATCTTTTTCGAGTTGATAAGCAGCAAGGGAAGCCGAACTGAAATAACAGCACACAGTCTAAGGAAGCAGATAATGGAACTGATGTTAATTTCTTTGTTTAAACTGAGGAGAGGAACACCTGAAGAGGTACAATTTATATGAAGCTTCTTGAAAGGCGTACGTCGCTTGTGACTAAAGCGGTGACTTCAAACACCACAAAGAAGTAATTTAATTTGATGGAATGGCTAGCCAAGCAGCGTATGTCTTCCTGTTCGCACCACCTCCATTAACAAGCTATGCATTAGGCCAGCTTTAGCACTGTATTTTTCAAATTAATTCTTCATTAAAGTGTTTTCTTGATGGCATATTTTATAATACAGTACAATTTATTTTTCTATTTCACACACATTTTTACCTTCATGTCCCTGCTTCTCCTTAATCCAAATAATACAGAGACAAAAGTCCATAAGGGAGACAAAATCAATCAAAACCTCCTTTTGTCTTATGCCTTATAACTTAGGGCCAGAATCTGCTACTTTATTCATGCTGAGTGGCACCACACTGGACAATAATATCTAGTGGTTAAAGCACTAGCCTGGGCTTAGGAGACCTAGTTTCAATAGCCCCTCACAGATTTCCTTCCTGGGCAAGTCACAGTCTTTCTGTGGCTCGGTCCCTCCCGTGGCATAACAGCATTTCCTTGCTTCAAGGGGGTATTGTGTGGATAAAGATATTAAAGATCTGGAAGTGCTCAGATATCATGGCAATGGCAATCATATAAATACCTACAACAAATATTCTATGATACTCGCATACATTCTGACACATTTACTCACCCTGGGGGTGGGAGGGAGCGGAAACAAGTGGAAAAGGAGCATGCCACAGGTTTCTACATCCTTTGTCTATACGCAGTCTGAGTGAGTGGGGTTAATCAGGCAGATGGAACCTTGAGAAGATGAACATTACTTGAAATTTTTTTTGAAGGTCGTGAGCACCAAGTCCACTTGAGACTGTCAAAGGCTGAAGAGATATTGGGGCTTGCCTGCTGAAGCCTTCCTTTCAGTCACCTCATGACCAGAAAAGCTCTTAATTCAGAACTGGTCAATATGACTCTGTTATTCAGCTCTAGAATGAAAGCGCATTTGTCCTTGGCGGTAAGAAAAGTTCTCAGAGAAGGAGATAACTTTCCAGAAAAGGGGGCTAGTCATTGCACAAGCTACTCAGATAAATTCTTCTCTGTTTGGAAGAGTTCTGTGCAAATCCTCTCGGAAAAAATAACACTTATTGTCCTATTAAGTTATAAATTACACTGAAGAGGTAAAAGTAGGGGTTTGGTTTTCTTAATCTGATGATGACTACCAAATAGATGTGGAATTAGAGGAAGGCCTCTTGGAAACAGATGCTGCTTTTGTACTGTCTGAGATTTCATGGGGTGCCAAACTGAGAAGAAAGTGACAAATGTCAGAGACTATACGAATTATAAAAGCTAAGGAATGTAATCAAGCTCTGTGAGCAGTGCAGGATTTAACTGAAAGCAATAACTGCAAGACAAACCCTGCTGTTTATACTTCATATGCAGTTTGTGAGAGGCATTGGATCAGGAGTGGGCATGGGAACCAGATGCCAGCTACAGAATTCACTTTTACAGCAGACTCACTGGCTGGCTGTGGATAAGCCACTCAGGGGATGTCTGCACTAAAACTCCCCTTCTGCCTGCGGCAGTGAGTCTCAGAGCCCTGGCCAACAAACTTGGCTAGTACATGGCTAAAAATAGCAGTGTAGATGATCCTGCTTGACCTGGAACCTGGGCTGTGAAATCTGGCAGTGGGGGAGGGTCTCAGAGCTTGGGTTCCAGCCCAAATGGGAATGTCTATCTTGCTATTTTAACCCTATAGCATAGCCTAGCACTGCTGAGTTTTGTTTTTTTGGTAGTGTAGACATGGGATGTCTATGCTGAACACTAAGCACAGGAACTAACTAAACCCAAGTCCCCCTTCTATCTACACACAAATCAGATTGACTTAGGTTACCAAGCAGTCCGGACATTGCTCCTATGATTCTAACAGGAGTGTGAGTCAGACCCTGAGTTACATTAAAACGTATCCCCAGACATTCTGTGTCTGGCAGTCTCTATAGGCATGTAAAACAGAACATGTATTTATCTACCTCACAGAAACCTTAGGATGTTTATATGCTATTTGCTAAAACCTTGCCAATAAGTGTGAAGTATTAATTTATTTCTTCAGAACTGTATATTTTTTATCTAAGATTAAAAACATCAAATCTCTGCAAAAATTTCCTAAAGAAGATCCCTCTTTTCTATCATTCAATAAAACATAGTAAAATGCCTCATTTTGAAGAAGACAAATGTGTAATGAGCTAACATTTTGTATATTCCATCTAAACTGTAGGCGAGGAGGGGAGAAAAACCCACGAGAACTGTATGCCATCTCAAATTCTCTTAATGAAAAATGCACACTGAATCTATGAATCCTAAGGAATCTGTTCCAGCCCTTAAGGAAATGGAATCTGGTAACATGCATTTATGCTTATAGACACAATGAGACAAGCCGGCTTTCAAACTTGAATCTCCCCATTGTGCATACAATATGTTCTTGTCACACTACAAACTAGTTGCAAACAGGGGTGGTACAGTTGCAATCACCTTTGTGTGGGACTGGTGTGCATGGCAAATATGACGGATCCTTAACTGTTGTAGTGCCCTGGTAAATTTCCTGAGGGATGATCACATGTTTCAGTGATCACCACTTTATATGACAGGCTAACACAAAAACGCTAAGGGTAGAAGAACATTTAGGTACAGACTTGTACCTGTGTGACACAGCTCAGGGTAAGGGGTGCTGGGAAGCCACAGTCTGCCAGGGGAGTATCCAGACTTGTCTTTCTGATCTTCCCAGTGCCCCTGCTACTACATCCCTTAATGGAGGCATCGATTCCATTCTAGTGCAGAGGGAGACCAGAGTCTAGGTGCTTCCATGCCACTCCCGGTTCCCTTTGGGAACTATAATCTGCCTGATCCTTACGTTGTGCACATAAAGTGGGGAGTGCTTCTCCACTTTTCTTGTTCGTTCATGTATCATCCATGTAGGAGCCTGGCCGGTGACTTGAGCAATTAGAGCAATGGGTCAAATTAATCCATGATGAACTCATGCTGAAGGCAATGGCTTTACACTAGGGAGGATTCATTCTGCTCCATGTGTCTAGGGAGAGAAGGCCTAATGCATTGCTGCAGCAGGAAAAATGACTCAGGCTCTGAAGACAGTCATGGTACCTGTCTATACATACTCAGGTCCCACTTCCGCTTGCACTGACTTCAATGGGAACAGGAATAGGGCCTCCTCAATTGTCATGATTAGTATGTTTCTGCAAAACTCCAGGCAAAGAGAGGGGCACTGAGTGTCAATAACAGCAAAATAAAAACATATACATATTTTTTCCTAGCAACTGAAAAAAATTAACAAAACCACAAAAACGCGATTTTATTTATTTTAAAATCGAGAGCCATATTTATCAACCCATTCACAATATAAATTCAGATTCGAAAGATCTCTCGGTTCTAAGCATAAAATCAAGTTAGAGCTCTTGTTATTCAATTTGTAGCGTGAATTTTTTCTTGGGGATGAACTCCGCATATTGTTCACTTCTGTTTGATTTTAGAGAGAGAGAGAGAGAGAACGTAAATAGGAAAAAGGGATTATAGAAGGTTGAAGGAATACTTTATTGTTACTTTTCCCTAAAGTCTCATATTTACATAATTGCGCAGATGTTATACAGTGCCTCAATGTGATGTACAATTGACTAAAATGTAATGCGATGTACGACGGACTAAAAAGAGAAAATCATACATTATATACTTTTTCCTATTTGACTGAGCACGGAACTCGGTTCTATCTGCTTTTAGAGCCTAATGTCTTTTTCCACTTCCCCAATAATGGAGAATGGATTTACATTGCCTCAAACTAAAAAGTGTAACTAACTTAAGCATCTGGGCTTGAGTCTGAGTTGACATCACCTTCTTTTTCCTGTTGTTTCTCTTTTAATGAGGTATATCTTTCCTCTTCTTTGAAACAGATTTCTGAAGATTGAATGCACACATTGAATAGTCTAATGCAGGTCTGTGTTTACACTCTTCCCTTCTAGGTAATGAAGGGTGGGTTAGCTATCTACTAACTGTACCAACTTTTGCATATGGTTCAATTTTCCCTTTGAGGGAGAAGTGAGGGTTTTTTTTTATATATGTTAGTATCTGGTTGAAAAAATAAGGAAAGGGTGGCTCAAGGGCTTAGTAATGGAATAGAGAGCATATTATTTCTAAATGACTAATTCAAATCCAGATTGGGTCTATAAAGGGAATATAAGTCATTGCATTTTGCGGGTTGCAGAGTGCCCTACATTATATATAATGAATTGGGCATCACCTGGTATATATACTGTTTACATGTCATGTAATCATGTCACAAGGCTGATGCTACGTAATGTATTAACAATTTCAAGGGCTATGTCTACACTGGCAAGTTAGGTTGACATAAGGAGGCTTAAGTCGACCTAATTTAGTCCCTGTCCACACTAGGCTTTCATTAAATTAACTTAAGAAATTCCTTAAGTCGACTTAATGAAAGGTTAGGTCGACTTAATAAGAACCGCCAGTTAGGTTGATCTAACCGTTAATTCGACTCCTTAGGTCGACTTACGCACAGTGTGGACATGGATTAACCCTTAAGTCGACTTAAGGGCAATTAGGTCAACTTACTAAGTCCTTGCTCAGGGTAACCACTTTGTTAAGTCAACTTAATAAGGTCAACTTTAAGTCAACTTAAAGTCGACCTTATTAAGTCGACTTAACAAAGTCAACCTAACTTTTTCTAGTGTAGACATAGCCAAGAATACTAAGCAGCAACATCATAAAAATACCACTATAGGTATAATCAGTTGATATCTTTATTTGCAATTTCAGTCAAGAGGCTAAGGATTGAAAGAACAAGAGGACCAAGTCATCTTCTCATGCCTAAATGTGAATCCTCAAAGTGAAGAAAGAGCAAAGTGGGGAAGCTTGTATTGCCAATGCACTTGTATCAATGCTGCAGATATAAAGAGGGCTTCGCTTGCCACTGTTGTGAAATTGAGGATCTTTCATGAGCTCTAAATTCACTTTAAAGAATACAGGCAATAAAAAAGGAAGTATTAAGGAGAAAGGCATCATAATTTATCAGGTGCCCATGGAGCCTCAATATTTTGGTGTATACTGAAACTTCCCTGAAAAATGACATCTGTATTAAAAAACAAACCTGACATTTTCCCTTACCAAACTTTAAGTTGCACAATAATACATTGGAATCATCCAAAAAAGAAAAAAAAGTTCTAGGTGGGGAGGCAGAGCTAGATGGTAGGACAAATGTATTTAAAATAGTTCTCACTTTGAGATAATCGAGGAGTTATTTCCTCCTTGTTTATGACAACATTTGTGAGTGAAGTTCCCTAAGAGTATTGTAAAAATTGCATTAACCCACTTAAAATGCCCCAAAGCAAGAACAAGCCTGAGAAATTAGACTTTAATAAGCCATTTGCTTCCTCAGCTCAAATGGGGGCTCCAGCCCCATAGTGCACCTGTGGTTGAAATATCATCCTGAACACTGGTCTCACCAAGGCAAGAGGGATCAGTCAGGAAATCATCTTGGGACTTCCATGCAATAACAAACAATTAAAAAACCTCTGTAACATTGTATAAGAGCAGTGCCAGGGCTTATATTACCAAAGGAGAGGCACTAGATGGCAAGGAGAGATAGCAAACACCACCAAGACCTGGTAGGCTCCAGATTTTGTGAACATTGAAAATCTCTTGTGAAAATGTGGACTCCTATCAAATTTCTGTTGAAGCACAGTATGTCAAGTACAGGAGTAATGACATCAGTTCTCCCTGGAAGCCAAAGGGAGGTTTCTGCCTGAATAAGGGTTACAGGATTTGGCTCAAATTGTTTAACGATAGGAAAGTGCAGCATCTTCAGCATCACATACAATAAAACAATATGAAGGTGCAGACCTATTGAGCTCATAGAAAACATTCATCTTAGGGAAGCAAGATACAAAGGAGAACCTCATTATTATGCAGAAGGCATAAATGGTAAAAAGAAACAAGAGGAAGAGCAAGGACAGCATGGGACCATTACTCAACAAAGAGGGAAAACAAAAAGAGAAAATGTGGAAATGGCAGAGGAGCTAAATGATTTATTTGTTTCAGTCTTAACCGAGAAGATTGGTGGCGATCATATGCCTGATATAGGGGAGGGCAGTAAAAATGGGATAGGATCAAAAGCTAAAATAGGGAAAGAACAAGTTAAAAAGTACTTAGACAAGTTAGATGTTTTCAAGTCACCAGGGCCTGATGATATGCACCCTAGAATACTCAAGGAGCTGACTCAGGAGTTATCTGAGCCATTGGCTATTATCTCTGAAAAATCATGGAAGACTGGAGAGCTCCCAGAGGACTGGAAAAGAGCAAATATAGTGCCTGTCCATAAAAAGGGAAATAAGGACAACCCAGGGAATAATAGACCAGTCAGCTTAACCTCTGTACCGGGGAAAATAATGGAGCAATTAATTAAGGAATCAATTAGCAAATATCTAAAAGAGAATAAGGTGTTAAGTGATAATCAGCATGGATTTGTCAAGAACAAGTCATGTCAAACCAACCTGATAGCTTTCTATGACGGGGTAACAAGCCTTGTGGATACAAAGTGAGTGGTAGATGTGGTATATCTAGATTTTAGTAAGACTTTTGATACAGTCTCGCATCACCTCATTAACAAACTAGGGAAGTACAATCTAGATGGAGCTACTATAAGATGGGTGCAAAACTAGTTGGATAACTGCTCCCAGAGAGTAGTTATCAATGGTTCACAGTCATGCTGGAAGGGCATAATGAGCGGGGTAGTGCAGGGATTGGTTCTGAGTCTGGTTCTGTTCAATATTTTCATCAGTGATTTAGGTGATCACTTATAAAGTACACTTATAAAGTTTGCTGATGATAGCAAGCTGGGAGGGGTTGCAAGTGCTTTGGAGGATAGTTTCATAATTCAAACAAATTTGGACAAACTTGTGAAATGGTCTGAGGTACATAGAATGAAATTCAATAAAGACAAATGCAAAGTACTCCACTTAGTAAAGAACAATCCATTCCACACATACAAAATGGACAATGACTGCCTAGGAAGGAGTACTGTGGAAAGGGATCTGGGTGTCATAGTGGACCACATGCTAAATATCAATCAACAGTGTACACGGTTGTAGAGAAAGCAAACACCATTCTGGGATGTAATAACAGAAGTACTGTGAGTAAGACACAAGAAGTAATTCTTCCACTCTATTCCGCCTCCAGTTCTGGGCACATCATTTCAGGAAAGACATGAGGAAAGTCCAGAGAAGAGCAACAAGAATGATTAAAGAACTGGAACACTTATGAGGGAAGATTGAAAGAGCTGGGTTTATTTAGGCTGGACAAGAGGTGACTGAGAGGGGATATGATAACAGTTTTCAAGTACCTAGAAGGTTGTTATGAGGAGGAGGGAGAAAAATTATTCTCCTTAACTGCCAATGATAGGATAAGAAACACTGGGCTTAAATTATAGCAAGGGAGGTTTAGGTTGGACACTAGGAAAAAACTCCTAACTGCCAGGGCCTTTAACCACTGGAATAAGTTGTCTAGGCACGTTGTGGAATCTCCATCAATGGAGGTTTCAAGAGCAGCCTAGACAAACACCTGTTAGAGATGATTTAAGATGGTACTTGGTCCTGCCATGAGTGCAGGGGCCTGGACTCGATTACCTCTCATGGTCCCTTCCAGTTTCTATGATTCTATGATTTCTTGGGAAATTATGCAGGATTCCTTCAAAGAAAACAATTTATAGGGAAAAGTTGGAAGACCAAGAAAGAAAGAAAAAAATCCTCTCCAGGACCAACAGAACCATATATGAGCTCTCAAAGCCATTTCATGGAAATAACATGTTAGTTTGCTAGAAGGTCCCAATCCTGTAAACCGCTCCCTGTGTGCAGACCCTTATGTCCAGGCAGTGCTCAAATGAGGTCCCTGTTATACCACACGGGTGCAAGGGGCCACCCGGCCTTTGCAGCTTGCAAGTTCAGGGTCAAGGACAATATGCTCTTTGGAACGGGGGATGCTTTTATCTTTGACAGCCCTGAATTCATTGTCAGAACTAGACAGATCATGAATAAACAAAGTTAAGTGAAACAGAGCCTTATAGGTGAAGGAGTGGTTACATGGTTAAAATATATGCAGAGTTTATCATGTGAATGCTAATGAATTTTATTGGAAAGGAGATAAAACCAAATCCTTAATTCTGCCCTTGCCTACATCAGTGGCTGCGTGTACAGATACGCGCAACTGCATGCCACAGTGAAAAGCATGTTGCATCCATACTAGTGTGTGCTGCTGCATATGTCAGTGAAAGGTTCTGGCAAGAAGGAGGCATGGAAAAAGCTCTGGCACAGGAGAGGCCAAAGAACACTACACTGCTAAAAAAACAGTGTAGACATGGGGGGCACAGCTTGGGTGCATAGAACAGCACACAGGTTACATACACTAAGCTTCTGGCATGTCTGTATTCTACTTACCTAAACTGTGCTTCACCATCTATTCTGCTATTTATATCTGTAGTAGGAAGACTTATAGTGTATGTATTTTACATGCCACCTTAAGTATAGGCATAGTTTATTAGGGATTAGGTTGAGACCCTCAAGAGCAGCAGATCACCCCACATCTGCCTACTGCAGGGCTTCTTGAATCTTCCCCTGAAACACCTGGAGCTGGTTACTGTCAGATACAGGCCATGCCTAGGGGTAGGCGGGGCTCAGGGCCAATTGGCCTGTGGGGAGTCCTGCTCCACCTGGTGCTGGGGGGACGGGGCCACCCTGGGCCAGAGGCCAGGCTCTGCTCTCCCATCCTGCACCTGGGCAAGATGGTCTGCCCCCGGGAGCAGGGTGGGCTGGCTCAGAGCCTGGGCTGGCTTGCTGCTGAGGCAGTGGAGGGGGATGGAGGGAGAAGGGCAGTGTGGGGCCCGTTGACCTGCGAGGCCCAAGGCGGTCACCTTTCTCGCCTCCCCCAGGGATGGCCCTGGAGACAGGACACTAGAGTAGATGGACCTTGGGTCTAATCCAGTATGGCAATGCCTATGATCCTGTGGGTAGTGTTTGTCTTCCCAGTGAAAGAAACAGCTTATATGTTGGACTCATTTATTTTGGAACACAAGGGACTGATATGAAAGAAATTTAGTTTAAACAAAAAAAACCAACGTTCTGTGGACTCAGATAAAGATGTTGGAAGCTCCTAACGGTCGCCCTGACAATGAGTAGGCAGTACCTGCACATGAAATGTGTACTGCTTTTAATACAGCTTCTAACTTTTTTTACCTTGTCTGTCTCACATGTTAAAATATGTGCACAATCCAATGTTGAGCTCCAGGAAATGGCGAAGTGAGTGCGTAGTCCCATGTGTCTGGCCATTTCCACTGGCAGGGTGTGGAAACAGGGATGGCACAAGGGCTGTGGCAGGAAGAACTTTTTGAGCTCTCTTGAAATTCCCAGAGAGGATTTTGCATGCATATAGACATTATTCCTGCAATGGTGAGTACTGTACTTGTCTATGGCATGGTCTCCTGACAAAGAAATATTTACCCAGGTGCAGCCATAGCCTTGCTTCTTTTCAACATCAGAAATTATTAGAAGTTTCTTCAAAGAGAGTCTTTGAAGTGAGTTATGTTTCCTTAACTAAAAGTGAAGTTGCCGCAAGTGAAAGTGACTGTTTTGTACAATACAATAGAACAGCAGATCAAAGTGTTTGGGGGTTTAAAAGGTTGGCCTTGAAGCTCAGCTAGTGGAAGAGTCCTGAGAATGACAAAGGAGGGTATCACTTCCCACCAACCTTGACCAAGATATGTAGCAGAGGCTACCGTGCCTCAAAGATGATTTGGTATGATGAGATGCTTTTATCTAACAGACTTTCATTATATCTGTTTCCTTTCATTTCGTATTGTCAATATAGGAAGTTTCTGAAAGTAAGAAATAATTGAGTTTGTGGATCTTTGTTTAAATATATGCGTTGTCACTGGTTTACTTTCATTCTGTGTATGTTAAGTAGTTTTAAAATAAATGACAATCTGTTCAAAAGCAGGGACTGGCTCTGATTGGGTAGTTGCTTGGGCATGACCCAGGCCCACGGATGCTACGGCAATATAAATATATAATAATAGTGTTTTAATATGCAGTGGCTAGGCTCTAATATACCACATGCCCTGACACACTTAAATAGAGACAGCATCAGTGTCTAATAGCTAGGAGACTGGAGACAACTCCGTGTATGTATTCAGAATTCAAGCTTAAAAAAGCAATGGGGAATTCCAAGGTACAAATTCCAAGTGGCTAGAGTGGCAGGCTAACAACGATGAGTGCAAGCCACTGAATAAAGGAAGATGGCAAAAATATGTATGTAACAAGGAGCAGGGAAATCAATAGCCTAAAAGCGTTTCATTCCTTATAGTTAAAAAGCCATGATCAGCAAGTGGGAGGCACAGATGCAAAACTGACAGAGTCAGTTCCATTTCCCTACAGAGCTATGCAACCAAATTAGCCATTCAAGTGTTGGATTTGAGTCCAGAATCACCAACACAGAGCTGTTCCTTCCCCATTATAATCTCTAACTTTCTTTGTGTCTGCCTCTCCATATGAAATTAAAGGAAATTCAGCAGACTGGGCAAAAGAGCAAAGTAAAACAAAAAGGAAACATGGAATTATTCTTCTATCCAAAAGAACATAGGGCCCAGTCTTGCAAGCAGCTGAGTGCCCATAATCCTACTGAAGTCAACAGGAATTGAGGACACTCTACATCATTCAGGAGATGCTCAGCACCTAGCATGATGAAACTAGTAATGCTGATCACTACTATACTATTAAGTTAATTAGAAAAAAGATTAGAGCTGGAATGAAGAACAGTCTGAGGATAATACAGTATTGGTTTTTTGTATGACTGCCCTCAGCTGAGATCAGGGTCACGTTGTGCTGGGTGCTATAAGAGAGTCCATACCTACTCCAAAAAACTTTTAACTTCAAAAGACAAGACAGAGAAAGGAAGTATAATTTCCCCATTTTACAGGATTAAGCACAGAGATTTTAAATAACTTGCACAAGGTTACACAGGAAGTTTGTGAACGAGACAGGAAGTGTACCCAGATCTTCAGAGTCCCAAACTCACCATAGGACCTCTTGATTATATACTAGCTCATTACTGTTCCACATAATGAGTCTGCTGCCTGCCTTTTGGAAACTTTATTTTGCTTTCTTCAGCTTTGTCTACTTGTTTGGCTTGTTTCATTTACTATTCTATGTCAAAACAAGGCAAGCAAGTGCAAGAAGCAGTAGGCTAGGTCCACTCTTGCCTTCTCAAAGCATTCTGCAACACCACCAGCTGATTTTGTTCATTGTTTTCAGTTATTCTTGGGTAATTTCAAGGAGCCCAATTATTTTCTTCTCCTGTTTAATTAATTTCAAAATAGATTAAAAACAAAGTCTAGCACTGGCTGCAACAGCAGTTCTGGACCCAGTTGTTGGCCACACCTCATCTGCTGCAAAAGAAACAATTGCTCATGTCTTTATTTACAAAAATGTGAGAGTGGACATAAATTCAAGAAGGTGGGAAACTGAATCCAGGCCTTTCTGGCTGCTATGATTCACTATCCATAAGATGTTATTGCTTTGGGTACTCAGCAGAGCACAGCTACGCTTGGCTTCTACCTGACCCCTGGTTCCTCAAATTGTCTTCCCGGCACTACTTCTCTAACAGCAATGAAAAGAATACTCTCTGAGCCCTTCTACGCCTTCACCTTCCCCCCTTTGTTCAGCAAATAAAGGGCATGATTCTTACTGCCAAAATAAGGCCTTCTGCTACTGAAATAAATACAAATTAACACAGCAGTGAGAATTTTTGTTTTAACAGGAGGAATTTACTGAACCAGTAACCAGTAGGGCAGCCATCAGCCAACATGACTGTAAACCTGATGGCTTAGTTCTTTTTTTGTTTGGATCGGGTGTCTCTCTTTGTGCTTGTCTATGGTCACCTTCTGGTGGAAGTTAAAGATGCTGGCCAGATTCTTCCTGATCCTCATACAGGTAAATAGTGGGTGAACAGGGTATTGTAGGGAGTGGAAGGGCAGACAGACAGACAGACAGAGTTCTAGTTCCAGTTCCCCTGCATCTCTCCACCTGCTTCAGGTCTTCTAAGGTGATGACAAAAACGCAGCCCATATTCTTGTCCTACTCACATCTGAGTATGAAGCATACTTATAAAGGGGTGTAGTAGAAGGCATGGTACCTTCTGTGCACTAGGGAGATAAAGGATATGTTCCGCCTCCCGATGCTTCCCCTACAAGTCGTTCTGCACTGCCTTCTTTCTGAACTACCAGTAAACCCCCGATTCTCTAAAGAATCGCAAATTGAAAAATGGTAATCACCGATGGGTGGGAGGGAGGGTGGGCAGCCGTGCGCGCGAGCTATCTAATCCACAGGCTTATGCACGTGGATTCAGCTGCTGCGCGCGCACAACTGTGTCAGTTATATACGCGCGCAGGAGCTGCGTCCACGTCCCACCATGCATATATACAACTGTGGTTTAGTTATATAGATGGACTGGATCCCCACGTGGGCAGCGGCCGAAGAATCAGCCCCTCCATTTCAGATGCAGGATCCGTCCCTGGTACAGAGGACCCAGCTGGATGGAGGGGGTGGGGGGGAGGAAGGCAGGTCCTAGGCGGTGGCTGGAGCCATAAGAGCAATCAAGCCACCTTCTCTTGGCTCGACAGCGCCGTCGGGGATTCTCTGTCCTGGCTCCAGGTCAGACCATGTGGGAGCTGCTCTGTGCAGCCACCGCAGAGAGCCAGTGAGTAGCACGCTTTCACCGGGCCCTGGGGACTCCCCGTCCCAATGGACCCCTTGTGGGGGGGCTTTCTGCACTCCCGGCATTGCAGACTCCAGGCTGCCCCCAGGGAGGCGAGAGCAATGAGCTCGGAGACGCCGAGGGACCCGGACATGCACCTTCCCTATTACACCCCGGCTGCCCACGTTGGCTTGGCCGGTCCACGCAGCCAGGCGGCCTCTGGTGAATGTGGCGCCTCCTGCAGCTCTCACACTGGGGCAGAATCCGTCACCCCCCCATCACCTGCCCCCCACATCCTCCTCAGCGCCCCCCAGCTCCCCACTCCCTCATCAGAGCCTCCATCACCGGCCCCCCACCCCTCCTCAGTGCCCCCATCACCTGCCCCCCACATCCTCCTCAGCCCCCCCAACTCCCCACCCCATCACCTGCCCCACACTTCCTCCTCTGTGCCCCCCAGCTCCACACCCCATCACCTGCCCCACTCTCTCATCAGCACCGCCCAGATCCCCACCCCATCACCTGCCCCCCAGTCCCTCATCAGCACTCCCCAGCTCCCTGCCCCCATCACCGGCCCCCCACTCCCCTCATCAACGCCCCATCACCTGCCCCCCATGTCCTCCTCAGTGCCCCCCCAGCTCCACACCCATCACCTGCCCCACTCCCTGCTCAGCACCCCCCAGACTGCAGTTTTCCCTCCTGGCCAGGGGCGGCGCTGCGCGGCACCGGCTTGGGTTGCTTTGCGGGGCCGGATGGAGCCTCTTGCCGGGCCGGGTGCGGCCGCCTCCTCGGCAGGGCCGGGCGGACGGAGCGGGGGTCAGGGGGGGCCGGAGCCTTTGTGCGGAGCCAAGCGGGGATGTGCCCGGAGCCGGCGGGTAAGGACCCCCCCGCCCCATGGGACTGCCCCCCCCATGGAAGACCCCTCCCCCCAGAACCTCCGCTTCTCCCCCATGGGACCGACCGTCCCCCCCAACTGCCCACCCATGGGATCGCCCACCCCCCCCCAGAACCCACGCCCATGGGACTGCCCTCCGGACCCTCCGTGCATATATACAACTGTGGTTTAGTTATATAGATACCCAATGGACACATTCTACTCCAATGTTTCTCAGCCTTCAGTGCACTGGGGAACACCTAAAGGTGTTAATTACTTTACGCAGAACACCTGATAAAATCATTTTTGAACAAGCTCGTAACAGTGGTGGGAAATTAAAAATGACTCAGCTGCAGCAAAACTTCCAGGCATGCATCAGCGTCTACCACCGTGCACCTGGAAGCTTTGCAGCAACTGGGGCATTTTAAATTGCTCCTTCCTCCCTTCCCACACAGTCCCCTTGATGGGGAGGGGTTGTAGTGGGTCACGGAACACTTGAACTATGTCTGTGGAGCATAGAATAGCTGCTGCCTTTGTCTACATGGTCCGTGCAATACCTAATTCATTGCTTTGCAAAGCCTGTGAGGAATAGTGGTGGCTGAAGTTTTTTGGTTGAAACTTTTCTTCTGAAAAATGCAGATTCAGTGACACTGATTTCACTGTATCTAAAACCAACAAAAAAATTCAAAGAAACTGAAAATTTTCAAAATGAAACATTTTGATTTTAAAATTTCTTTTGATTTTATTAAAAATTCAAAAATGTGTAAAAATATATGAAATCCAAATAATACATTTTGATTTTGTTGAAATGAAACATTTCCTTCAACCTAAAACAACTTTTTTCTTTTTGATTAACTGAAAATTCTAAAAGAAATAACTTTTTATTTGATCTGAAACAATTTTTTTCTATTTGAAATTACCAGCGAACCAAAAAAATCTATTATTTGCCCAGTTCTACTCAATATCCTTCATGTATGAAGGATGCCATTTAACACTGAGTGCTATTCTACATTTCACACAGCTTAGTTCCCTAGCATACCACAAAGAAATTATGAGGAACTGGGATGAATGAAAGACACTAGATGCAGCTAAAACTTCCCTTTGCTGTTAATCTACAAATGTCTCTAACAGAATTTAAAAATTATTTTTAAATAAAAATGGCTACACAAATATTTAATTTTAATTTAATTAGTTTATTTTAAGAAATTTCTGTTAATAATACATTCTTTTATGTTGGATAGGGCACATAAGGAAAGGGAAAAAAATTCAAATACCAACAGATGGTAGGTTCGCAAATTGAATGAAAAAATCCTTTATTATTACTGTCAACTATATTAATCCGGAGGTAAGTTTGTTGCTTTTTTGTGTGTGCTGAATGGTACCATACTACACCAAATCAACAGGATTACCTGTGGAATATAACACCAGTCAATGTAAAGGAGCCAAAATTGAGCCCTACAGCAATGATGTTCCAAGAAGCTCACAGTCCTTTTAATAGAAAAGTCCTATAGATTTTTTTAGATAATTTAATAGGGATTAAACCACTACAAATTTAATATAATTCTGTAGAAATTACTCTAAAATGTATAATATTAAACAGAGATATATAGGTTGACGATAAACTCTTTCCATCTATCCTACAGAGGCCTGTTAGCAGGCACATAATTCTCTATCAAATCTTGTAGAATGCTTCATAAATCCTATAGAAAGGTTATAATTTTCTATTCCATTCTTTAAGACTTTTCCAAAAGAAATGTTAAAATATATCTTTTAATGGTAGAGCATTCAGGAGATTTTGACAATTTCTAAAATACTGTATGTGGTTGCAGAAGCTATCAACATTTTTTAGTTTGGTGGTCTTATTTAGGGGGAAATTCTCTGTTCTGGAGTTTCCCCACCTGTAAAAGTGGGAGTGATTATTTACCTTTGTTAAGAAAACCCTTTGAGAAGCACAGATGAAAAATGCTACATAAATGTTCGAGATTTCTCTTCAGTTGTACTGCCAGGCATTTTGTCTTTACTCTGTTGATTTTAACAGGCTACACAGAAGCTTGGAAAGGAACATTCCTTCCTTGGTCAATTTTAAACTTTTCCCATTTGGCAATAATGTTTTCTTCCCCCCTCCTTGGTGTGTTTTCGATGAAGCTGAACTTTGTATGGCTCTCTCTGGTTTTGTATCCAAGCTCCATGGAGCACTCTGAGCTTCCCTCCCATTCTTGGTACAGAGCCAGGGCTCACAGCCACATGGCACCAACACTCCTCCTTTACCTCCTTCCCAAGAGCACCTTCTGTATTTTATGCACTATCCTGGGGAAGGATCCTTTAAGAAGGTCTCAGCTTTCTGAAAGACGAAGAGCCTCGGCAGCAAAAGCAATGGCTAGCTGAAGGGTCCTTCCTCCCCACACAGAGCCAGGTCTTTTGGAATACCCTCCTGTATTCCCACCTTACACCCTCTTATAATAATCTTTGTACAAAGTATCTTTTGTAAGGTATCATTTAAAAACTTATAATTTGCTGACCAGTATTGTGCTGATAAAGTATGAGTGTGGCAATGTTTTGTGTGAAGTTATGAGATTCCCCTGTATGATGCTATTCACACATGTTCCAAATCTCACAGCCCTGCCCAGGCAGAAGCTGGCAGACAGATCTGTCCTAAAAAAAGGAATGTGTGCTTGCCTTACTTTGCATTTAAGCAATAACTAGAATCATCAAACAGGTGAAAAAAAAAACCAGGGAACATCCTTCCACATAGACTTTTTCTCCTAGTTCTCAACTAGAAATGTTTTTCAAGTGGGAGAGTGAAACTATGAAAAGGAAGAGCAAACACCCCAAGGAACCTCTCTTTTTCTTGCTGCCCATCACAGACTCTGCCTATGTGAAGAGAAAGGAAATAGCTGTTGGACTCTGAAGGAGGGGTCTTGACCTAAAGAGTTTGGTCAGTAATCTTACTGAAAGCATGTGGTGAGAAACTCTGCTTGAATCTAATATAGTTTGTGAAGTTAGGCATTAGAAAGCATTTTATCTTTAGTTATCTTGTAACTATTTCTGACTTTTTTGTTTTATTATTTATACTTACCTAAAATCTCTCTCTTTGTAGTTAATAATCTTGCTTTATTGTTTTAGCTAATCCACTGTGTATGAATTAAGTGTCTGGGTAATTCCATTTAAGGTAAAGAGTTGGTACAATATTCCCTTAAAGAAAAATATATATTTAGCCAGCCTAGGAGAGGACTATGCTGTAAAAATCATACACTTCTGGGGGAAAGTCCAGGACTAGGAGTGTGCTGGGGTCATCCTGCAGTATAACCAAGGCTGGCGAGAATCAGGGTGTGACTGGCAGGCTGCAGTTATACAAACATATGTGGAAGTGACCTAAGTGCTGGTGGCTACTTGTGAGTAATCCAGGTTGGAGGCTACAGCAGTAAGGCATTTCAAGGCATCCTAGGTCACAGGGCAGGGGTGATATCCTCCACTGGTCTGGATTGTACCTCGGTATGTCATAGCCTCCTTCCCCAAGCAGCTGCACCAAAAGATGGCTCCTTTACAGCCTTAACAGACATGATGATGCCTGTGGTTCTGGATTCTGACCATGTGAATAAGAATATGAATGTGAATATGAGTTTGCTCAAATTTTATGTTCACCAAACTTTGTTCCCCTGACTGTCTGAGAACAATAGAGTGTCAAATATCGCTGATCAGAAGTCACTAGTTTTCATCTCAGGATTGTCTGTGGATTGATTTTGTCAGTATTCACCCAGGGCACTGAAGACCCACCAAAATCAATGGGAATTGCACCTGTAAAGCTCTTAAAAGATCAGGTCTATCTTTAGGGCAGGGGTTTTTAAACATTCATAGTTTGGAATTCATTTTAATGTAAAGATTGTCTTATATACTCTTCCATTTGTGGTCCTGCAGGCCACATGACTCCCAGTTCACAAGTGCATAATATCCTTCTGGTAATGACAGCAATTGCTTACATGGGAGAGCACATTAGAAAATATTTTATGCAGCTGCAGATGTTTTATAATATAGTTTAACAGCTGGAAATAAAGTGGAGAAAGCAAAAACATGGCCAGTCAGCCAGATCTCTGCAGATTACTACAGATAAACGAATAACTCCCTTCCATACACAATTTCTGTTATTCAACAAATGGCACTAGCAGTACATGTTGAAGGAAACGGTTTATACTGCTGGCTATCCTGTTGCCAGAAGTATTATTTGCTTAACAGATGCTGCAGTGATGTTTAGATTTGGTCATACTGGCTTTGCAAAATACACTCCATATGATCAGTTATACTCTTACATCATTCAGACCCTTCTTTCAACAGAAAATACTGCTTTCCAATCCAAAATTGGTGCTTAGTTTTATAAGCTCTGTGTCATAGACAGACCTACAATTCTTCAAGCTTTAAGTCATTGGATTGAGGCATCTTAATTTATCCCCATCATCCTGACAGAAGAACATTCTGAAGGTACACTAGATAGGATAACAGGAGAAACCTGTTAGCCACCACTCAGATGACTACATACCTCCTTTCATTGTATCTATGAATACACAACATACGACACAAAGCAGCCCTCTCCTCTGATACTCAGAATGCTGCCTGTGGCTTACATACTAAATTGAAACTTTATTCTCCTAGTGGAACAGTTTAATCAGAAATCATTTTCATAATTTGTAAACACTGCCAAATACTTGATTTGCTATTATGCGATCAAGCCTTGTTCCGGAGAATAAAATAAACAATTCAAACCATCACACAAACAAAATATTTGTAAATTAAATGTGTTGTAGTGACAAATCCTAGTCTCACCAGATGCTGCAGTTCTGAAGCGCAGGGCACAATGTTCTGAAAAATCAGCTTTCATATTAACGGGTATCAAAAGCAAGTCATGTCAGAAGCAGGACAGGCGGATGGCTAGACTTGTGGTTAAGGCACAAACTTAGAAATCAGGAGAACCAAGTTCTATTCGAAGACCTCCCACTGGCTTCGTGTGTGACCCTGAGCAAGTTAATTAATCTCTCTCATTTTTCTCATCTGTAAAACAGGGGATAATAAAACGTACTTCCCTCCCTCTTAGAAGTGTTTCGTGTGAGGCTAAATACATTAAAGGAGTAAATTGCTTTGAGATCCTCTGATGGAACGTGGAAGAGAAGTGCAAAGTATTATGTCTACGTGGGAATGATCGTGTTGTATAAAAGCCATCTTAGTTACTGTGCTAAATCAAAGAAGTTGGTTTAAAAGCCTTCATTTACTGTCTCACTCACTCATCTCACCTACAAAGGGAATATTTTTGGATAAAAATCTCTGGCTTCATGAAAACATGTTTCAAGGGAAGATTTCATTTCATTTCACTATAAAATCTCTACGAGTTTGAAATGTTCATAGATGTCAGGAAAATAAACAACTTCTTTTAAGTCTTTAATAATTAGAATGCCTTTTAAAATGAACTTTGAACTTAGAAATATTATACACACTTACCTAACACTAGATTTTACAAGCTATCGAACAATGAAATTAAATTCCAGATTTCCTGGAAGACTAGAACTGATAGCCAAGCATATACGACTACCGACACCTTTGTCATCAAATGGGGCATGCCAACAGAGCCAACTAAACCCAACTAGCTAATGACCACAAAAATAAAAATCCATGAGAAAGTTTCCCCAACTAGATATCAAAGATAACAAAGTGTTTCCTCCCGCACAGCAAGTAAGGTGACAGAACAGAAAGATGACAAAAGAAAATGAAGAAAGGAAACAGATTCAAAGGGAATAACTATGGGCCCCAAGTGGGCTTATTATATGAATAGACTGCAGGTAACTACATCCTTTCACTGCGGTGCTTCATAAATTCTGTCTTCTTGTTAAGACCGTGAAGACCACTGACCTCACTTCCTCCATTAATAAGACTGCACTGCTTTACTTCTATACTTTTATTTTGTTTATGAAACTTGAACCACTACATAAATGTGTCTTCTGTCTGCAGTGAAGCTCATTCCTTTTGAAATCACAGGAGTAAGGGGAAATGCCTTCCACACCCTATTTACCAGCTATTCAAAAATAATTAAAACAAAACCCAGCTTTTAAGGCTCACTTATTCTGGCTTCTGAATATGCTACAAAGATTTTTTGCTTTAGTTGTAATCTACTAGGAGTTGTCCAAGGTGGTTGTATGCTGCTCATGTCTTAACAAGGGATATTTTAGACAGCCCTAACAACAGGTCTTCTTAAAGAAATAAAAACCGTTATTTATAATTAAGGCACTATAGACAAAATTCTGCCTTTGCACCACTGCAGGCACAGATGGAGGGATGGGAAATAAAGAGGTAGCGGTCAAGTGGAGTGTTCTTGGTACATGCTTTCTACGCAGAGCAGAAAGATTCAAAAGGCCAAGTAGGCCACATATTCCGCAGTACTCTTTACTGCTGCTCAGAAAAAGAAGCAACAGACATTCTATTCAGTACAGTACTTGCTTTGGGATAGCAACATATGTGAGGGAGGCTGAGACTACACTCAATCTAGCTGACCACATCCATGTGTGGCAGCGAAACCCTGTTATGTGTCTATTTGAAGAGAGCAGATAGGGTATGGCCTGTCTTGTTCCTGCCTTCTGCAGAAGCCCAAGACAAGGCAGAATTGTCTCCTACACATAAAAGAGAAAAGATGCATTTAGACAGTATGTAATGAATGGCTTTTTTTCTGTTGCTGCAGTTCTGAGTGTTCTGTGACTAAGCACATACAAAGTATGGGTCTTTAAATTTCACAGTATGCAGCCCAGATAAATGTTCAGCCATTATCCTCCGTCTGTGAGACTGGAACCTTTACCTAAGTCGCAATCACAGACAATAAAAAAGAATCTTTTCTCTATGAAAGCTACAAAAACTCCCTGTGGTCACCTCTTGTAGCTGGTGAACTGCAATAAAGTTGCTCTTGCTGAATAGTCTTAGTTTTAGTGTCTCAAAGCAAAAATACTGTAAATAAATATATATCCATCACCAGTACCAATGAGAACAAAGAAAGCAAGCTCTGAATTACACAGGTGTAAGTATGGGGTCATGTCAATGAAATCAGTGGATTTACCTCAGATTTATTCTGGTGTTACCAAGTGCAGAATGCAGCCTCTTTTCTTTCTCACTGATCCACTTTTCACTTCACTTCAGTTACCTATGACTTAGGTATGTTCAGTACTTGGTTTGCCACCTTAGTAACAAAAGAATGCTCTGTTATCTAGGCTTAATGTCTTTTCCAATGATGAGGGAATACAAATATATGATACTGCTCATCACAACATAGCCCTGCAATAAAATAGTAAAAGCAAAAAAATCTGCCCAAAATCAGAAGGAACTCCTGAAATTCCTTTTGCTGGCTTTCTGCACAGTTGATGCATTGGATCATAGCCCATAGTTACTACGCCCCTCTTCTTATTAAAAGCATGGAGAGTTCCTATTTCACAGGTACAATATTTTCTTTTATGCATTATAGTAAGAGCTGCTGTAAACTTCAGCCACCGTCTCTTCTCCACCCTGCAGCCCAGATTCCCTCTTTCCAAAATGGAGGATGATCTTTGATATTTCCAGCCACACCCCACAGTAACAATGACAGCAGCTCTACAGTGTTATTGGCATCATGAAGAATATAGCACGCTCAGAAAGAGGGTCTCAGATTGTTGCTTATTTATTTGAGCCCGCCTCCCCCTTCCCAAGATACCCTGACATTTGAGAATTGAGGTTTTATTGCTGCCTTTCCTCCAATCCACCCCATCCCAATATCTGCTTCGTGCTCCCCCCCCCCCCCCCGAGGACAATCCTCTATTTTGTGTGCTCTGGTATACACCACACACATTTATCTTCTTGGACTATGCATTAAAAAAAAAGAGTAGTAAAAGGGAATAGTAAAAATCCAGTCCAATGTGAGTGGCACAGCTATAATTCTTTATGAAGCAGCAGGTAAGATTGATTGTCAAGGGTCAAAAGGCTAGGTCAAACTCTGCTCATTCGTCAGCTGAATGTCATTTTTGTTTTCCCTGTCACCAGATAGCTTTAAAAAAAATTGCAACTCCTTCCTCATTATCTGGGACTTGGCTCCTTTTCTGCCATCCAGTATTAATGAAACTGTGCTTCATGCCTGGCCCTCATCTTTGAGGTTCTCCTTCATGTACTTCTTTCTTTTCTTAAGCACTACACAGTGAGGACAATTTTAAAGATCATTTTCTCACACAGAGAAGTTGGAAAATTGCTGCTGCGGTGAGAATGATTTGAAAACATACATGCAGTATAAACATCTGAATGAACAAAAATATAATTAAATCAAAGCGGGTCCGAAACCCACACAGCGAAGTAATTGAATCATGGTTATATCCAGTGCACCTCATATAAAATCCTTAAAAAAAAAAAAAGAAGCAAGATATAATATTTTGAAGTCCTCTGACAGAAAGAATAACTTTTTGGCGGTGTTATAATTATGAGCTGTGTGCCAACAGAATAACGCTAATAGTGAAATCATCCATTGATTTACTGTGAGCTTGATTTATATAAGCCTGATACAGATGAAATCTTAACCAATAATTTATCTAAAGAGAACTAAATGTCTAAATTAATTGAAGTTTAATTACATCCAAGTGGAAAGGAGTGGTGATGTGTTAGTTGGATATTTGGGAATACATTTTCAAACCTACAGTAGGTCACCTTAACAATATAATATTGATATATCAAAAATACATTGTGTGTGCAATTACTGCTTTGTGCACATACATAAAGATAATTACTTAGCACCTTTCACAAAAGATCTCACAGCAGTTTATAAGAATAAATAGTTAAGCCCTCTGTGGAACCCACTCCACTTTTTCTAAAATCAACCTGGAGGAGCTTCACTGACTTCAGTGAGAGCAGGATCAGTAGCTCTTCATTGTTAGAGAGGCAAGTATTATTCAACACATTTTACCAACTGAGAAATTGAGACAAAGTGATTAGGTGACTTGACTAAGTTTAAAAAGTGAGTCAGTGGCAGAGCTACAAATAAAACAATAGACAACACTGCTTTCCTACTTAGTGTACATAAACTGTTTGCACATGTACATGCATATTTTGTAGATACAAGTTAGGTATCCCTGTTTGAAAATTTGGCCGTTAATACTTTCTTTCATAACTTTAAAAAATAATCAGAACTTTAAAGTTTTTCAAAGCTTGAAACCAAGGCTAATCTTGCAGTTAAAAATCTCTGCAGGGATAAGGACCTATTATACACATTACTATATTTCACTATGGTTTTTGTGCTGTGGTCCTATTGGAATTATTCAAACTTTTTTTTCATGGCTTTGGGCTACATCTTTAAACATACAGATCAAAATTTTTGTACTTGGATGCCTAGAGTCAGGGCTGTCCTTTGGGAGGGAGGGGGGGGTGAATGTGGCGATCGCCCCAGGCCTCGCAGTTATGTGGGCCCTACGCTGTCCTGCTCCCAGTGGGGCAGTGCAGGGCCTGTGCTGCAGCTCCCCCCCTCTCCCCATGGCCGCGCTTTGCCCTGCCCTCCCTGCCTTTGGCAGCAAGCCAAAGGGCGGAGCAGGCCATCCCAGGGGCGGGGCAGTTGAGTGGGGCCCAGCCTCTCGGCCAGCCGGCCTGCGTCACATGGTTGGCCGGCCCCAGCTGGTGGCGGGGTCTCGGCCGGCCAGATCCCGGCGGCAGCCTCCAGGCTCACTCCCCGGCCCTGTGCCTGCAGCCCGGGGTCCCAGCTGGGGCTGGCTCCTGGGACCTGAGGCCGCGCCGCCACTGGGAGCCTGCCCCTGGGCCTGCTGCTCCGCCCTGGGGGTGGGGCAGGGGCCAGCCTACAGGCTGATCAAAGTGCGGCTGGTGGCAGGGCCTTGGTGGCAGAGCGGGCTGACCCGGTCCGCCCTTCCCCCCTCCAGGGTGGGGTGGGGGCCCCCCAGGTCAATTGGCCCCGGGCCCTGCTCCCCCCCTAGGGACAGCCCTGCCTAGAGTAGGTACCTAAATCCATTGGGGAATGATTACTAGGGATAGGGAAAAATATTTTGACTAATTTCAAAGCCATATGAACATATGGGACTGCAGGGATAAAATCAGAAAGGCCAAAGGACAATTGGAGTTGCAGCTAGCAAGAGATGTGAAGGATAACAGAAAGGGGTGCTATAAGTATATCAGCAACAAGAAAAGGATCAGAGGTGGTGTAGGTCCCCTACTGAATGGGGCAGGCATCCTCGTGGTGGATGATGCGGAAAAGGCTGAAGTACTCAATGCTTTTTTTACTTCAGTCTTCACAGGGAGGGCCAGCTCCCAGGCTACTACACGGGGTAACGCGGAATGGAGAGGAGAGTGGCCCTCAAAAGTCAGATTAGGGAACATTTAAAGAAATTGGATGTGCACAAGTCCATGGGGCTGGATGAACTGCATCTGAGGGTGCTGAGGGAGTTGGGGGAAGTGATTGCAGAGCCGCTGGCCATTACCTTTGAGAACTCGTGGCGAATGGGGGAGGTCCCAGAGGATTGGAAAAAGGCAAATATAGCACCTCTCTTCAAGAAAGGAAAAAAGGAGGATCCGGGGAACCACAGACCGGTCAGCCTCACCTAAATCCCTGGGAAAATCATGGAGCAGGTCCTCAAAGAATCCATCCTGAAACACTTAGAGGAAAATAGAGTGATCAGGAACAGTCAACATGGATTCATCAAGGGCAAATCGTGCCTGACCAACCTGATTTCCCTCTATGATGAGATGACTGGGTTTGTGAATGAGGGAAGAGCCATTGACGTGGTATACCTTGACTTTAGCAAGGCTTTTGATACGGTTTCCCACAGCATTCTTGTCGGCAAGTTAAAGAAGTATGGGTTGGACGAGTGGACCATAAGGTGGATCGAAAACTGTCTAGATCAACGGGCTCAGCAGGTAGGAATCAATGGCTCGATGTCTGGTTAGCAACCGGTAATGAGTGGAGTGCCCCAGGGGTCGGTCCTGGGGCCAGTTCTATTCAACATCTTCATTAATGATCTTGATGCTGGAATAGACTGCGTGCTTAGTAAGTTCGCAGATGACACCAAGTTGGGGGGAATGGTAGATACTCTGAAGGGCAGGGACAGGATCCAGGGAGACTTGGACAAATTGGAACACTGGGCCAAAAGAAACCTCATGAGGTTCAACAAAGACAAGTGCAAAGTCCTGCACTTAGGATGAAAAAATCCCATGCACTGCTACAGGCTGGGGACCAATCGACTAAGTAGCAGCACTGTAGAAAAGGACCTGGGGGTTATGGTGGACGGGAAGATGAATATGAGCCAACAGTGTGCCCTGGTTGCCAGAAAGGCCAATGGTATATTAGGCTGCATCAGTAGGAGTATTGCCAGCAGATCGAGGGATGTGATAATTCCCCTCTATTCGACACTGGTGACGCCACATCTGGAATACTGTGTCCAGTTTTGGGATCCCCACTACCGAAAGGTGTGGACAAATTAGAAAGAGTCCAGCAGAGGGCAACAAAAATGGGGCAGATGACTTATGAGTAGAGACTGAAGGAACTAGGCTTATTTAGTCTACAGAAGAGAAGACTGAGGGGAGATTTGATAGCAACCTTCAACTACTTGAAGGGGTGCGCCAAAGAAGAGGAAGGTAGGCTGTTCTCGAGGGTAACAGAGGACAGAACAAGGAGCAATGGTTTCAAATTACAGCTGGGGAGGTCAAGGTTGGATATTAGGAAAAACTTTCTCACTAGGAGGGTGGTGAAGCATTGGAATGGGTTACCTAGGGAGGTGGTAGAATCTCCATCTTTGGAGATTTTTAAGGCCCGGTTAGACAAAACCCTGGCTGGGGTGATTTAGTGGAGTGGTCCTGCTTTTTAGCAGGGGGTTTGACTGGATGACCTCGTGAGGTCCCTTCCATCCCTATGATTCTATGATTTATGTGTCAAAAGTTTGACTAAGCCTTGAACTTTATCCGGTTCCTGGTCCATATTGGGGGACTTTGAAAACAACAAACAGCAGAAGGATGGATACAAAACAATGAAAAATGCAGGTTAAATAATTACAGACTGGATGGAGTTAAAAACAAATGCAGAAGGAAGATGAAAGCTCAACAGAAAGAGGAGAGAAAAGAACTCCAATAAAATGAAATAAGTACATATATTATGTAAATATCTAGGTAACTTCACTCAGCTGAAAAAGCCTACGTCTTACAAAGTGTTTTTCTGTCCCTAATACACGTCATACTTCACGTTAGCTAGAAAAATTACCTTTAAAATAATTTTAATATTTTTAATCATGAGTTTATAAGGAACAACATTTCATACTAGTTTAAGTCACCTGTGTTAATTAACTTCAGTGGCAGAAATTGTGGGAAAAATGACTGACCAATGAGAGTAATTAGCACACAGTAATCAGCTTGTATAGCAGCTCCTTGGAGGAACCAGGATGCCATTTCAGTGAGCAGAAACATCATGCAAGAGTTCAGGACAGGCATATGAATATAGCGGATCGAAATTTTTTGCTGTCCCAAATTTTTGTGGGTGTCAAAAAGAGAGTTTTTGTCAAAAAATGAAATATTTTACAAGACCAGTTTGAGTTTGAAAAAATTTTTGATGAAAATAATCCAACACAAAATGTGATTCCTTAAAAACATCACTCATGGCACTCTTGAGTTTCATGATTTTTGAGCTGGGCATCATGCTGTGTGTGTGCTGCAGCATGTCAGTATAAAAACTGAATTTGCTCAATATCACTAATCTGGGATGTGACACAGTGGAGTCTAGCCATGTCCATAGATAAGAGCAAATGCAAAGCGAAGCTGGGCACTGTCTAAGAGACACTCTTTTCCATCAGTAAAATGACTGATTTTATGTTCCCAGTTGGGTTTTGCACGGGGCCTTGTTCACTAAAATATTAATACATGCCATTTAGCTAAACAGTACAAGTCCATGATACTGTGCCGAGAACTGCCACAACTGCCACATTTCAAATTCATCGCAGATTACGGACAAACTGGGATATTTTCTGCTGACAAACTACAATTTAGTGTCCACAGTCCTTAAGAATTAAGCTGTTTTCAGTAACATCTATGGCATGTTTAGCTGAGAAATCGGAAGTGCTGAGTTGTACACAGGCAGGAACAGAGAGAACAAAGAGGCAAACCCCTGTAGATACAGCAGAGAAACTGGCATTGTTTCTTATGACCTGGAATAGTCAGTATTCCTTCCAGGTGCAGAGAAACCTATAATAGCTCATTAAGAGCCTCCCAGCACATCTCCCTGATTTAGGCAGAAACATTCATTAATTTTTAAGAACCCAATGATAATCCATAAAGTTTAATAGAGGACACTGTAGATTAGCCAAACCTGATCATTCTCTCTCTCATTTAGCTGGTTGTCCAATAGCATATTTTGCCTGTTTCTTCTCTGGATCTTTATTTTTTTTCTTCTCTTTGGCTATGTCTACACTTACAAAAGCTAGTTCGAATAAGTTAATTCAAACTAACTAATTCAAACTAATTTTAGTTAACTTAATTTAATTTGAACTAGCATGGCCCCCTTAGAATGCTAGTTCGAACTAGCCATGGCTATGCAGGGCACTTGCTTAGTTCGAATTAGTCAGTTGCAGGAAGGTCAAATCTGCCGATTAGTTTGAACTAAGCAGTTAGTTCGAACTAATATGGCCACATTTGACTTAGTTCGAATTAACAGATTGAATTAACTAAGGAAGCCCTTAATTCGAACTAATGAAAGCCTAGTGTGGCCAAGGCTTAAGTTAGTTCAAATTAAGCTTCCTTAACTAACTTGCAAGTGTAGACATAGCTTGTGCCCTTTCTGCTTCCTCTTTGGCTTGAGACTGCGCCTTTTTTTTTTCCTTTCTTTTTTTAATTTGACTTTCTTTCCCTGGCTTCCCACATTCTCTAACTCAGGTTTCCCTAAGAGGCTAGTTCAAATTACAAATTTCTTGACCAGACAGACAGTCTTCTGCATTATCAGATTATGTGATAACATCTCTACAGCTCTTATAGTATCCCTGGACTTGGATCACATGAGGTCTGGGTGTATGGAAAGACAGTTCCTTCCTCCCAGTTTCAGCCAGCCAATGAACTAACTTTTGTTTTCATTTGTCTGAGCTTTCAGATGTCTTACATTTGCTAATGAACCCACTATTGAGCTATGACTAGAAATCTCTAGAAAGCTGCTCCTTATTTGGGCAGAATGACCAAGATGGTGGGACTTGAGTCTCAGCACTGCCTCAATCAGACTCTGGCAGTTCTGGAGCCATTTCTATTGTGGACCTATCCTTCCTGTCTAGTTGTTCTTCACTATTCTCAACATTCGTCACCAACATGTCCACAATCATGTAGCTGTCTACATGAATATTTCTGCTGTGGACATTTCTCCTCCTGCTTTTTCTTTGTAGCTATTTTCCTCAGAATTGGCAGACCTATAACTGTTTCTAAGATGGACAGCTCTTCTTTCTCTCATTCGTTTTTACCATTTCTCATACTATTTATCACCTCTACATGCTTTGCAAAGCCACATAATTAAAACACTGCATCTCTTTTTCTCACATTCAGTTTCTTGGGGGCTGGGCACATTTTACAGATGTTCTACCATATCTGCCATACATGTTTCCATTTTTTGTTTCCCTCAAAGTCAAAATTCCTCAAGTTTTCTGCTTTTTAAATTTTTTTCTTGAACTTCATTACATTGACATTTCCTTCCTCATAGTTTCCAGTGTCATTCTTTGCAGGTGGCTTGGTTTCCATACAATATGAATGTCAACCATCTCTCTCAGTGTTTTGGATACATTCTTCTTATCTGAATTTAGGCCTGACATTGCCTACATCATCTGCTTTATCTCCCACAATGTACATCACTCTTAGAGAACCCCTAGGATAACATGTAACAGCTCAAAATGAGGTCTCCATTTTGGTCATGCTGACTTATCTCTTCATCAGCACTTCACCTGCCCTCTTTGGGATGGCAGGTAGAGGGGTGGTTCACAAAAGCCCTAGTGTCAATGGTGGTAGTCTGTGTGGCCTATATAGCCACAAATCAAACCAGAGCTGCCACAAAAACCAATGCACCAATAAGCCCTAAAGAATTACGCTCAGAGAGTTTGCGGTGGGGACCATAAAAATAGAGCTGTGATAGTCAGGAAAAATAACTGAGCCATAAACTTTCAAACCTAGCAATCATATTACTAATTGAGTAGCACCATAAGAGGGTACTCACGTACATTTTTTTCCCCTATTGAACGCTGAATTTAGCTTTGACATTTTCATGGTCCCTAAAAGTGAGGCACTCCAGATCCCAAAGCAGGATCTGGCAACAATTCTTTTCACATGGGACAACAAGCATCCATCAGATAGCAATGACTCTCGCTCTATATCAGCTAAGCCCCTCTCTGCATGCTGTTCTGCACATGCAGACGAGCTTACAGCTGCTCATTACATACCCCGAGCCAACCAGTTTCTGTTTTGATTTCAAAATAATCTTAATTATATGACAGGTAGACTGACACAATATAGCTATCCATACTGTCTTCATTCTCAAAATGAACACATTTGTGTTAAATCGGAATAAGTTTGCATTATGTAAACATTCGACTTTAATTGTCTCCAAATTTTTCCAGTCACCATGATTTTGTTGAGAGCAGCAGTTTGATTTTATCTGGCACCAACAAAGTACCTGAGATGTTCACTCGGCACGTCTTCAAAAAGCAGCTTAGGCTGTCTCTCCCCAACAAAAAAGGCCCACATTTTCAAAAGTGACTAGTGAATTTGGGTTCTCAATTTGTGACTATCTAAGGAGGCCTGATATTCATAGTGTTCGGCTACCTAAGATAGCACCCAAGATCACTAGTCACTTGTGAAAATTTGTACCAGGATTTATAATTCCCCCACCCCCTCTTTTCTGTCACTGTTTACAGCCTTATTACAATTTCACAGAACAACATGCCATATGGAAACTTAATAAGAAAGCATCTGAAGTGTTTTTCTCCTTCTGCACTTTGCTGATAGCTTGACTTTTCTGAAGGAAACTGGTGTCTTAACTATAGCTTGTGGGGAAGAAACCTTATGCAACTGTAAGATGTAGAAATGTGGATCAAAGTGTAGAGAGGGTACCAATGTTATTTCATTACTACATAGTACTATCATTTTATTGAATTCAGTTGAAAAAACTGTAAATACTTAGACTATGAGTCAGATCATGCAGTTATAATTTGGGCAAAATTTCCATTATAGGATGGATCCAAATGTCTATCTTGTTGTAAGAATATTCGTTGTGCATCAGGCATTCAGACCAGACAACTACATATAAAATCACTTAGGAAAAGATTGTGGATGGAAACAATTTCTCAGAATTTGTAGGGCTTTATAAGAACTTGAGTGCAGAAAGCTCTGAATTGTATGAATTTGTTGCTTCCATTTATACATTAAATGGAGATTTAATATGACTACTTTCATTTGTCATGAATGCACATAAGCAGGGTTGAAAGACTAATATGCAGAGACCTGAAATAGATTTCTTCAAAAGGAAGCTTTGCATGCCTGCATGTGTAGCAATACCACTATTTTAAGAAACGAGGATCAAATTAAGTATTTACTGCTATGCAGTGTTGCCAATGGGGTCAGTAAATTTATGAACAGTTTGTAATTTTAACTGTCTTCCAGACAGCAGGTCATATACGCATCAAAGTAGTCATAATAACCTGTCAGTAAAAATTTCCTCCAACACATTCATTGTGGAAAATGTTTGCAAATAAAGGAGCATTCTTTAGGACTGGCAGCACCATTCCCCTTATGAAAAAAATACAACCAAGAACTGTAAAAAGAAACTCTAAAATGAAAAGAATTTACTCAAGTGGAATCTTATGATTTTTTATGTGTTTGCTTTATTACTTTGCCTCTACATTCCAGAGTGTGGGTCACTAAATATATATGTTTTTAATACATAGATAATGATTGGAAAATGTTAATGGTGACATATAGCCTCTGCACCCAAACTAGAGACAGTAAGAATAAATATAATCTATATTTGGGTTCATGGATTGTTACCTGTTATTTAAAATATAGTAGTGTGCAAAACATGAGGCATTTTCCAAATACAGAGAGGGATGGTGTCACGATTTCTTATTTGTCAACTAGTTTACTGGCAGTGAATCTGAGACTATTTAATTACTTGTGCACCTAATGTCTTCTAATTCTGTTTGGTCTTGATCCTGCTCAAACTCTAGTCAATGTAAGTTTTCCCATTGATCTCAGTAGGATTAGGCCCTTTCACAGGAAACTTGTTCATTCGTCACTAGCAGAATACTTCAAGGGTGTGCATCCACCTATGATGTCACCTAGCACAGTGCTGAAATCTTAACCATTACCCATCAGTCATTCTCAACACCACTTGTCCCTCCTGGGGGTCATGGCTCCAGCAAGGTCATCAGCAATTTAAATACAGTGGTCCTTTTCTAAAATACAGCCAGGAAAACATCTCAATTCTCTCTTTCTGGCTTAAAGAAGGAAGAAAATGTAGGTGAAAATATTTTCCTTTGAACCCTTTTGCAGTGAGTTGCTATTCACTGGGATATTAAGAGAGAGTTGTCACATTCCCATGCTTAACTCCCATGGACTACAGTAGGAGTTTGCGGCATTTTTCTTAGGGAAGAATTTGACCCTTAACCTACACAGTACATAGCACACATTCAGAATGGACCTGAATCATTGCACGATGGACCTGGTTCAGCCCTGGTGAAAGCCGGTTAAATTTATATGAATGTCAATGGAACAATAATTTATTATAGAAGGATTTGCCTTAGTTTTTCAGCTAAAACTGTTTTGTATTAATAAGCTAAAAGTTATCTAATAATATTTTAACAAAAATGGAGTAACTGTATTTTTATGTGACACAAATGCAGAGAACATTCAGCACATGACTCTTTTCAAATAAACCCGCTTTAGTCCCTCTGGGTGCGTCTACACTTGTAAATTAAGTCAATTTAACCTTGCTTAAGTCGACTTAATTTACTCTGCATCTACACATCACTTTCCTTAAGTCGATTTAAGCAAGCTGCTTAAGTCGACATAAGGAAAATTAAGTCGACTTTGTAAAACCTCATTTTAAGTCGACTTTTGGCTTAAGTCGACTTTCTAAAGTCGGCTTAAGCCAGTGTAGACGTGGAGTAGCCCTAAGTCGACTCTGAATCGACCTAGGGCTCTCCAGGACTCCCCCACTGCCCTCCCTGCCGGGGGGGTGGCACAGGGAGAGCGTGGCCCCTATGCCCTGCCAGGGTCCCTGTCCCCCTTTGCCCCATTGTACCCAAGTACAATGGGCCAAAGGCTGAGCCCCCTGGCACTTGGCAAGGGGTGCCCCCCTGCCACTGTGGACCAGTACAAGGTTCCCCTAGCTCCTACAAGTCGACCTAGGCATCCAGTGTGGATGCTCTAGGTCAACTTTGTAGGGTCCCCCCAAAGTCAACTTAAAATTTAAGCATAGACATGCTAAGTTGACTTAAATTAACAAGTGTGGACATAGCCTCTATGTCATGCTACAGAACTCCTGACTTCTGCTAGCTATACCGTGATGTCACAGCTACCATTTTGCGTCACAGCACTATGGACGTGGTTTTTGGAAGGGGGCAGGGAAGCAGCATCTTTTTAGCAGCAAGATTTTAAAATTCCATATCCCACTTGGGATAAAACATTTTACAATATTGCCATTTATCTGATACTGAAAAGCTAGCTTCAAAACCCAGTAGGACTGAGCGTGGCCGTAATGCCACAAAAAATGTACACTGGCTTATCAGAGAGTAGTGGAGCTGATCAAGATGACTTTGAAAGGACATCATTTTTAATTTAAGTCTTAATTTAAAATTTGTTATGTGCTGAATGCCCCCACCTTTACTTCCATTTTTTTCAATAGTGGCCAATGATATAGGTGCTTCAAAGGAAGGTGTAAAAATCCCACAATGCAGCTGGTCAATTAAGATGTGCCATAGGGGATATTTTGTTCTAATCCCAGCTGGAAGTTTCTTGTGCTAGAAAAGAGCAACAGCCCTTATAGTGGGTTGAAAGCTGTAGCAAAGACACCCACTGAAGTAATTGAGAGTTGTTTGCTCAGTACTCTGGGATTCGACTTGTTCATCTAGTTGCCTAAATATGGATTTGGGTTCCAAATATTAGCTCTGATTCAAAAAGGTACTTAGGGCCATACTAAACCTTAGCACTATTTGAGTATCCCTACTGATTTCAATGGAGCTAATCACATGCATATAGTCAGATGCATGCTTAAGTCATTTCTGTATTACAGATTACAGTCTTTTAAACACTCAAGTATGAAAATGTTGGCCTTCATTTTTACTCATGCAAAACTTGCAAAGGCATCAAAATGGGAATTTTGCCAAAGAACTGAAGAATTTAACTTTTAATTTTTTCTATTTTATTCCCTTCTTCATACAGTCTGTATCTTATTCACCTTTTTGTCGTGCCCTGTGAAATAAGCAGACATATTCTTTGATCAATCCTTAATGCTTCCTAACATTGTAAATGATAATGTTACATCTAATTTCGAAGCTGTTGTTATATATGTACAGTTTAGGTAGTTACTGCCAATGTACATTACCTTGCACTTGTCTACATTTAATTTAATTTAATCTCCTGCTGTTGCTCATTTACATAGTTTAGTTAGTTTTTCAGGGAAGTGCAGCCCCCTTTAATGAATGTAATAAATGAACAGTTGTAAAGTAGAGTCACAATAGCTGCTTTAACCAGTATGTAACTGTAATTCTTTTTTTTTTTTTTTGCAAGTTCCAACATTGTGGTCTGCATAACTTTTAATATTCAAGCTTAGGTTCAATTTGTTTCTTACAGAACAGAGCTAAATCAATACAAAACTCCATTAGAGTGTCTTCCAAGTCTATCTTATTGGCATATTAAATTTTAACATAGTATTTAACAGAAGAGTAGAGTGATATCCATATCCCACAAGACAGACATCAGAAGAAGAGGGATGTGCTATTATAGCAAGACAGAGTATAGCTGACTTATTTCCAAAATAAAAAAAACTTGCTAGTAATATCAGTATTTTCTTTATAAGATACTAGATGGGAGAACAGAACCATGTTGGTACTTATTTTGGAAGGTCATCCAATGTGCTGTGTTGAGGAACCTTCTGTTCCTCTTGTGCAACATCATAAATTGTGTTCATAATGTATATCTTATGTACTATCCAGCATACCATCTCATTGACTCTGCCCATAGCGCCTACAGGGAGAATGGCAAACACCAAGCCCTTACACAGCAATTGTTTCTTTTTTCTTGTTTTTTATATTTTGTTGTTCTTGGGGCAATGCTTGGCTTGACTAAATGTAGAGTTCACACCTGGTATCCTGTACAAAAGGAAAAAGCATGGGGGACAGGAACATTTAAAAATGTTGCAAAGTACTGGAAAATGACTCATGAGATCATTTAAACAAAACACATCCACTTTTATTGAGAGCGCTTGATACTTAGCTTGTAGAAGCAGCAGTCTTCTATAGTTTAATCCTTTCATCTCACTTCCTCTCTGTCCAGCTGCCCCAAACTGTATGACTAACTGTCCCGAATATGATTCCCCTGCCACACACACTGCATCCTCTTCTAAACAGTTTCCTCTGCTGAAGAAACCCACCCTGCTTTTGTCTACCATGTCTCTACCCTCTCCTCCATTAATTCTCTTCTCAAAGCACACTGCTTTCATGAGGCCTATAATCTCTGATAGTTCCCCTTAACGAAGCATAAGTGTCAGAAACATTAATAAAGATAACACACCTCTAAATAAGATTACTGGTACTGACAAGACATATGCTAAATACCACCACATAATCTTGTTGCATCTCCTCTCCATCATCATAATCTTTTGTTGCATCTCCTCTCCATCATTCATCAGTGCATTGTTTACTTAGGGTCCAATCCTGCAAACTCTACCCGATTGCAGTGCTTACTGCCACAAATATCTGTCTAATGCAGGATTTCTTGCACCCTTCTCTGACGCATCTTATATTAGACACTGACTGGATGGATCTCGGGTCTGATATAGTATGGCATTTCCTATGTTCTTATGACTCATGGGATTGCTCATCACCAGTCATAGTGCTTACTGCCATAAATTTTTGAAGGATTGGACAATTAAGATTACAACTCTTTGAGTCAGGGATCTTGCCTTCCTACTGCACTTATGTGAAAAGCACTTATACTATCTAAATAGTAATAATGAGTGTTACATACACCATATGCAGTCAGTAGTTCTGCTACACTCACCAGACTAACTGCAAGAGTGACAGAAAAGCTTACTGTTTCCAGTCCAGACATACTGTATTGTTACTAAATTATCAGTGGAATCATTTCTTT
>ML685756.1:7592887-7616953 GCA_007922175.1 Pelusios castaneus | reverse complement strand
TTTCTTTCTTTCTTTCTTTCTTTCTTTCTTTCTTTCTTTCTTTCTTTCTTTCTTTCTTTCTTTCTTTCTTGTTTTTTTACAAAATAAACCTGGAAAACAGTTATATTCCAAGAAATGTCCAGTAAAAATCAAAGACAGAATTTCCTGAACTTCTTACCTCTATTATTACAGTAAATTATTGCCTTCTATTTGAGACAATACTTTTTGAATTGAGAACTCCAGCTATGATACTGAGAGGAATTCTGTGGCACTTCACACACGCTTCTCCAGCGATAGTAAGAGGATGTAGCAATTTTGCTGCTGTGATAATCCACAATGGCCAACAGAGTTACACCTGCAGCGTCCCCTTAGCTGGTAGAAAACTAGAGCTGAGGCTTTTTATATAATTTTATGACTATAGAATCACTCTCTGGCTATAAATATTATTCCTACCACCAGCCGAACACAAAGCAGATCACAGCCTCTTTAATCCATGTAGGAAGAGTCTCTTCTGTTTGCTTAGACTAGCACAAATGATATATCACCTGGCTGATGCTGAGACATATTAGGTATTCAGCAGGTGGAAGACGATGTGTAGTGTGCACGTCATGTTGCAACTGACCCCCACAGCCTGAAACTTCTTTTTTCTTATTCTTCTTTTAAATAGTCAACCCTGGTAATGAAGTGGCAATTTATGATTAAACTTTCTATGTCATTATTATTGTATGGTAACAGTGAATGAGGCCTATCTAATTAGATGCCGTTATATAATCACTTAGTTTGGTTGTAAGCAAAGATCAAAGATCTTGATCTGTTGGATGCATTTGATCAAGCTGTTCATCTCTACACATTGTTCTTTGGTCTTCTATCAGTTTCTACTTCCAGAAGCCACTCAACTGATTGATAGCTTTTCTTTGACTTTTCCCTTCCTCCTTGTTTCTGCATAGTCTCCAGCATTCTTTTGTTTAATACCTCTGTATTATTTTTTAGGGGTTCTCATTCACTGCTTTGAAGTCAGCTATTATTTCTATGCTGAGAGCTCCCAGATATAGCTCTTCTCCTCCACCCTTCAAGAATCATGCATCTTTGTCTGCCTTTCCATATTTCTTCCTCTTGAAGTCCTCATTGCCACTTCATGCTCATCATGTGAAAAATGTATTTATACAGAACCATAGATCAGCATGGTGGGTTTTTTTCCGCTCAATAAACATGACAAGCCTTTGCTTTGAGGACCTCATAGTTTAAAAATGAGTTGTCTTCCCTCCCCCCCAAGTTTTATTCCCTCTCTACCAACATCAACAACACGATTCTCTTCCACATTAACCAGGCTCCAGATTTGTTGTGATCTTTGTCCTCTCTGTCTTGGCTATATCATACTGATTTTATTTCAGTATTATCCATTCTAGAAGATTTAGACACATCTTCCATTGAAATTAATGGAATGAAAACCCATGGTTTTTATTTAATATATTTTACTGATTGTAAAATTCTGTGTATCCTGCTATGCAATGTTGTACAACTAACTAATAATGAGAACTAAAAGAACATGAGTGTAGGAAAGAGAGAATACTTGTTTAAGTACTCTGAGAAAATTTTCTTAATTTTAATACTGTGATTCATATCCTTTTGGAAGAGCAAACAAACAGTGACTGGAGAACAGGTCTGAATTCAACAAGATGAAATTCAGTGAAGATAATTGTAAAGTACTCTACTTTAGGAAGGAAAAAATTAAATGCCCACCTACAAAATGGGGAATAACTGGCTAAGTATTGCTGGAATGGATGTGGGTGGTTATAGTGAATCAAAAATTGAATATGCATCAACAACATGAGGCAGCTGAAAAAAAGGACTAAATATGATTTTGGGGTGTATTAACAAGAGCGTTGCATGTAATATATGGAAGGTGATTGTCCTGCCCTGTCCTCTGGTTAGGCATCAGATGGAATACTTATTCCAGATTTAGAAAGGAAGAAGATACATCTGCTCATAGTGAAAAAGCAACCAACATTCACTTTCATGAGATAAAGGTCAAAACAACATTTTTTAAACCACTTATGTGACTTAGGATCCTAAATCCCATTGAGTAGAAAAGTGCCTACATTACCTTTGAAAATGGAACTTAGGCTTCTAAGTCACTTAGATGCTTTTGAAAATTTTACCCCATCACAATTTATTTATATCTTAAATTTCCAAAGGAAATAGAAACTGATACTATTGGAAAAATCAAACAGAACAAAAAAATGTAAAATTACATTTATAATTACCTTACAGATCAATGATTTACGAGGAGAGACTGAAAGAACTAGGCTTATTTAGTCTGCAGAAGAGAAGACTGAAGGGGGATTTGATAGCAACCTTCAGCTACTTGAAGGGGTGCTCAAAGAGGAGGGAGCTAGGCTGTTCTCAGTAGTAAAAGAGCACAGAACAAGGAGTAATGCTTTCAAGTTGCAGCTGGAGAGGTGAAGGTTGGCTATTAGGAAAAACTTTCTCACTAGGAGGGTGGTGAAGCATTGGAATGGGTTACCTAGGGAGGTGGTGGAATCTCCATCTTTGGAAACATTTAAGGCCCCATTAGACAAAACCCTGGCTGAGATGATTTAGTGGGAGTGGTCCTGCTTTTAGCAGGGGATTGGACTACATGACCTCATGAGGTCACTTCCAACCGTAAGATTCTATGGGTGTGTCTACACTTACAAATTAAGTCAACTTAAGGAGGCTTAAGTTGACTTAAAATACTCCACATCTACACTGGGCTTTCCTTAAGTCGACTTAAGCTGCTTCTTACATCGAATTAAGGAAAAGTTACTTTGAATTAATAACACCTAGTTTTAATTCAAACTAGCGCTTAAGTTTACTTTATTAAGTTGATTTAAGCCAATAGAGATGGGAATTAGCACCTTGGTGGCGCTTATTAAGTTGACTTAAAATGTTAAGTCGACTTAATAAGGTCAAAAAGGGGGCATGTCTACACTTGAAAAGTTAAGTCGACTTTTGTTAAGTCGACTTAATAAGGTCCACTTTAAGTCGACTTAAAGTCCACCTTATTAAGTCGACTTCATAAAGTCGACCTAACTTTTCAAGTGTAGACATAGCCTATGATTCTATGAATGAAGTGAGAAAGTCCAGGAAGGCATACTGGTTACTGTTACAGACCACTGAATCAAATCAGGTAACAGGATGAGGTATTGCTTAAGCACTGATGCATAATGCATAAAAATAAAAACTGTGTTATTGTGGAAGACTTCAATTTGGCAGACATAGGTTTGAGGTGCCACTGAGCCAGTAGTAAAATATAAGTAGAGTATCTAAAAATTATTAATACTTTTCTAACACAAAAAGTAGTGCACGCAACACAAGGCACCTCTATTTTGGACCGAAATATGACAGAAAAAGATGAATTATTAGAGTTGAAGTAGGTGGCTACTTAGGGACCGATGATCTAGAACTGATTACCTCCAATAGGGGCCAAGTGAGGAGAGTCCCAAAAGTAATACATATATGAACTTGGTGCTTCAAAAGGACTAATTTCTCAAACCTGAGGAGAATTATGAGTGCAACTGATTGAGAGGAAAGTGTGATTGAAAACTAGGAGTTCCTTAAGAAGAGTTTATTAGATGACCAAAAGAGCCACAATTCCACATGCAAGAATAGGACAATCTTGGCTAAAAGCCCATTCAGGTTCAGTAACAAAGTGAAGGCAGCAATTATAACTGAAAAATAGCAATATACAACAATTGAAAAAAGGGGGGAATAGATGGCAATCAATACAAATTAGAAATGATAAAGGAAGAAAATTGATAAGGGATAATAAAGGCATCATGGAAAAATCCGTGACTAACAGAACTAAGGACAGTAAGAAGGAGGTTTTTAAGTATATCAGGAACAAATGAAATCTTAGAAATGGCATAGATATGATAAGCAGCATATAGATTCAGACAGTAAAATTGATGTTGATGCTGGAAATGCAAAGGTATTCAATACAGTTTTCAGTTCTGTATTTAGAAAGAAGCAAGATGATGTACTCATGTCCATGAGGATGATGAACTACCTACCGGTCCATTAATAACTAAGGGAGATGTTAAACAACATCCACTAAATATAAGCATTTTTTAATGAGCCCACTTAACTTGCTGCCAAAGGGCCTCCAAGAACTGTCTGAGTGAATCTCTGGCTTGTTTATGTTAATTTTTACTAAATCTTGGAATGCCAGAGACTTTCCAAAAGACTGGAAAAATACTAATATTGTGTTAATATTCAAAAGAGGAAAACTGGAATACCTTGCATCTATAGGCTGTTTAGACTGATGTAATTCCCAGGCAAAATAATGTAAAGCTGACTTGGGATTCAACTGATAAAGTTAAAGGAAAGGAATACAAATAATACCACTCAACATAGTTTTATGGAATATATGTTCATCAAACAGGCTTGAATTCATTTTTTGATGAGATTACACTTTGATTGATAAAGGTAACAGCATAGATATCACATACTTCAATTTCTGTAAGGCCTTGGCTCAGTACCACACAACACGATGATTAAAATATTAGCACTATACAATATTTAAAAAGGACACATTAAATGGATTAAGAACAGCGAACAGATATCAAAAAGCATTTATCACCTGGGATGGGGGCAAGGTGTTCCTAGTGGGGTTCTACAGGAATGGTACTAGATTTGCACTAGTCGTAATGCTATATATGTTCATCAGTGATTTGGAAGTAAATATGAAAACAGGACTGATAAAATTTGGAGATAACACAAAGGCTATGTCTACACTAGAAAAGTTAAGTTGACTTTGTTAAGTCGACTTAATAAGGTTGACTTTAACTCATCTTAAAGTTGACCGTATTAAGTTGACTTAACAAAGTCGACTTAATTTTTCTAGTGTAGACACAGCCCCTTGTCGACCTTACTAAGTCGACTTAATGCTTTAAGTTGACTTAATAAGATCGACTTAAGCGTTAAGTCGACCTGAAACAAGGTGTTATTAAGTCTACTTAACTTTTCCTTAAGTCGACTTAAGGAAAGCCCAGTGTGCACACGGCTTTGTTTAGGTCGACTTAAGCCTCTTTAAGTTGACCGAACTTTTAAGTGTAGACGCACCCAAAGATTGGGGAAGTGGTTAATAATGATGTCAGGCAGAGCAGTCTGGATCACTTGGTAAGCTAGGCCCATTCAAACAAAATGTGTTTTAATACAGCCAAATACAAAGTTATACTTCTAGGGACAAAGAATGTAGGCAGTACCTAAAGAATACAACCATTGTATCCTTAATGGCTCATCAATTTACTCCCTGGGACCACATCACCTGGCAGACTCCTTAACATTAAGACAATGGTTGTTCACACCCTCCCGTCTAAGACATTTGTCCAGAATGAGACAAGTTAAAGTATGGATATAACATCAAATTCTTAACTTCTAATCGAAATAGAATTCCTAGACATAAACTATATAATCATTCCCAGCAAATTACTACCTTTCTATTGATACCAAACATGACATAGTTCCTATGGATTATAGCATTTATGAGATATCCATAGAAAATAATATCATAAATGCTGCCCTAAATCCAGACAGTGTCACACCGTGCCCACATGCCCTGCCCTTTGGGGGGCATGCCAGGCTCCCCCTGTGCCCCCCCCCGGCAGGGAGGGCATTGGTGTAGTCCTGGGGTAGCCCTAAGTCGACTGAGGGCTACCCCAGGGCTACACTGGCTTGATTCGACTTTAGAAAGTCGAATTAAGCCTTAGGTCGAGTAGAAAGGTGGTTTAATAAAGTCGACTTAATTTTCCTTAAGTCGACTTAAGCAAGCTGCTTAAGTTGACTTAAGCAAAGTGTACTGTAGACGCAGCCAGTGAGAGCAATTAACTATTGGAATACACTACCAAACACAGTGGTGGATTCTCCATCTGAATGTCTTCCAAATCAAAGCTGCATGCCTTCCAGGAAGATATGCTTTAGCCAAACACAGATTTACTGGACTCAAGACAGAGGTAACGGGAAATGTAATGTCCTGTATTATATAGGAAGTCAGAGATTATATAATAGTCCCTTCTGATTTAGGCTCTGAAACTATGCAACAAACATTTCATAAAGTACACTTCTGTATTCAGTAGTGGATGTCACATGCTCAAAACGTAATGTGAATGTTGGCTCATGCTCACCAGTCTGCATGGAGATTTTGGGGGAGGGAATTTTTTTTTAGTGGTTAGGGTAGTGTCTTTGGACATCTGAACTTCTTTCAGTCCTACCACTGTTGTACACTGTGGCTATGTCTACACTTGTGTATTTAAGTCGACTTTAACTAATTCGACTTAGTGTGTCTACACTGAAAATTAAAGTCAACTTAGGGGGGAACTTACAAAGTTGACCTAGAGCGTCCACACTGGATGCTCTAGGTCGACTTTGTGGGGCTAGGGGGACCTAGGGCAGGTCCACGGGGGTAGTGGGGGCACCCCTTGCCCAATGCCAGGGGGCTCAGCCTTTGCCCCATTGTACATGGGTACAACGGGGTAAAGAGGGTTAGGGACCCTGGCAGGGCACAGGGGCAGGGTGGGCAGGGCTCTGCCCTACCCTTTGGGGGGCATGCCAGGCTCCCCCTGTGCCCTCCCCCCTGGAGGGAGGGCATTGGTGTAGCCCTGGGGTAGCCCTAAATCAACTTAGGGCTACCCCACATCTACACTGGCTTAAGTTGACTCTAGGGAGTCGACTTAAGCCTTAGGTCTACTAGAAAGGAGGTTTAATAAAGTTGACTTAATGTTAATTGTCGACTTTATTTTCCTTAAGTCGACTTAAGCAAGCTGCTTAAGTCGACTTAAGCAAAGTGTAGTGTAGACGCAGGGTAAATTAAGTCAACTTAAGCAAGCTTGCTTAAGTCGACTTCATTTACCAGTGTAGATGCAGCCTGTGATCTTATGTTGTCACTGGAATGCTTTGGGTGAAATCTTGGCTCTGCTGAAATCAATAGTTTTGTCATTGATTTTAATAGAGCCCAGACTATACCTTTTATGTCTAATTTAGTGTTTCTGTAAATATATGAGAGGGCTTTCAAACACTTGTAGGAATGCTGCTAAAAGAAGGGCAAATTATTGTATTTTCCCTAAAGTGCCTCTGACCAGCCAATACCCAAAGCAGAGTTTTACAGGGTATGTCTATGCTGCAATTATTTCCGCAGCTGACTTGGACCAGCTGACTTGGGCTTGTTGGGTTTGGGCTAAGGGGCTGTTGAATTGTGGTGTAGACCTTCCAGCACAGGTGCAGGCCAAGCTCTGGGACCCTCCCACCTCACATGATTTTAGAGTATGGACTCCAACCCAAACCAGAATGTCTACACAGCAATTAAGCACCCCATTAGCCTGAATCCTTTAATCAGGTCAGCTGACATGAGCCAGTGATGGGTTTTTAACCTCAGTGTAGCCATACCCATAGTCCTTTAATTTGCAGGTGAGATTAGATGAGTTTCCTGAAACTTTGCATGCCTCTTTTACTTAGGCAAATTTAAAGCTTCCTCTTTAACCCACTAGAAATGCTATTAAGCAGTTTGATAGCTAGCTAGCCTCTTTCCTTCTTAGAACAAAAACATCCTCTTTTACAAGAGAGCTGGTTTTCCACTGGTTCGCCCTAAACTCAGGTCTCCTGATTGACAGAAGTACACAACACCTCTCTAATGCACTATAAGGAGGAATACATGGCAGTTATTTTTGTCTGTTTTAGTTGTGCAGGAACAAATAAGAACCGAAGAAAATAGTTACTGAATTTGAAGTATGCAGAGTGCTCTCTAAAAACAACTGAAAGCCTGATAAAAGAAACAGATTTAAATCTGCAACACGAAGGGGCCGTTGTCATGGTTGAAAGTCCCAAAGCATGGCTTATCTATTTACTGATATACAAGCTGGTATGTATTTAGAGAAGGCAATTGATTCTTCCCAGTTGTACCTGTTGGTTCCGTTTTTACACTGAAATTTAAGACTCTGAAACAATGCAGGATTCCAGGGAACAGTATGTTTGTTTGGATTACTTTAGATTATAAACCCTGCTGACGTTATTCACATTTTGGGTTGTTTGTTTTAGTGCTCATAAAGCATACTGGAATTTACAGCCTGGCAAAATGAAGCATTTATCCAAAGTTAAGGTTAGAAGGTAGGGAATGGATATGCAAGGAGGTGTCGTAATTAATAATATCCATGGTGAAGCAGTAACTCAGTGTCTGTATTCTCTCTTCTGAGACTGCCAATTATTATCAGTTGTGACCGTGGTTTGGGATGGATGCCTAGAACAGGTGAACCTTATATTACAAAGGCCAGGCGTTTACTAACCTAGGCTTGTTTCAAATGGATAGCCCAGACTTATATCTTACTACTAATCATTTGAGCAAACTTACTTCCTGTTTGGCACTGTTTTTAAATTATGTACATTTATTTTTTGCAGACTGGTTTTTTTTTGTAAGTGTCGAGGGGCCGGAGGGCGGTGGGGCGCAGTGGAGGGAAGTTTGTGCAAAGACTCTGGGGGACTCCCATCAATAAATTGTGGAATCCTGTATGATTAACCAAAACATGGACCTATTAACTCTGATGCTTCCCCTGACAAATAAGAATAATGAATGATGGTGAATCATGCTGCTTTTGTGAAACCTTTAGTTGGATATTATTTTTGTCCCATTTGACAAACATATATATATATATATATATATATATATATATATATATTTTTTTTTTTAAACTGGCCTGACTTTCAGCTGCATATAGCAACTGCAGTTCCCACTCTCGCTCATCACCTCTGAAAATCAGGCCATATATTTCTACTGTTTCATTTGTATTTGCTTAAAAAATAACATGTGGAAACTCTGGGTTTGGTACCTGAAGAGTTAATCAAACTTTAGCTAATAAGGGAGAGTTGTTCCCTGCAGGTCCTCAGAGACAGTTATAATTAATTTGATCTTCTTCAGTCATTAACTCAGATTCATAGTGAGCTCGCCACACATCGCTCTATTAATTCACTGGAGATCAGTTCTCAAGATTCATTTAGTTAAGCAGCACTGCTGGATTACATTTTAAACCCCTTAAAACTGTTTGTAATTGATGTCTGTTTATGGAAGCTTACTTTAATGGAGTTGAAGTGAGATGAAAATCTAGTATACTAGTCTGAGATAGTACCTTACTGTTTAAAGCCTGTCTCCAGAGGCATCCAGTTAAATAAGAGACATTCCAGAATAAAATGCATTCCTCATAAATCACTAACCGTCCCTTGGTGTTTCTAAAATGGTTTTTAGCCATTCCAACATTGGCGCCTTGGTAACTAACCTATAGTAGCTCCTCACTCTGGGATGTGTGCACATGCGATACATTGCTCTTTCCCCTTGACATCAATGGCAAAACTCCAATTGACTTCAGTGATGCAGCACCAGATTCTAAGTCAACAAATGCAAGGAGCTTAATATTTTTGCCCATTAGAACTCAGTTCAATTAACATATTGGCCACTCTTCCAATTGCCTTGATAGCAACAGTCTTACAAACAGCCCTAGTGGAACTTTCTGAGGTCCCAAAGCACCAAGAAATCTGCTGCGTACCAGTTTTGATAGTATTCTGCCACAACTTCCAACTTAAAAACACAGACTGGATAACAGGGATTTTATGACTGTTGTTTTAGACAACTCAACTGCTGTGTGTGTTCACTGTGGCTTGGAATTTCCATAGTTCTCTTAGTAACAGATAATTACAACTGTCAGCATTTGAAAAGGCAATGCAGAGCATATGGCTTTTCCTGAAACATACAGCGTGAAGCGATCTTTCAGGTTGTTTTAGGGGAAAGAGTGATAGACTAAAGAGGGAGAGTAGGATGAGGAGTGCTGGTTTCTATCCCATATTTGCCACTGATTAGCTGTATGATCTAGGCAAGTCACAAGGGTGAACATTTGCAAAAGGACCCATGTGTGTCTCAGTTGATGGGTGACTAACACGAGACAACCTGGGTCTAATTTTCACAGGTTCTGAGCACCTACAACTGTAGCTAATGTCAACAGGAACTAGAGGTGCTCAGCAACTCTGAACATCAAGCCCAAATGTTTTAAGTCTGGTACCCCAAAATGGAGGGCCCCCAAATTAGCATCCATTTGTAAAAACTGTCCATACCTCAGTTTCTTTACCTATACAGTGTAGATAAGCCTGCGTCATATTCTCTGCTATAATGGTAATGACTTCAGTTTTGTTCAGTAACACTTAAGATTTTCAAATGGGAGTGATGAGGTTAAAGTCATCAAAATTTGTAAAGTCCTTTAAGGTCCTTGGATGGAAAGTGCTATAGAAATACAAGAAGTAACCTTAATAAATGTAAATTTCTTTATTGCTACAATCACAGGGCAAGAAAAGGGAGTTCTCATTTTGAAGGATATCTTGTTAGACCTGTGTGTAGTTAATATACCTGCCTTGTTGTGCAGAAGATCCACAAGAAAAATACCATAGTAGCACCCCTAGTTCTATAAATGATAGTTGTAAAAATCCTGGGACAAATTCTTTGCTGACTTACATCCAATGACTTTATAACATTTGCACAGGTTGTAAATCAGCACAAGAATATGGTTTCTGATCAGATTAATATTTCTACTCTATTTTACCTAGTAGGGTTTTATTCTATGTGGGGTGGGGAGAAGAGGAATTGCTTTTTAAACACGAATACTAAGGGGACAGCAAATGTTGGATGCATTTTATTTTTGAGCTCTAATTGCAACAACATATTTACTCAACCTACTCTAGGTCTGCTCAAGGCTCTATACTAAAAGTACTGTTTGAGCATGTTGGGACTATATGTGCTTTCACAACAAGATGAGACAAATTGCAACAATCTTCTTTAATGTGATCTCATACCAGATGAGCTGAACAATGGACTGGAGGAAGCCAATGGCAAACTTGACTGTTTTCTGCCAAATAAAAGTGAGGTGGAAATGGAGGTCGGTGATTTTCTTGGCTATAGCATTCTTCTTGTCAGAACAGAAGTGAAAAGGAGTTGGCTCCTGCTCAGAGCAAATGGACTAGGTAATTTTGTTAAGTATATGTTATTCACTGCAGCTTATAATATACAAAAATATTTGCCTCTTCCTGGCTGGAAAAAATCGACAAACAGCATAAACAACACAGAAAGTTATAAAATGTAAGAAAATGGACAAAAAGAGACTGATATTTATTTTATTCATTTATAGCCATTTCTATGGACCATCATCATATTATCTCAGCATCCTGTAAATATTAATGAGTCAATTTTCACTACATGTAGGGAAGTATTATCTCTTTTACTGACAGGAACACTGAAATAAAAGATGGTTAAGCAACTTGCCAATTTCACAAAGAAAGCCTGACAGAATAGGGAACAGAACCCAAATCTCTAAAACTCAGAGGCTTGATGACAAAACCACTCTTCCTTCCTTGGAAGCAAGTAAGGAAAGTCTATATATTTCTGAAAGTGAATTTAAAGAGAATAATAAAAATACAAAATATAAAAATTAAGTTTGTATTCATGGCTCTTTTTTATTCTGTATTTGTTCACGATTTTACACTGAGAGCACTCAAGACTATAATATTTTGTTTATTCACTTTAACAGTTACCGAATGGACAGCAGCTATGAAAGTTATCCACTTAGTATGAGCTTTTACCTTGTTTCAACAGAACCACCCTTTAAGGGAGCAAGGATACTTCAGTCTCCGTGGCCATTCAGACTGCCAACAAGAGCAACTTTAAAGCTGTTTAGACAACTGTCCATGAGACCATTTACTCAGTTCATCTAGGCCATGAATAGTGTGATAGTATGAGGGACCAGGCACCTGTAACGCCTCACTGAAGGAGCTGAAGGTATTCAACACCACTCAAGTCGAGTCTTCAGCATTCGATTGAATATTTCACTACTGATAGTATTTAAGAAACTAAAACAACTCAAAAGGCTACAAGAACGTCCAAGCAAAACATTCACAATTAAGGATCAGAACTCCAGTGGGATGACCACTTTAATGCTATCAGCTATATCCAGTTTGAGCGGATATTGGACGTTTGATTCTCAACTCTAATGCTCAGAGTAGTTTCTGGGTTTGATAGAAAGATGAATTAGGAATCTGAAAATCCTGTTTGTATTGCTCAAAGGATTTGAAGAGGATATTTCATCTCCAAATAGACTGTTAACTTGAATGGATTCCCCAACATTTCTTTTAGAAAATGTAATTTTCACTCAATCAGGGGGTAACTCAGGTGAAGCCACTCTGGTCGCATGGCTGAGTGTTATCTGCATGAGTCTGTCTGTGTGTCTTTTAATGAAGGTTATTTCCATCTGAATCATTACATTTCCAAATTCCTTTGAGGATATGTCTACATGATATCTTTTGATATGGCATCACTCCCACTTTATGTCTGAGTTTTATATACATGCACACATTATACTACGGAGAAGTGGTAGTCTCTCTATAGCAATGGTTCCCAACCTTTTCAATAACATGGCACACTCCAATAAGACAAACAATTCCACAACACTCCCACTTTTTTCAACCAAACTGATTGCTCATCAATGTCACATTTACTTACATTTGTTATGGTTGCAGGCTTACTGAAGAAGTTTGTAACATAGTGCATACAACAAGCTAAATAAGGATCAAATGCATTAACGTTTCAAATCCATCGGAAAAAAATACGTCATCTCAATTTTGCCCTTTGGCCACCTGTGTTTAGAATGTTCATGTTTTAGAATCAAAAGACCGACACCTTGCTTTTAATTTGATGATTAATTTTCACAAGTTTTATGAGTTGTAATTTTGATTGGATAGACTATTGATTAAGATGAAACAAAGTTTGTTTTACTTTGATTTTCATTACCTTTGTACCAATTTTCATGGCACAGTTCGACAGTTCTCACAGAGCAGTTGAAAACCACTGCTGTATAGTTATAGCTGAGGTTCACCTTTTATTATAAACCTGTGGCTTACACTTACACACAGACCTCCACATGTGACTGCTGGTATATTCTAACATTCCATGTACCTAACTCAGGGTGGCCCACAACATTTTGGCACCTGAGGCAGGGAGCTCAAATGACGCCCCCAAACCCCCTCGCTTGGGCCAAAACTTTGAAAAGTCTCAATTCTGCCTTCTTCCTGTTCTACTCCTCTCATGGTACTGCTCTGCTGCCTACCCCAATAAAGGAGAACTAACAACTTAAAATGCCTTGTTCAAAAATTTTAAGTAACTTTCAAACGCCTGAACAGCAAATGTAACTTTTCTTGTCTGCATAGTAAACAATGGCATTTTTATCCGTTTGAATAAGCAAAGTGGTGCTTTCTGTGCCTTCTTCATTGCAAAGATTTGAACTGCTTCCTGAAAGTCCACAGTCTGGGCCAACTCATGCTCTATTGAGATAGTTGCAAGGCCGACCAGCCTCTCCTGTGTCATTGTGGAGCGTAGATGTGTTTTTACTAATTTCAGCTTGGAAAAGCTGCGTTCTCCACTGGCAACTGTTACAGGAAGCGTTAGAAGTATGCACAGAGCAACAAAAGCCTTTAGAAAGAGGGTGGTCATCTTATTTGTGCACATATATTCCAGAACAGCCTTTGGAGTTGATCCTGCTGAAATGTATCTTGAAATGACTTTCAGTTCATCACCCAAATCACTCGCATCAATATTATGCATGTCATTATGTGTCAACACTGTCTCTAGTGTCCTGCATTGCTGGTGTTGGTCTTCTTCAAGTATAGTGAGGAGTTCTGAAATATCATACAACATCCCAAATGTACTGCTGTGTTCCTTGAGCTGCATGAAACATACTTCAACTGACTATATTGCTCAATCTAGCACCTGTTTAAAGAATTCAACTTTGAATTGTTGTCTGGGGTCTCTTATGGGATTATCCCATGCCTCATAATCAAAATGTCTTCTTCTGTGACTCTTGTATTCTTGAATGGGTGGGAAAATAGCTTTAGCATGAAGCCAACTTCTCTGCCAACTTCTGTGCACTCTTCAGTACATTTTGAAATCCCTCATCTGACTGGTAAGACTGTAGGCATGACTTTGCTTTGTCTAGTTGTACAATTGCTCCAGATATATCAAGGTCAACACCTCGGAGTCCCTTGCTTAAAACATTTATTTCAAACAGTATGTCATCCCACAACACTAAGCCACACAGAAATTTGAAGTTATGTATGTTTCTGGTGATTCCATTTCCCTCTGCCACTGTTCTCCCATGAACAGTTCCTGTCATAGCATTAGCCTCCATAATGGCAACTATGGCATCATTTATCTACCCAATTTGGTTCTTGATAGGCTTTATTGCCTCCACTCAACTTTCCCATTGTGTGGCACTCAGTGGTTTCAGTGTCAGAGAAGATGTTCCCAGATGTTGCTTCAAAATTTGCCATTGATGAGCTGATGCAGAGAAAAATACATAAATGCTTTGAATTACATTAAAAAATTCAGCAGCCTCACTAAAAGCTTATGCTGCATCACTGACTACCAAGTTCAATGAATGAGAACTGCATGGAACAAAAAATGCTCAAGGGTTTAACTCTCGGATCCGTGTCTGAACTCCTCTGTTCTTTCCTCTCATGTTGGCACCATTATTGTAGCCCTGACTTCTCATACCAGCTATCTCAATTCCCATATCTTCTAGCTTTTTAAGAAGCAAATTTGTCATACCAGCTCCTGTAGTATCATCAATGTCAATACATCCTAGAAAATGCTCTCTGACAGCCACCATTGAAGGGATATTTTCACTAGGTTCTGTTGTTGTTACAAAATGCACCATTAAAGTCATTTGTTCCTTATGGCTGTTGTCAGGTGTGCAGTCCAGAATAACAGAGTAATATCTTGCTGACTTCAGATCTGCCACAATCTTCTTTTTAACTTTTGTTGCCAGGAACTGTATGATCTTATTTTGAATTGTTTTTCAAAGGTAATAGTGTGTGTAGATTTCTTGGGTGGTGACTCTTCTTAACCGCTCCTGGAGTACAGCATCAAACTCAGACATCTCCACAATTTTAGGAAGTTTCCATTGTTTGGCACATAAAACTGATCAGAAGTGCCACGCAATGCTAGGTTTTGGATAGCGAGCATTCTCACAATGGCAATGAGCCTTTTCAGAACATTTTGCCAGTAAAGAGACTCTGATGCAATCTTCTGTTGATGCTGATCATCTAAGGTGGCCTTTCACCTTAGTCTCATCTCAAGCTCTTTCCACCTATGGAATGCTCTCTGGTGATTTGCTGCCTTCTCGTGGCATGCCAGATTTCTAGCCAGATTTTCTCAGTCCTTTGTTCCTGTAGAACCCAATGTGGCTGGAACATTAGATTGGAAGAGTTTGCAACAGAAACAGTATGCAGCCATCTGGGTTTTTGAGTACATAAGCCATGGCCTCTCCACTTTGTCACCATTGGAGATTTCACACCAGTAATGTGTTGGATGGAAACTTCTATTTTCATTGTCTTTGGGGAACATGAAGTTTTTCACTTGCTGTGGCCCATGCAGTACAAGGAAATCCCTCAGGCTACTGCTCAAGTGGGTCCACAGTCCTGGATCATCTAGACTTAAGGAACTAAACTCAGCAGCAGCTGTTTCTTGCACCTCCACCACACTCTTCTCTGATCTACACTTTTCTTCAGGAATTACTGTGCATAATTACATCCATTTGAGATGGCGATGTAGATGCTGCAGTAGCTGCCAGGTCACCTGCACTCTGACTAACTGGAAGCTCAGGCATCTCCTCACCACTCTCATTCTCACTGGGGCCAAAAGGCTCACCATGAACATTTATGTCTATGTGTCTCAGGAGAGCTCCTTCCTGCTTAGATAGAAAAGCTTCCTTTGCTTGCTTTTTTTTTTTCTGAATGCTGCCCCAGAGGGGCGTTTTCTTCTTTCACTCATGACTGCTGTTCTGTGCCAGTTGTAGTGGCTCTCAACGCTTAATTGAAGGGGACAAATAAGCAGGGTGGTAGCAGGGCCTGAGTGAGGGAAGATATCAGCCTCTTAAGGGCCTAACTAGCTCCTACTACTTCAGTTGACTGCCTGTTCATCTCAGGTGGGTTCAGGGAAGCAGCAGGAAACAGGAAGTTCCCTGAGAAGCAGGTGTTAATCAGTCCAGGCTCCTGGGGGTGCTAGAGAGGTACATAAGAGGCTCCTCCTCCTCCTCCCTCTCCCTGCAGCTCCTGCTGCTTTCTGTTATTTCCTCTCACCTTCTCTCCTGCCTGCCTGTTATGTCTCTTGTGCCCTCCTTCCTCCAGCACAGCACTCCACCATCGCTGTGCATCTAGAGCAGAGAGAATACATATGCACTAGCAGCAGACACAATTTTCTACACTCTGGGTCCTAGTGGCGCTCCCCCCACAGTCTGGCACCTGAGGTTGCCGCCTCAGTTTGCCTCATGGTAAGGTCAGCCCTGACTTACCTTTCCCTCTCCTTTCTCCTTCCCTTGGTATCAGGGAAGCAGCATTGAATGGGGAAAGATGCTATTTCACATCACTACCATTTGCACGTGAATATTTTACATACTATATAGGAAAGTGTGATGATACTGTTGTGAGTAGCCCCTAAAAAATAGTGGATTTGCCATGCTGATAAAGATACTCCTATTTTGGTGCCTCAAATCCAGGGGAATGAAGGCTCCTTCCCCAAAATTTGTGGCATAGGACTGTGATTCATTTCCTCGAATCTTCTCAGCATGCAGAAATGCCTTCAGAAGATCCTGCTGAGATGGGTTCTATATAACATTTGAAGCAGAAGGGTCCTTTTATTGAAGATTTTAGGTGGTGATGGCTTAAAGAGGAGGGGGTAATGTCAAGTTTACAAAGGAATACAAGTCTAAATCTTAACTGTTGAGAAGCTACCACCTCTCCATAATAGGATTTTTCTCTCTCTTTCTCTTTCATCAGATATCCAATCTCTGCTGCAGTTATAAACTCTAGCCAGCCTTTCCATTTTTTTTCACTGAAAACACAGTGGCCACTAAGCTAGCATACTTAACCAAATGCCAAAGAATTCTGTATTTTAATTTGGAGGAGAAAATGGCAAAGTTACAGTCTGCATGAGAGCTTGCTTTTAAGGAAATATACCTGCAATATTATACACAAGTCTACAAACCAAATATTTCTATTTTGAAAAAAGCCTGCTATTTTACTGCTGATGAAATCCATAGAACTTAGTGTAATAATGAATGATTCTTTTTCAGTCTATGTTACTCCGCTGGCCAACTCTAATGCTGCATTGGGGTAATCGTTGTTTCATAAAATGATTATAAGATATTGCTATCAAATAATTATTATGATTAAACAAGTTACATTGGTCTTGAAGCACTGGAGCAATTTATGTGAATATGAGTTTCTCCTTCAAATGGCATAATTAAAATATATTAAATAAAATGAGATTTGAATAATATGCTAAAGTTAGGTCCAGAACAGTACATTTACATTTTCTGAGTGGCTACAAATATCATGAATTACTTTTTTCTACAAATAGTATAACTATCTTAAGTAGCTTCAGGAGCTCAGTTCATACTTTGACTCATTGCGTGTATGAAATTTGTAGCAAGATGGTTATAGCTGTCACTATGGCTTTCTGCACACCTGGGCTATTTTATGACATTACAAATTTCCTTTTCTCCACACAAAGTACAAGATACACAAATCAGCCAGAAAACAATTTGTAGCTATTCACATCCAAAATGTCAAAAGCTCTTAACAATAATTTGAGCCCAGACTCACATGTAATCTGTAGGTTGAGATGAAAAAATTAGCAATCAGCCAGAGTGCTACTGAATCAGACTATATGGGAAATCAGATTGACCTGTGATATGAAATATCTCCTACCAGTTGAAATTACCAGCAAATAGATAGATAGCTGCATTTAGTATACACATTTCATAAACAGAAAGGAAAGATTTACTACAGTACAACCTCAATTTTTGTGAAGATACGAGGGACTTTCTAAATAAATTTGGATAACAGAGGTTTTGGGTCATCTATGTAATTAATAGACATCTCACCCCTAGGTCACAGCCTTCTTTGTGTCAGAGTCAAATCTAGTGAGGAAAAATAGAAAAGAGTATAAATTCTAGCAAATCAAATGTAAAAGTTTAATTAGGAAGGGCAAAAAAAATTTAGAGCAAAAGACACAAACTAACAACAATTTTTTTAAAGCACACCAGAAGCGAGAACCTTTCCAAGCAATTAGTGGGGGCACTGATCTATCCAGATGCTAAAAGAGCACTCAAGGAGGACCAAGCTGCTGAAGAACAGCTAAATGATTTTTTTGTATTAGTTTTTATTGCAGAGAAGATTCCCATAGCTGCCATTTTTTATTTTAGGTGACAAATTTGAGGAACTGTCCTAGATTAAAGTTTTGGAACCAAGTGATAAATTAAACATTAATAAGTCATCAGAACCAGATGGTATTCACCTATGAGTTCTGAAAGAATTCATATGTAAGCTGATGAACTACTAATTGTGGTATGTAATTTTTAACTTAAATCAGCCTCTGCACCAGAGGATTGGAGGATAGCGAAGGGAATACCGACTTTTAAAAAAGGCTCCAGAGATGATCCTGGCAATTATAGTCTGGTAAACCTAAATTCAGCACCAAGCATATAGGCTGAAACTATAGTAAAGAACAGGATTATCAGACACAAAAATGAACTCAATATGTTGAGGAAGAGTCAATGTGGGTTTTGTAAACGGAAATCATGCCTCACCAATCTATTAGAATTCTTTCAGTGTGTCAACAAACATGTAGACAAGGGTCACTCAGTGAATATACATGGTGAATTGTACATGGATACAATGGGGCAAAGGGGAACAGGGACCCTGGCAGGGCATAGGGGCAGGGTGGGCAGGGCTCTGCCCTGCCTTGTGTTGGGGACAAGCCAGGCTCCCCCTGTGCTCACTCCCCCTCCCCGGCAGGGAGGGCAGTGGTGGAGTCCTGGAGTAGCTCTAAATTGACTTAGGGCTACTCCAGGTCTACACTGGCCTAAGTCGACTTTAAAAAAGTCAACTTTAGGCTTAAGTCAAAGTAAAAGTAGGTTTAATAAAGTCAACTTAATTTTCATTAAGTCGACTTTATTTTCCTTAAGTCGACTTAAGCAAGTTGCTTAAGTCGACTTAAGGAAACTGTAGTGTATACACAGGGTAAATTAAGTCGACTTAAGCAAGCTTAAGTCAACTTAATTTACAAGTGTAGACGCACCCCATGGGAGCTTTCACTTCACGTTTAATCCAGTATTATTATTATTATTATTAAATAACAAAGCCTCCTTTTGCAATAGTAGAATTTGGAATTTTGGACATCTGGTAAAATTTTCTTAAGCTCCCAATTACCCCAACTGACAGGTCAATCAGGTCAATGATGACTTCTGACTATTGTTTATTATGAGAAGAAGGTGACATTTGCTGGGAAAACAGACAGAATAAGACAATCCTACTTCATATTTGGTCTATTTTATAACTCCTAGATTTTTCAGGAAGCAGAATTAAACCAGTGGATCTTAATGAAACTTCCTCTGCTAAAGATATGAATAAGATGACAATGGTAACTCCCAGAAAGGAGGCTGAATGATATGAAGAAACGGTTAATTTTAAAAGTAAGCACAGACAGGAAAAGACTTTACTACAGTAGGTAGCCCCAAGTTCTCAAGTGGCTCCAAAGACATGTGGTGCCATAACGTGAACCCCATCCCGCACCAAACTCTTCTGTTTATTTAAGTTCTCATTGCCTTTTCCACAAAGTTTCTATGGAAATACACCCCCACAATCCTTTTGAAGCAAATAAGAAGTACTGGTGATATTAATCAAAGGCCCTAGTTTGGATCTATTTTGACACCTTTCCAAGTTGAGTGATGTTGCACAGTATTATTATTTTTATTATTATTATTCATACAGCACCACAGGTGACCCCTGATGCTTTATGGAGAAATGAAATGACAGGTCACTGCCCTGAAGTGCTTACAATCTAAATTAGATTTATATGGTGTAAAATGACAACAAACAATGAAAAGATGCATGGAAGGGAAGATTACAACCATGATTGAACAATATGTGGCTTTTGATTAATCCATATTAATATTAATATTCCTAATTGTATCTACTTCAGTTCCTTGGTGTGTTTACTCTTTTCTTTTTTTTTACAGATAATATTATACGTAGGTTACAGAAATGAAAGGTGGTTGGAGCTAAAAATCTATTACTATATCTATCATAAGAAGATAGGACTCCAGCACTATCTAGAATTCTGAATCAAGTCCTACAGGACTAGACTATGGTAGGAGAAGAGAGGAAAAAACTTAAAATGAGTTTAAATAAAATAAAAAAGGTGAACTTCTATTCAAACGTTTTGTCTTATGTTGAGAGCTCTAGGCTACATAAAAACATACACACCATAGACCATTACATTGTTTGTCTTGTTTCTTTAGATTATGGGGTAGTAGAGATGATTGAGCACCAGAATTTCCAATCTGCAGGAATTTTTTTTTAAATGTTCCAAATCAGAAAGAAAAGCTGAGATTTTGAAATTTCCCATAAAATGAAAATTCCATTTTTTTTAACTCAGGACCATTGGACTCTTTGCAATAGTGTTGATACGTTTCATTTAAATATTATTTTTTGATTAATTTGTTTTCATTTTTATAATATAATATAAAATATAGATCACATATATAATATAAAATTGAAACAAAAGTAACCAACACAATAAAGTAAAAATGAAATATTTTCAACACTGTTTTTGACTTGTTCCCAGTTAATAAATTCTGATTTTGTCTCCCATAGTCCTCATATATCTATTGTATTCATTTTTTATGCATCTGTGGCATTATCATTGGCATCAGCACCAATGATGTCACTGATTATATTAGAGATTAAGGCATCTTACTTAGGGTTCGAATCTGCCAATGATTCCTCTTGGGCTTCCACAATCAAGCAAAGGGGACAGATCCAGTTGCAAGATAATGTCCTCAGATTGCACCAACCTATCTGGCTTGTTTTGAAGTACCACAGCACAATATTTTTTCTTTAAAAGACCCTTCTAGAAACAGAAGTAGGCCCAAGTCATAAAGTTTGGTACGAGACAACTCTAAAGCCATACTGTCTCAACGATCAAAATGATGTTTCAGTTTAACATTCAGCACCTTATGCCTATGTGTAAATGCTGAGCTAGAGGTGTAATGCCCAAATTGATGAGACATACCCACACTAAGTGCAATCAAGCATAGAAAATCAAGCATAACAGTGGTAAAAGGCAGGGCCAGATTGAGGGAGGCTGGGGCCCTGGGCTCCCCACTTCTGTGTGGCTTCCATCCTCCCCACTATGCCCTTCCCCCACCTGGGGCCCTGGCCCCCCACCACAGTGGCCTGGGGGAGGGGCGGGCCTGGGCCCTGGGACCAGAGGCCACAGCCGGCCAAGGTGCTCCCTCCCCTGGTCCAGCTAGTCTGCCCCTGGGGGAGAGTCCAGCTGGCACATGGCTGCTGTGCTCCAAGGCCAGAGGCAGAACCAGCTAGCACATGGGGCAGCCCCACGCCCAGAGCACAGTGGACACGTGGCGGCCCGGGGGTGGGGCAGGAACGCCACGGACTGATGTGGCTGCTGGCCTGTGACGGGATGCACATCCGTGCAGCTCTAGGGCATGACCTGTATAACTTTTCTGTTCAGTTTTGCAGTGTAATTGTGTTATTTGATGACAATTACGCTATACCAGGTTCCTCTGTGAATGCTCAGAACATGTGCCACGTGATTACCAGGGTGCCATGTTCCCTGCTGCAACATAGAATCATAGAATCATAGAATAATAGGGTTGGAAGGGACCTCACGAGGTCATCTAGTCCAACCCCCTGCTAAAAAGCAGGACCACTCCCCCTAAATTATCCCAGCCAGAGTTTTGTCTAACCGAGCCTTAAAAATCTCCAAAGATGAAGATTCTACCACCTCCCTAGATAGCCCATTCCAATGCTTCACCACCCTCCTAGTGAGAAAGTTTTTCCTAATATCCAACCTTGACCTCCCCAGCTGTAATTTGAAACCATTGCTCCTTGTTCTGTCCTCTGTTACCCTCGAGAACAGCCTAGCTCCCTCCTCTTTGGAGCAACCCTTCAAGTAGTTGAAGGTTGCTATCAAATCTCCCCTCAGTCTTCTCTTCTGTAGACTAAATAAGCCTAGTTCCTTCAGTCTCTCCTCATAAGTCATGTGCCCCAGCCCCCTAATCATTTTTGTTGCCCTCCGCTGGACTCTTTCTAATTTGTCCACATCCTTTCTGTAGTGGGGAGCCCAAAACTGGACACAGTACTCCAGATGCGGCCTGACCAGTGTCGAATAGAGGGGAATTATCACATCCCTCGATCTGCTGGCAATACTCCTACTGATGCAGCCTAATATGCCATTGGCCTTTTTGGCAACAAGGGCACACTGTTGGCTCATATTCATCTTCCCGTCCACCATAACTCCCAGGTCCTTTTCTACAGCGCTGCTACTTAGCTGATCGGTCCCCAGCCTGTAGCAATGCATGGGATTTTTCCGTCCTAAGTGCAGGACTTTGCACTTGTCTTTGTTGAACCTCATGAGGTTTCTTTCGGCCCACTGTTCCAATTTGTCCAAGTCTCTCTGGATCCTGTCCCTGCCCTCCAGAGTATCTACCATTCCCCCCAACTTGGTGTCATCCGCAAACTTACTAAGCACGCAGTCTATTCCATCATCAAGATCATTAATGAAGATGTTGAATAGAACCGGCCCCAGGACCGACCCCTGGGGCACTCCACTCGTTACCGGTTGCCAACCAGACATCGAGCCATTGATTCCTACCCGCTGAGCCCGTTGATCTAACCAGTTTTCGATCCACCTTACGGTCCACTCATCCAACCCATACTTCCTTAACTTGCCAACGAGAATGTTGTGGGAAACCGTATCAAAAGCCTTGCTAAAGTCAAGGTATATCACGTCAACGGCTCTTCCTGCATCCACAAATCCAGTCATCTCATCATAGAAGGAAATCAGGTTGGTCAGGCACGATTTGCCCTTGGTGAATCCATGTTGACTGTTCCTGATCACTCTATTTTCCTCCAAGTGTTTCAGGATGGATTCCTTGAGGACCTGCTCCATGATTTTCCCAGGGATTGAGGTGAGGCTGACCGGTCTGTAGTTCCCCGGATCCTCCTTTTTCCCTTTCTTAAAGATAGGTACTATATTTGCCTTTTTCCAATCCTCCGGGACCACCCCCGTTCGCCACGAGTTCTCAAAGATAATGGCCAGCGGCTCTGCAATCACTTCCCCCAACTCCCTCAGCACCCTCGGATGCAGTTCATCCGGCCCCATGGACTTGTGCACTTCCAATTTCATTAAGTGTTCCCTAACCTGACTTTCCATCACTGAGGGCCACTCTTCTCTCCAGTCCGCGTTACCCCGTGTAGTAGCCTGGGAGCTGGCCCGCCCTGTGAAGACTGAAGTAAAAAAAGCATTGAGTACTTCAGCCTTTTCCGCATCATCCTCCACGAGGATGCCTGCCCCATTCAGTAAGGGACCTACACCACCTCTGATCCTTTTCTTGTTGCTGATATACTTATAGAACCCCTTTCTGTTATCCTTCACATCTCTTGCTAGCTGCAACTCCAATTGTCCTTTGGCCTTTCTGATTTGATCCCTGCAGTCCCGAGCAATATCTTTATACGCCTCCCTTGTCATCTGTCCAAGCTTCCACTTCTTGTAAGCTTCCCTTTTATGTTTCAGCTCCCCGCAGAGTTCCCTGCTAAGCCACGCTGGTCGCCGTCCACATTTGCTGTTCTTTCTGCACATCGGAATGTTATCTTCCTGTGCCTTTAACAGGGTTTCTTTAAAATACAGCCAGCTGTCTTGGACACCTTTCCCCTTCAGATCAGCTTCCCATGGGACCCTGCCCATCAGCTCCCTAAGGGAGCCAAAATCTGCTTTTCTGAAGTCCAGGGTGTGTGTTCTGCTTCTTTCCTTCCTTCCATTGATCAGGATCCTGAACTCTACCATCTCATGGTCGCTGCTGCCCAGGTTGCCATTTACTTCTACTTCCCCGATCAATTCTTCTCTGTTTGTGAGCAATAGGTCTAGAGGTGCAAGGCCCCTAGTTGGTT
>ML685756.1:7584126-7592787 GCA_007922175.1 Pelusios castaneus | reverse complement strand
GCAACGATCTGGAAACTTCTGTTAGTTGTCCATAGAACGCCTCATCCACCTCCTCTTTCTGGTCTGGCGGTCTGTAGCAGACACCCACCACAACATCCCCCTTGTTGCATTCTCCCCTAAACTTAACCCACAAGCTTTCAACCATCTTGTTTCCACTTTCATAGTGGAGCTCCGAGCAGTCGTACAGCTCTTTTACATATAACGCTACTCCTCCCCCCCTTTTTCCCTGCCTGTCCTTCCTGAACAATTTATATCCATCCATGGCAGTGCTCCAGTCATGCAAGTTATCCCACCACGTTTCTGTTATTCCAATTATATCATAGTTCCTTGTCTGTGCCAGTACTACCAATTCTTCCTGCTTGTTTCCCAGGCTCCTCGCATTTGTGTACAGGCACCTAAGATACCGGGCCCATTGCCCTACTTTGCCCTGTCGATTCTCCCTCCTGTCGCATCTTCCCCCTTGCAATTTCTTCCGGTGTCGTCCTTCCCCACTCACCTGAGGTATTATGACTTTATCAAGAAATAAACAATTATTTGACCCCTGCCCCCAGTTCCAACTACCCCCTCTTTTATTCCTGCTGTTACAGCCCCAGCATCCCCCAAGTTCCATCCCTTCCCCCAGGTTTCCCTCAGTTTCACTTACCTGTGGGTGTTGGTCATCTTCCCCCTTCGGACCTAGTTTAAAGCCCTCCTCACCAGGTTAGCCAGTCTGCTTCCAAATACGCTCTTTCCCTTCCTGGATAGGTGGAGTCCGTCTCTGCCTAGCAGTCCTTCTTCCTGAAACAGCACCCCATGGTCGAGGAAGCCAAAGCCCTCCTGGTAACACCATCTCCGCAGCCAGGCATTCACCTCCAGGATGCATCTGTCTCTGCTCGGGCCCCTACCCTTGACCGGGAGGATCGAGGAGAAAACCACCTGTGCACCGAACTCCTTCACCCGTGCTCCCAGAGCCCTGTAGTCACCTTTGATCTGCAGAGGGTCACCTCTCGCAGTATCATTGGTTCCCACATGGATGAGTAGCATGGGGTAGTAGTCAGAGGGACGGATGATTCTCGACAATCCCTCCGTAACGTCTCGGATACGGGCACCTGGCAGGCAGCATACCTCCCGAGAAGCCTTATCTGGGCGACAGATGGGTGCCTCCGTCCCCCTCAGAAGAGAGTCACCAACCACCACAACCCGACGTTTTCTCCTGGGTGTGATGGTTGTGATCCTCCCAACCTCGGGGGTGCACGGCTTCTCCTCTTCCATATCATCTCCCGTCTGTAGTGCTGCGTAGCGGTTCTTTACCACAACGGAGGGTGGGATGGGAGCAGGGGTGGAGCACTGTCTGCTGCCAGAAGTAACCAGCTGCCAGTGTCCACCCTCTGCTTGAGCCATCCCATCCTTCTCCGAGGGTGTGGCAGCAGTCCTTTGCCTCTGGATAGTTTCCTCATCCTTGCATGTTTCCTCATGGATGCTATCCAGGAACTTCTCCAGGGCATGGATACTCCTGAGCCTGGCCACCTCCTCCTGTAACTCCCCCACCTGCTTCCTGAGAGATTCCACCAGGAGACACCTGTCACATTGAATGATCTCCCCAGCCTGACCGTCTGAGAGTGGGAAATGCAGGCCACAGTCCTTGCAAGTCCACGCCAGGATCTGGGTAGAGATATCCATGGTCAGTATGTCTGTCTGGATACAGGCGCAGGTGGAGGAGACAGTAGTGGTGCGGGTCTATGTGACTGCTCCCCAAATCCAGTCTGGTGTGCTGCTATGACCGCTTGAACCCCACTCCTGAACCCCAATTTACCCCGCTCTGCTGGGTGACCGCTCACTCCTGAGTCAGTCCACACCAGCCACCAGCGTGTAATTGGTCCCAGGCAGTGGGTGTAAATCCACTAGCCACACAGGCGTTGGTCCCCAAGCAAGCACACCCAGCCCCAGACATTACACTGGGAGCCATTGCCTTACAGGGATTGGGACCCACTCCCAATCACCTTAGTCTCAAGTCCGTCCACTTAACAAAGAAGTGGATTGTGCCCAGCCTCCCACATCCGCACCCTCTAAAGACCACACAGCTTTAGGTAAAACAACTACTAGTTTATTGATCAGAGTCTGATTTCAAGTGAGAACATGGCCAATCAAAGCAGAACCATACCATAAATGAGTCAGGAGTGACCACTATCAAATAAAAGGTATAAACCGCATGCTACCCTAACATCTTCACCTAAACTGACCTCAGAGTCCAAGATTATGCACATGGTCTTCGGCTGTTTGATGTTTCACAGCCATTCTCTGCCTGTTCTCAGGCAGGGCCCCGATCTTGCTTGAAGTTGGTTGCAAGATGGTGTCTTCTCAGGCTGAAAGCCTGCAGCTTCTCCTCTCTCACAGTCTCTGTGTCTTTGTTTTAACCAACTGCTGACAGCCCCTCCCCCTCACTGTCCTGTTCTCTTCACTCCTACCTGAGCAGGGGAGGACATTAGCATTCCCTTTGATGTGTAAATCTTCAGCCATTGTGCTAGAGACAGCCCTGAGAGTCTGAACCCTGTAACATGCTTCACATCTATACATACATGTTGCAGCAGGGAACATGGCACCCTGGTAATCACGTGGCACATGTTCTGAGCATTCACAGAGGAACCTGGTATAGCGTAATTGTCATCAAATAACACAATTACACTGCAAAACTGAACAGAAAAGTTATACAGGTCATGCCCTAGAGCTGCACGGATGTGCATCCCATCACATGGCCCCAGAGCCCACCCCCTCTGCACCAACACCCCAGTCTGCCCAATGCAGGGGCCTTAGGGGTTGCATTCCAGGGCCCCCCTTCAGCCCAGGCTGCAGTGCCTATAGCCTCTATGTTGATCTGGCCCTGACCAGAGGGGCTAACTACCCCAAAGATGTGTCTAGTATCTCTGATGTAATCTTCCTTGCGCTGCAATGGCTACATTATGGAATAAGTATACTTCCTTAAGCTGGGAATCACACCCCTGGCAATAAGTGTAGATATAACTTAGTGACAGGCACAAGTATGAAAACTCAGGTCTGGATCCAAATCATAATTTCTCAAAAACTATTTTCTGCATCTCTAATTTCTACAAGCCAAATTCTGCCATCTTTTACTTACATTAACCTTACTGTCTATTCAAGCTATTCAAGGAGCAAGGTACTTCTCAACACAAGTAAAGATACTGTTGTAGGGATTATGCAAAAAGGCTGCACACATTCGAATCTTTTAATCATTTGTCATAAATCAATACCACCCACTCTTTACCTATTTTCTATTATCTTCCTTAAATGCCTCCCAGTTTGTCGATGCTTTTTGAAATAAAGATGCTGAAAAATGAAAAAAAAATCATTTTGTTAGTGGATGGTCACTAACAACCAATTCAAATGACAAATTTTAGAGACTAATTATACTTTTGACTAAGGATTAGATCAGATTATATTGTTTTGTTGAAAACCAATGTTTCCCTTTTCCTGCATAGCCAAATGAACCTTTTAAATAATTGTATGTGCTGGACTTTTATGTACATTCGTAATGCTGCAAGACTCAGTTTTTGTCTTGTTTTTGAGACTGGGTCTATTTTAGTGTGAAAGAGCTCATTCTTTTGGCATCTTCAGAGCATTCCGTATCAGTGAGAACTGCATTATGTAGCGAGAACAAGCCAAAATAATGTCAGTTAGCTATATTTCAGTCCAGTTGTCTCATGGCTTGAATCCTTCGTTATCAAACAAATTCTAGTGCCAACAAACTTTAAAATCAGGTGCTAATTACTGTAGTAGCCAGAGTCATAGTATTAGTCGAAATCATTGGGGATATGAGGATATTTAAAACATGGAAACAGTCGTTCTAGCCCTTGTTCGTCATCTATTACTGGTCTATGTAATGTAAGGGACTTCTTTACATTTTACCTTTGTCAGGAATATTTCATCTCTGCAGATTATTTGATTGTCTCCCAAATATGATGCCTAATAGGCAGAGTGAATTCAGGACCATTGGAACATCATGCAGTTTCTCTGCTGTTACAGAATACATGTGATAGGGAGAAGAATATTAGAGTAAACAAAAATGACTTCATTAATTTACAGAGTTGTAACAGTGTAAATGAGACCTTAATTTTGGTCTGTGTCTGCAGTCTGCTCCCTTCCCTAAATTATTCCAGTCACAGCAGTAGTAACAGTATGGCAGGAAATAAAATCACATCTGATTTCCTGAAAAATTACCCTCAACTATGGGGAGACCCAAAGAATTTCAGTGCTTATGTGTATACCATTTTATAGGCCACCCAATCACTAGAGATGCTATAAACTCACTATAATTATATGCTTGCTATTTGTGAATATTTAAAACGGATTAGATATTTTACATACGGAAAGAGGCTGCACTGGTTGATGATTAGAGCATAGAACTAGGTCTTGAGTTATATTCCAACTGTTATGGATGACTGTGAATTCAAGCTTAAATTTTCAAAAATGGCCGTCTGTTTTGGGTGCCTCAATTTTTGGGTTCTCAATTTGAGATACTTCTCAAGATGAGCACCCAAAAATTCAGGTACCCAAAACTGTATTTTACTTCATTGTGTCTCAGTTTCCACAATTCAGAAATGTGGCTATCATCCCCCCTTTTTAAAGAATTTTGAGAAGTTTGGGTGAAAAGTGCTATATAAGTGAATATTCTTATTTAATATACTTATTTTACACTGAATCAAGGCTTTTTTAAAATGATACCACAACTTCATATCATATAAACTGACTTGGAGAGCTTTAAAGTCAGAATCCAGAAGCGTCTATACAAAATAATACACAAATACCAATAATTTCAAATCTAGGGCTTAGAGTCTTCCTGAAGGGACTTTCTCCTATGAATCTACTCGTGAGATTATATTGGAGATTAAGTCTGATCACTTCCCCCAAGACTTCTGTGGACACTTCATATTCCTTCACAAATTCCCACGAACAGTGAAGAACACCACAAAAATTCGCTCCTTTATTTTGATCATGTATTTTCTGTAATGGGAGCTATAAAGATGAATCTTAAGCCTGATATGGAGGGAAGAGGAATTTTGTATCCATCTAAGCAAATATCTAGCTATCCAGATATTGCTAAAGCCACTCAGGCTCCCAGGAAAAGACTTATTTTTTTAAAGGTGGACTATGCTGATCTTAAATTGGACATGTCTATATTATTTCCTGCAAAACTGCATATCCTTTCTGAGGGGCATAAATTTCTTTTTTACGACTACGATGATGCAAAGCAATTTTAAATGCCCGGAGGAGAGAACTAGAAAAGATGTATGGAAAGGAATTGAATGATTCATTAGACTCAGAAGAGGATTTGATGAGGAATTCTATAATTCTGGACTTTTAATTTAACTGTCTCTCTCTTTATTACTTATTTTTTTTCCTCATTGCCTTCATACAGCTTAAGAAAATAAAACCATCATCAAGAGCCCCTTTTATTGAAGGAAATAGTAAGAAATATCACACTGTTTATTTTGTTTGGCTAGTACATTTGGCTATACAGATTTTAGGGGTTGGTGATTTATCAACCTTTTTAGATATTAAGCATCTGCACATACCTGGAATATCCCACTGTTCTTTTTTCAATACAATTATGCTTTTGTTTAAATGTATCCTTTTTTTCCCTCTTCACAGCATTTTCTGAAGGTGGGAGGTGAGTGCTCTGACCTGTCCCCTTATTCTTTAAGCTATGGGCCACATTCTGTTCTCAATCACACTGCTTTGCTATGCCACAGAAGTGCCACTAGAATAAATAGAGTTATTTGGGATTTACACAGAGACGTAAGCAGAATTTGGCCCTCCGTGTCTGTGTCTAAGATCCTGGTCCAAATCTCAGTGAAATCAATGGAAAGACTCTCTGACTTGACTGGGTTTTTGATCAGGTTATAAAGCATGTTGTGTCATTAATTAAGTTATACAATTGTATATCATTTTCTTTTCAGTACTATAGATAACTCAGGACAGATAAATTAGTATGAATTCAGTATAAATAGATAAATTTAGTATAAATTCAGTATAAATAAATAAAAATCAGTATAAATTAGCCTAGCAAAGTTGAAGTGAATGAAACTACACAATTTATATTATCTGCAAAATTAGGTCTAGCCCTGTAAATTACAAATCTAGCATCTGATCCATTTCTGGTCACTTCAGCAGGCTTTGAATCAGGCCTCCAGGCTGTGATCCTGCAATCTGTTTTATTCACATGGACCCTTACACCTGCTCACTGGGTATCAGAGAGCATTTTTATGACTTGCCTATTATTTTATAGATTTTGGGCCACTCATGCACCTCAGGTAGCAAGGCCAAGGCTCTTGAAATGTGAAAAAGTCTTGCATAACCTAGAAGTCCAGGGAAACATATTTAATATTCAGTCCTGCAACCCTTTCACGTATAATTCAGTGTTACAGGGTTCAGACCATATATTATTTATATTTCTCATTATACTCTATTGTTGATTAAAAATGTGTGTGAAAATGGGAGGTGGGGGGTGCAGATTACACAATTTTCCAAGCAGCATATTGCTGGTCAGGGATTTTTCTTTTTGTTTGTTTGTTTGTTTTCTTGAATATTCTTTCAATTTTTCCACCAGTTCCTGTATTTATCATTTTGAAGAACATGTGTCACTTCTGCTTTCTTCAAACACACCAATTTTACAGGTACAGCTAGTCTTTCTTTTCTTAACTTTACCAACAACCTTCTCAAGGTGGGCACCAAGTTATAAGGGACGTAACGGTAAGATTAGGCTCCACCCTTCTCCCATTAAAGTCAAAGGCAAAATTCAAGGAGAGTAGGAATTGGTGCTTTGGAAAATGAATACTGTATAGCTATTTTTCTTTTACTTAAGAACTTGAGAAGAGCAAGAGGAAGTAGAGAGTGAATAGGTACAATATTATAATATTGATCTTTTGTCTACTGAAATATTCTAGGAATATAGTGGTATATGCTTCTTGTTGGGGTTTTATTTACACAATTTTTGTGGTGGTTTGTCATGCACTGAAATGCGATCTTGTGTTTTCACTATCATTATACTTAACCTTAGTGAGGTCACACAAAGAACCATCTGAGATGGTGATGTAGGCCCAGATCCTGTAAACACTCACTTGCTTAAGGACATGTGCATTAATTAGTTCCATTGATCTCAATGGGACTACTCAAATGCTTAAATCCTGTATGAGTGTCTGAAGGATTACGGCCCAATTTTATTTTCTTATTTTTATGGTAATTCTAAAAAAAAAAAAAAAAAAAAAAGGACAAATTCTGCAAAAACAGCCACCTGCACACATAGAGAAATCTCAAATAAATAACCCTTTGTGATTTAATATATATTCCTCCTCCAAATGACTTTGCCCATAAATCTTGAATCAACCTTCTACGGTCTTAAGGAACCTCACTCAGCTTCCAAAAGCAAGCATTCATTCACTAAACAAATAAATAATGATTAAACTAATTAAATTATTGATACATTATGAAAGAGAAAAATGGGTTGAATGAAACCAAACTGGAGTTGCTATCATTTTGTAATAGCACGAAAGCTAAATTCAATTGAAGTACAGGAACAGGGGAAAGTGTGAACGCACATTGATGGCAAGACAGATAGTTTTTTCAACATAATAAAGATTTGAGAATCCGGATGTGGGGGATCCTGCTAAAGGACCAACATATGGGATCACCAAATCTAAGCTGTATTAGCTGATACAGGGGCCATAGCATGCAAGCATTTTAGTATCATGATTGCAAGCATGAATAATATGGGTAGTGGCATTATAATTTTCACTGCCCAGCCAATGTAATTAAAAGTCATTTTGAAGGGAGGTTAACCCTTTCACATATGCACTGAATAGCTCTGAAATGGAAACAACTATTGGATACTCTGCTTGGTTGGAACTAGAAACTGGTAAGTGAGATGATCCAAATCTTATTCCAAAATGTTCTGAGCCATCCAGATTTTCCTTCTCTTCTAATTTGTGTCCACTGTGGTACTACAGAGTCGCCATCAAACAAGCCTGGGCATGAAATGGCAAACCTGTTTTAGTCCTCTACTTAGTGAGATTAGTCAAGTTTTTTAAAAAATGAGTACCTGAAGTTAGGCTCTAAGGGTGCGTCTACACTGGCAATTTAGGTCAACTTAAGGATGCTTAAGTCGACCTGCACAAAACTGTGTCCACACTGGGCTTTTATTAAGTTGACTTAGGTGCTTCCTTAGGTTGACTTAATAACAGCTTAAGTTGACTTAATAATGCCACCTCTGAAGGTCGACTTTAACCGACTTAAAGCCAGCATGGACGGGGAATAGTGCTAAGTCGACCTTATTAAGTCGAATTAAAGCCAGTGTGGATGGTTATGTCTACTTTTAAGTCGACTTAACAAGGTCGACTTAAGTCAACTTAAAGTGTAGCCACTCTGTTAAGCTGACTTAACAAGGTCAACTTTAAATCGACTTAAAGTCGACCTTGTTAAGTTGACAACAGAGTCGGCTTAACTTTACAAGTGTAGATATAGCCAGAGTGCATATCTAGGCAGTTGCCCTAAATAAATGGGCAGTTGTCAGAAGAGCTGAATGCTCAGCAATTCCCACTGAAGAAAACAGGAACTCCTCGATGTTTAGCATTTATGAAAAACATATGACCTGTTTAGATGCCTAACTATTGA
>ML685756.1:7431626-7581626 GCA_007922175.1 Pelusios castaneus | reverse complement strand
CAAGAAAATATCTTACATGTTTTATTTATTTTTAGAACCAATGAAGACTTCTTTGTTAGTATGGGAAAATTGGTGTCAGGATTGTGGACCAACAAAATTCACTGTTTGAGTTTGAGATGAGGAACAAACTCTCCTAGCCAAACTTAAGAAAATAAGATACCTGTGAACTAAGTGTATTCTTACCATCATTACAGGTTTCCTGATTAGAACAGGCACCCTGGGGTTTTTTTGCAATTTAATATAGGGGAAAAGATTCTATTAAATGCTATTATGATGCCTTGATCAATGTCTTTTAGGCTTCTCATTATTCATTAGGAATGGAATGGTTAATATAGGTAATAAGAGGGGACAAAGGAAGAATTGTAAGTTATATGTATGTGGGGTTTACTAGCAAGGGGGAGGGGTTTTATGCCATCAAGATCCATGTGGGAAAGGATCCTTTTTTTTGCAGATCTACACCTTCTTTAAGGACTGGGATGAGACTTAGATATAACAATATTTCTCCTGTTCTTCTCTAGACCAAAGTTCTCAAACTTGGGATTGTGACCCCTCAGGGGGCCGTGAGGTTATTATGGGGGTTGGGGGCATGACCTGTCAGCCCTCCATGCATGCTGATAAAGATGGCATGACATTGGGTCATCACTTTTGGAGGGGGGGGGGGCGGTAATCACAATCCGAAATATTTTCAAAGGGAGTCCCAGCAAAAGAAAAGTTTGAGAACCCCAGCTCTAGACTCCGTGGCATACACAATATAGGCCCAAGAATCCCGAGAGAGAGGTGAGTTATTTTTCCAGTAGCCTCGGGCTATTACACCCAAAACAGCTTGTATTCTGCAACACAGTGGAACCAAATTTGGTGGCACTAACCACCAGATTCTGCAAGCAGCAACTCCTCAATTCCACAGCAACATTAATTTATTAAATTGTGAAATACCCTTCATTCCCAAGCCTCCCTGCCTCCACATGCAAACCTACGCAGCTGTGTTGGAAAATACTCACTGATGTGAAATTAATTTCTAATTATTTTCAAGGAATTAAACACATCAAGTGAGCTTTCTTTCAAACACTGGCTTTGGGAGGGTGAGGATTTCTCACACAAAACATGCAGTCCTTTCCTAATATGTACCCAGAATAAAAATTAAAATGGTTACCTACAAAAACAAAAGACAGCAATCATCTAACTAAAGACATGGGTATATATAGCATGCAAAAATTGGAATAATAATTGTACTATGTTTGCATGAATCTAAAATGATTGCTCACTGGAATTCAGAAGTGGCAGAGCCGTCAGTGAGCTGTGTTCTCCAGTACCTTCCAAAAAACAGATCAGTCATCCCAGTGGGTAAACAGAACTGGTTAACATTTTTTGTAAATTTTCAAAAAATAGACCCTACTCCTTTTCATGAAATTCGTCACCAATTTCCAAGTAGCTTATATATACACTTTAGTCCACATTTAAGATGAGGCCTTATATTGGAATATCACTTGTGAGTAGGATTTACATCCAAAACTGCCACCACATTTATGTTTTTTCTGTACCCTTTGAATTGGGGACAACAACAAGATGCTCCCATCCACAAAAACTGAACAAGCATGGGAGCAAACCTGCTATAAAGCCGTATTTAACATTCTCTGCTCAGGGCCTCATTCCAAGAGAGAGAGTACCTGCAGTCTTCCACAGATTTCATTAGGAATTGTGAGTGCTTAGCACTTCTCTACATCAGGTTCAAAGTCTTTATTTGTACAACATTCCTGCTGAAATGAATGGGAGTCTTGTATGAGGAAGGACTGCACGATTTTGGCTGTTAAGGAATGTAGAAGAGCACTTGGCACACTGATTGCTACAAGCGAGTGGCTGAATAGAGTTTGCATAGATGGCGGAACAGACATTAAAAGAACTGTGGTGCAAGGAAAGCTGGCTCTTCATTTGCTCATTCTGAAAAGCAGGGAGAGACAGGCAGTATTTGCAGAATCAGAAGGTAGATAGCTGATTGATGCCTGATAGGAAATAGTGAATGTGGAGCCACAACGTAGCCCTATAGGAGGTGGCTGTCAAGCCTCAAGTATGACATCTCTGAACAAATGCTCAGGCTGACTTCTTCCCGCTGCAGAAAGAAAACAACAGGGAACGTGCAGGTTGGCAATATTTCTTATAGTGGTGGTGGTTTCACATAAATTCCAGTCTTGTCTGTCTTCTCTTGCTGTCATGGAGGACGGTTATGCAAACATTTGGTGTAGTAGAGGAGTCTGTGGAAGCGATACAGATCACATAGCATACAGATGTTACAACATGCTGTATTGATGTCCTCGGAACATTCCATATGGTGTTAATGAAACGAACTCTTCTGGGAAGTTAACTTTCTATATTGTAAAACTTCTCCACAGATTTCACTGCCTCAGATAATTATTTCTGGAAGGAATTAACATCACCCCATTCAAGGATTGGTGTTAATCTTCATTAATTTTCATTTCTTGCCTAGCATGCAAAATAAATGGAATACAACATTCCCACAGGATGAAGGTCTCATATCCCTAGATAAATGCTGAGCTGAAGATAAGGGGCTTGTTTCTGACACCATTTCCTTCAGTTCAACAACACTGACTTTAGGGCAGCTATTTCTCATTTACATCATTGTAAAACAGAACAGAATTGAGCTTGATGAGGATATCGTAAGTAAACTGGAGGCATACATTTATTTTCAAATTGGAAAGATGTTTCTACTGTAATGAGATACTGGTCTCATGACTTTCCATTCAAATGATAAAATAAAATAAAATAAAATAAAATAAAATAAAATAAAATAAAAGGCATAGCTAAGTGTTGTTGAGAGTGTGTGGCTTTTCATTGCACCGTAATTAAAAAAATTTCAATCTGCCTGGACTGAAATGGCTAGGAGTTTCCCCAGTAAAGAAATGCTGTGTTGAAAACAGCAATATTTTAAAACTCTAATAATGAGAATGAAGAACAAATATCATGATCTGAACTCCTTTCAACCCTTCATCCCCTTCACTTCTTCAGAACCAGCAACTGAGTTAACTCTCTCCCTCACCAAAGAGGCCATTCATTTGACTTGAGCACCAATTTGTTTGGCACCATTTAGGATAAAAAGACTAAGTCCCTTCCCTAACGAGTCTGACTTTGACCCTAACTCATGCTTACTGAATCTGGCCCCAGCAATTCCGCTGAACCCTGCTCACCAACTACTGTCCCTAACATGTGGACCCCAGCTCAGTCTGACCACTGGACCAGACCACCTACACTATGGTCCCTTGCAGTCTGCCCAGACCCACTTCCAACCCCCTCCGTGATGTAACAGTGATAGGGAAGGTGTGGATCTACCATCACCCACTGGTCCTAATGGGTTACCAAATCTGCAGGTGCAGGTCACATGACACCTAACCGAAAACTATCTGCTGTGATTCCAAGAAAACAAGATGCTTCACTAGCAGCTAGCATGGTCCCAGGACAAGAATTTCACACTCCAGGCTCAAGGTGAGCCACTCCTTTCTGAACAGGGCCCCGCAGTCATACTACCTGAACGTGTTGATGGGACCCACCAGAAGTTAAGGGGCTTCCTGAACCAATTCTGTCTTCTTTTCCAGTTCCATCCTTGAGCATATCTCACCAATCAGGCCAGATTGGGACTAGTGATCAGTTTGCTAACTGGAGAAGTCTGGACTGGGCCTCCCCACTGCTGGAGCAGTGTTAACAAACTGGAACACCTTCTTGCAAGCATTTTCCACAATTTTTGAGGACCGTCATTTTGCTCATTCAGCAAAAGCTTCATGATGAAGTTTTCAGCAAGGGTAAGAGCCAGTTGCCTCTTACGCTGCCCAGTTCCGTCAACATGTGGCTGATGTTGAGTGGACTGAGGCAGCTCAACTGCATGTTTTTCAGTGGATATAGTGAGGAAGTAAAGGATTAGCTGCCCATGCTATGATCCCAACTTGCTTGGATACTTACATTGGTCTCTCTCTCTGCATTGACAATGAGCTGTGTGAGTAAAAGGAAGAGAGGAGGAGCACCCTGCCACAACTTCACCCACACCCTATACTAAAATCCCTACAACCAAGCCTGAACTGATAAAATTTGATCTGGGCCACTGATGCTTGACCTTGGAAGAAAAGGAATGGTGACAGTACAATAACCTATGGTTTTACTGCAGAACACCAGGACATGTGATCACCTGTTGCAGACTTCCATCTGCAAGGAATCGGGAAATGACCAAGCCCAGGACACAGAGGTCGGGAGACTGACTTGGACACCACCAGGAAACTATGCTCCCCAACTATTCCCAGTCCTCTAGAGAAACCCAACCCAGGATACGGGGGTCCACCCCACTTTTCCAAGTATGAATAAGTTATGTACCATGGAGCAAAGACTATTCCCAATCAGTGAGGCCTGACTGATTCCAGGACTACTGATAACTTCACAGATGCTAAAGCCACTCGAGCATTACAAATCCCCTTGTGATTAAAGCCTACATCAGCTCTTGTAGAAACAACAAATGGGTCCCTTTTGCCAGGAACACAGGAAACCGTCCCCCTAGAAACCATGATAAAGGGCCATCAGAAACTGCTACAGTTTAACGTGATCAATTCTCTGCACTTTCCCCTAATTCTTGATATCACCTGGCTGAAGCAGCATGACCCTTGCATCTCCTGGCGAGAAAGAGGATCATCTTCCTCTCTGAATATTGCCAAAGGATTTGTCTACGTGCAGCTAGTCCCAACCCTTTGGTTCTGGGCTCCTGCAGTCAATCAGAAGCAACAGTGCCTATGGGGGAATTCCAGATGGCAGCTACTACAGGAAGAGACACTCCCAAGATGGACTCCCAATCTCTCTGAAAAGTATTGGGATTATGCAGATGTTTTAGAAAAGAAGAATGCAGACACACTATTTCCGCATTGGGACTACGACTGCCACAAAGACCTGCAGTCTGGGGCAAAGATCCTTTATGAATGGATTTATGCAATATCCGAGCCAGAACTGGCAACCCTTAATGTGTATATTCAGGAAAACCCTGGCCATGGGGTTCATCTGCACTCCACCCCAGCAGGGGCTCCACAAAAGTCTTGGGCTACATACCAGGCTTCTCACCACCCTTATGGCTAACCTCCTCCTCAAGGCTTTCAACTTTGTTTAGACATGTGAAGCTCACCATGCTTTTGAACAGCTCAAGGCTGCTTTCACCACTGCTCCCATTTTAGCACACCCAGGCCTTGCCTCCGCATCCATAGTGGAAGTCAATGCCTCCAACGTAACCATAGGGCCATATGTTCTCAGAGGCATGGTCCGCAAGTTTTCTATCTTTATCTTTAAGGCTTTTCATGACTTAAACCTGCCCTAATTGTTACTGTTCTGCAATATCAATGCATGCCTTCACTTTGCCAACATAACCAGCTTTTGTCACCTACTAGACTTCATCTCTGTCAACTTTTCCACGCCTCTCCCATTATGCACTGTACACATGGGTAAAGCTCCATGGAAACATCCACAAAGGTACTACATCATCCTGCTTCAAATCTCTTTTTAAGATTTGCCTGTGCCACCAAGCCTACAAAGCTCTCTTGGCTGACAGTGGGTAGGGAGTTGATGAGCGGAGACTGTATTTGCTATACAATACCTTGTTCACCTTAGTTACTTTGTTCCCCCACGTGTTCTGTTAGTCTCACTCACTGCATGTTAACATAGCCTCAGCTGTGAGCTCTTCACGACAGGGAGTGTCTTTTTATTGCACATTTGTGCCATGCCTTTCACAAGGCTCCTGGACCCTTGATTGGTGCTTTTCTGCTCTGATCTCTCTTCACACTGACTCATCCCCTCCTTCTCCACCAACAATGCAGCCTCAATATGCCATGTCTCTGCTTCTCTAACAAAGATCATCTTTCCCATGTTGCTCGCTATGTCTGGAATAACATTCCTGACCTGGTCTGCAAGGCCCATCCATATTCATATCCCCATGGAAGACACAGTGAACAGCAACATCTACAAGAATCCATAACGGCAGGGTTTTAGACTAAACTGAGATTGTTTATACATCTTTCTGTTTGTGTATAATATTTCCAAGGTAACTATGCCTTTATAACTATTAATTATCTGCAGTGGTTGGCCCTTTACATTTTTGTTTCTTTTCTCTCCTTTTCCACTCCCTGTTTCTCTGATCCGAGTATAAGCTCTTCAAGTGGAATGGGCTACCTAGGGACGTGGTAGAATCTCCATCTTTGGAGATTTTTAAGGCCTGGTTAGACAAAACCCTGGCTGGGGTGATTTAGTGGGAGTGGTCCTGCTTTTTAGCAGGGGGTGGACCAGATGACCTTGTGAGGTCCCTTCCATCCCTATTATTCTATGATTCTAAGTCAGGTACCATGCTTCTTTTGTGTTTGTATGGCACCTTGCACATTCAGGACTCTAGCAAAATGGTAAGAGTATTATGATCAGATTGATAGCTTGGATAATCTGAGTGACTGAGTTTTGTATGGCTTGGATAGAGGCATCAGGGATATTAGAAAGGATAATGTTGCAATAATCAAGACAGATGATAGCAAGAATCTAAACAAGTGTTTGAATTAATTGTAGGGATAGACAGAAAAGAAGATTTGTAAGATGAAACGGCAAGATTTGGACATGGCTTGCATGTGCAGGGTAAGGGAGAGGGAAGTTAAAGACAGATTTAGGCCAGAGTAATGAATGGAGAAAACCTTGGTGTTGTCAACAGTACAGAATGGCAAGTGGAAAGGGCTCAAGAAAAAAGAGAAGGAGTTTAGGTTTTGGCCATGTTAAATTTAAGCTGAAATTTAGACATCCAAAAGATGATGTCAGAGAGCTAAGGCGAGATGCAGAACTGGACAGACTGAGACAACTCAGGAGTGGATAGGTATATTTACAAGTTTTCAGAGCAGGGACAGTAGTTGAAGCCATATGAGTGAATGAAAAATTAGCATTATTTCCAGTTATATAGTTCAGCAATTAGTAGGCAGCTGAATAATTAAATTTGTGATGTCTCTGTAACTAATGTATGCAAATATTGTAACTATTGTGAGTTCATTTTGTAACAGCAAATACAATATAATTCTGCAGGTTGATTTTTATACTCAACAGTTTGGTATATATAATGTAAATGATACTAGGAATGAACTAAACTTAGTCAGAAACCTCCCAAAAGGGAGTTTATCAGAAATATTTTGCTGACTACAGCGCCAGATATAAATGGGACTAGCCATGGAGAGTTCTAACCTTTCAAATGGTTTCTAATCTGTTTACAATCTACATGTCCTACAATATTCTCTGCTTTTACTGTGTGCAATTGATCACCATTTTCCACAGTTCCTCATTCATTCCCTGCTGGTACACATACACATGCATGCACACTCACTCGCCTTGAGATCTTTGTAGGGAAAAGAATCTTTATTTGCCTCAATAACCATTGAAACTACCGGAAAAAATATCCCAAATATCTGTCACCACACCCCTCTTCATTTATTCATGTGGTACGAACCTGTGGCTTGTTGACTAAGGTCTCTCAAACTGAAAACAGGCCTTACAGCTTTGTTCTCTTACTCAAGGTTATCTTTCTGGACTTTACATGGTTCTGAGATAATGGTCTCACCACATGAAACAGCAACAGCTTATAAAATTGTTGGGCTCCTCAATGAAGCACACTTCCCTTTAAACAAAGAAAACAAATACTGGATGAGAAAAGGCCTGATTCTGCTACCTTTAGTGGTGCTGAGTAGTGCCTCACTCTGACAGTAGTTTCACTGAAATCAATGGAATAGTAATATTAGCTATTAAGGCACAACTCAACATGAATAGCAGGGACAGAACTGGGCCCTAATACAGCTCAAGCATATTTGGTGGGTGGTTTAAATAGTCCTCCTCAATCTCTTCTACCCACGTGGAATTAATATTTGCTTTATAATACAGCCTAATGCACAACACAATCACACCTCAGGATCATTGAGCAGGAATGGGAAAGACCTACTGGGTTACTGAATCAGGTATAGAATGGATTTTCCATTGATACCTTTGAGAGATGCTCTCAAGTTCTACACTAGATCCACAAAGACATTTGGACAACTACACCAAATTTTCAATTGGTTCCGCACAAAAATATTTGACATATAAGTAAGTCAATGGATATGTGGGTTTTTAAATCTCTACTCCATAACGAACATCTGGAACTCACACTTGATGTGTGGGCATCTGAGGATATGTCTGCCTTGGAGCTGGAAGGCGTAATTTCCAGCTTGAACAGACATACCTGAACTAGGTCTGATCAAGCTGACACACTAAAAATAGAGATGTAGCTGCAGCAACTAGCCTCTTTAAGTATGATCCCATCCAAGATCCTAAGCAAGTAATTGGGTGGCTAGCCCCTATCTTTCAGCACAAACCGATCTGAACTAGTATGGTGGTCTAACTTGTTGGTGTATGGTTGGAGAGATTTAACACAACACACGGGTAAATCAGTTGGCTCAAGACCTATGAATTGGTATAATATGTAGCCCGTCATTATCCACTTCGCCTTTGCTGTTCCTGCACTGGGGATAAAGGACAGTGGACCGTTGAGAAGAGTGGCAGTCACAGTTTTAAAAAGCCCGTTGCTCCTTCACATCAGAGCTGCAGCAGGCTTGAAAATGTGTGCTGCAAAACACATGTTGCAGGAAGTGGTGGCCAGCAAAGGGCTGCTGCTATTTATTTGTTTGCATTTGCAGCTTGAGGAAGCAAGGGCTAGTTTGACCACCTGTAGCTAAAGTGCTAGTTCATTTGATGCTGTGTATCCCTCCAAAGACAGAATTTATTTTTAAGTACCAGTTTGCGGAAAGAAAATTAAAGAATCCTCCCTCCTCCTGCTGTCGCTGGAAGGCTCACCTCATCTCTAAATACATCGCAGCATCCACATCATCTTCATATCTCTCCCTCCACTTCCTGGTACTCATAGATATCTGCATCACATTGTTTGCAGGGCAGCTGCAGCTGACCTTTCCTTCTCCACGCCCTCATTTAAACCACATGTGTGGTGGTGGGTTGCACTTCTCTTCTCTTGCTTCTGCTCATTCAAGCCCCTTCCTTTTCCCACTCTTTCTGCTCCTCTGAATAGTGCTGAACCAACTTTTCTCTCCTTTCCCCCACTATTTATCTGTCACCTACCATCCATCCAACTCCCCTCACACCACCAGCCAACCTCTCTGATTTTGATTCTCGACTCTCTCTGTCTTCCACATCTCACAATTTCCCACACTCATCCTCAGTGACTTCAACTTCCATGTTAATGCATAAGGGGAAAGACAGCGGTCTTTTAATACTTGTTTTGTAAAGGAAATGCTTTAGTTACTATTGTCTGTATTTTTTCCAGGGATTTCCTCTCATGTGTATTTAAGCAGAGTCAGCCTATATTTACTAACTATTACAGTGTGGGCAAGCAAAGGGAGGGACATGATGTCTAGGGATTAGAGGAGGGGGCTCAACAGCAAGGCTCTTGGGTTCTATTCCTGCCTCTGCCTCAGTGGACCTCTCAGTATCTTTATTTCCCCATTTGTAAAATGGGTATAGTACCCACCTAATAAAAATATTTTGAAACCGTTTTTGTAAAGCACTTTGAGATGCTTGGCAAAATACTCTATAGAAGAATGAAGTGCTATTCTTACGCAAAGGAGGGATTTTTTTATGTGACCACATAACTCTCTAACGGCTATATTTAAACCTGCAAAATCCCCAATCCACAGGTGTCTTTCAAGTAAATAAGTGAAAATGTCTTTCTCCGTGGTCCCCTGACTGCTCTTTAGCCACAATACAATTAATTTTCCATTGTGTTTTTTAATCTCCTGGATCAAATATATTTAGAGCATTGTGTTTTATCAGAGGCTTGAGATGTACATGGCAAGGGATCACCTTTTATTCTTTTAATCTGATAGGATAGTGCCAAGCAGTTGAAAGGGCTGCATGGCAAGGAAGCTGAGGTACACTCAATATGAAGAATGGTCTGCATTCTGGAAAGGTCCCAAAATGTGCTGTGCACATCCTGTGACTGGCTGAGTACAATCAATGGGATTTGAAGGAGCTCACATTTAGGAGCCTTTTTAAGGCTAGAGATGTCTCCTTTATGCCACTTGGAGACTTGTGACTTTTTTCTTCATTTTTGGCACGTTATGAAATTCTGACCTGCAGTTTGTCAAACACTTCATCTTTGTTTTCCCTCAGGTATTGTGGTGACACCTACATGGACTGGGGATCTTAGCAGCCATCCACATACATTATACAAAAATATACACACACAGTCAAATAATAAAATCTGCAACTGGAGACAGAATGAAACCTTCCTGCGTAAGAGGCTGAGTGCCATTATGAGAGAGTAATTCAGACATCATTCTAGTAAAGCCAAACACTGACACCCTACTTAGGCTTCTCAAATGAATTAAGGGGAATTTTAAAAGCTTATGACTTTTGATTAGTTGGTAAAAACAAAATCTAGACACCTCAAGGACAACAACAGTTACCGATCACTCCTGTATCACACCATTTTCTGAATGCTAGATGTCGTTAAGTCTTTCTTTCCTTGACTAGCTAACGTGTCTATTAATGAGACCTCCAATTAATATTTTTATTTCAAGATCCAGGAATGTTTAGTTCCTATATAAAGTGGACTTTGTTTTATAACTTCCCTCCTTTCAAGTTGTTCTAGGTATGGTATGTAAATAAATAGTACATCTGTATAGATAAAATATTCTGGAGTGTGGGTGATTTTCTGGCTCCAGCTCCTATGATTCAAATACCACAGCGGGGTAACAAATACAGAATAACACACTCACCTGCCCAAAGTTTGCATTCGCAGGTTATAATAATACAATATAATAAGGAATGCTATAACATTGTGGATAACATAGTTGTGGACCTCCTTCTTCTAGGGTGTGGAATCACAAATACTCAAATGAGGGCCAAAGGGCACATGCTGTTTACAGTAATTTTGCTTTAACACAAGAAGTAGGGGGCTACCATTCTGCGTTATGAGGTACAGAGTTCTATTCCTGACTTCACCACAAAATTCTGAATGGTCACAGTGCAGTAGGGTGACATTCACTGGTCATGTAGTAAGTCGATGGGAACATAAAACAGCCTTCCTCACTTCTACTCCTGAACTTTAACCACTGCCTTCCAAATGTAAAAGAAACTCTGAGTTACAATTTGTAAACAAACTTTCATATCCCCTTCCTTTAACAGGCCTTCATCCTGGATTTGAGCTTCATATTAAAATTGTATGCCTCCTTTCTCAGGGCTGAACTGCCTTATGTATGTTGAAAATGGTGGAACTTTCCACAGTAAAATGTAGGAATATACAATATTTTCATACTGGTTCAATTTGTATTCTCTTTCTCCTACCCTAGCTCTTATTTTGATTGTTGGGTGTTTGGGGGTGCTGAAGTTGGCAATACTAACCACAAGTTGCTAATGGTTATGGTGAAACTGAAGTTTCTCAACTCAGAGCAAGGCTTCCATCAGTTACTTAGACTTATAGCAACTCACAAAGCTAATGTCCAAATGGAAAACCAGGCTGAAATCCATAAATGATTTCATGCTTTAGCTCTTGCAGATGAAAGCCTTGAATACAAGTAAATCAACATTTTGTGGAACTATTTCTGGTCTTCTACTAAGAATGCCACCAACAAATGCTGGGGAAAAGGTACTCCAGCCCCATACGTGAATGGATCAGTCAACAAACCATGGACATCGTAGAAAAATGACATGTGGTTCTCTTAAATGGGAACAACTTAGAACACCAATGCCTCAATGTCTTGAATAACACAACTTTAAAGCATGACCGTGAGATGTTTGGGGCAAATTAGACTTAATTAATGGAAGCTGCATCAACCAAAAATGATTACCTCATTGTCTAGAAAAATTGTGCAACTTAAAAGCTGGTCCACAGAACAAATTGCTGCTCATGAAAGAGGAATGTGGTAACATACTGAATGCTGAGGCAGAATAATAGAATAGATGGACAGAACACTTTCAGGAGCTCAACCATCCCAGCCAATCCACCATCCCAGAGCAGGCCGCAACACTGGTAAGAGCCTGGGCTCTTTGGAAGTAGTAATGAAAAGTGTGCAGAATAAATGAACGAATGAATGATCTACTTGAAGAAATCTCTTTACTTTAGACCTTTCTGGTTCCTCTACCTCTTTGCAAATTTTGAATGCATGGTTACAAGAGTGATAAACGAACTTCCACATTATACCACTGAGAATGAGAACTCCTTAGACTTCAAATTATGATTGTGAGCTCTGATCAGGGTTTCAGTGAAAGATGTCCAAATAAAAGTCACTGTTTTAAAGGAAACTGTAACAGGGCTTCTTTTGGTAAAATTCTCCCTTGTACGTTTACTGAACAAATGCCCCAGAGCAGTGTTAAAGGGCAATGTATTGTTGTAGGTGACATTTTTTCAGATGAGGTAGAAAACTAGTATTTTAGATACTTGTGCTTATTGAAGATCCCATGATTCTTTTTTCAAAAGCAGAAGTGACAATGCTCTGATGACACTGTCAAATTCTAATTCAGGAAATTAAACTCTGCTTATATAAATTTTCCCTGCAATCTAAGTCGATTTTGACATTTTTCTCCATTTCCTGTTCTAAACAAGCATGCAGTGCTGCTGTGCAATGTTAAATTGCTATGTTCCACCCTAGAAATGGATACATTTGAACAGTCAGTAAAGTGACTCTTTTATGATCCCTTTTAAAAAGCATGCAATGGAGAGATGCTAAATAAATATAAATACTTTCCATAGTCTAATACCTTAGATCAAGGTTGTAATTAGTGTAAGCACTGCTTAACATAAATCATAGTTTTACATTCAACATTCAAATGCAACATTTTGACAATATGTAGATTATTTTATGCTGGACATAAAAAGCAGCTAGTAGTAAATATTGTAATGATGGTCAAAAGAACCTTTTAAATCAAGATATGAAAAGTTACTGACATTAGGGAAGTATGACCTAATATTCTAAAAGCATCCCAAACCCACTGACAGCAACCCTAATGAGAGTCTCTGCAGTCAGGCAATACCAATTAGGTGCATCTGCAGAGCATGCTCCACCTGGTGAAGGGGAGCTTAAAAAGATAAAGCTGGCCACAGAGCGCAGGAGGGAGGAAAGTGTGCCCAAGAGGAGAGGCTGCTAGAGACTACAGAGAGCCCAGATCAAGGCACTGACTAGCCATTTCCCCTGCACTTTTTATAAAAAAGCAGTTGACAATACAGCCCTGAAAGGGGCTCTGAATGTCTGCTCTCCATGAGCACCTTGTAGCTGGCCCTGAGGAGCAGTAAGAAAGGACCAGGGGAGTGAGCCTCATGTCTGTAGGGAACCGTAAGCTTGCTCAAGAATAAGGGTTTCAGGGGAAAGCCGGAGACAAGAGATGTAAACAGATGATAACCAAACCCAGGCTGAAAGTCAGCCGACTATGCGCATCAATTTTTTGGTAATTTTTTCTTCTAACTAATTCAAACTTCCCTCAGTCTTGGAGATTTTTGTTGCAGTTTTCTTTAAAAATAGTTTTATTTTAGTTAACTTATAGGCAACATTTAAGCTAGAAAGGAACATGAGCAAAGCAGAAAATGCTAACACCACTAGGTATTTCAAGCCTGTGATTTATTTTGCAATGTAATTCAATTATTAAAAACAGACAGCATTTTTATATCTTTCAATTCTGCTATATACCAAATCACAAAAGCCAGATATTTTCTATTAGTGTTTGATAGCATGTGGTTACTGAGGCTATAAAAAAAATAAAGGGCACTTACACTTTTGGTAGAAAACTATGATTAATTTTTATTAGGATGATATATTTATATATTATAAACTGACAATTTATTTGTAGATTTTTCCCCCTGCAAGTTTAGTAGTTTCCTCCGGTGCAGAATGCAGAATTGTATATGAGATATTTGAGTGTCTAAAACGATGTATGATAAATGAAGTAGCATGCTACTTATACGCTTATCATGTTCCCTGACTAGCAACAGGTTCAGCAAAGGGCACAGCCAGTAAATGAAATTTTCCACCAGGACAATATATCATCACAAGAAATGTATGCGCTGGAAACTTACAAGCTTGCTCGAGATGCGGACAAGGTGTGAAATGGTAAAAAATGAAAAGCAGAAACAGCATATAGTAAATTTCAAATTCAGCTGTATTTCCATATTGGCTGAGCCTGATACTTTAACTGTTTGAAGTCATGCAGTTCACAAAATATTACACAGACACAAAAATACATGCAGGTCAGGTTTAATGCTGGGATGAGCTTCCTTCATTAAAGAACTAGCTTTTTTTTTTTTTGGCCAGTGTTACAGTGAAGCAACACAAACAAGAACAATAACATTGTTTTCAAATCCCCTTCGAAGTTCAAAGAGAAAATGGTATCTTTAAATACCTATTTTTTTGTCCCTGTTACAGGTTCCCAATCTGTTTCAGGAAACCTTTATCATAATCTTTTCAACATTCCAAGGACTGTACCAATTAAAAAACAATGCATCTGTATATTTCCCAGTGGAATTTAGTTCACCTGCAAAGTATGTTTAATAAAAGGAATTTCTGGCATGTTACCACTGAATTCTAACATATTCTGCTTTGTTATGACAAGGTACAGCAAATATTGAGGCGGAACCTTTCAACATCTTTGGTTTAGCTGAAAATACTCTGAGAAAGTCTGTTCTCATGAGATTTCCTGACTAAAGAGAGTTGGGTGAACTTTAGACAAGCTGGTGAAGTTTTGGACATTTATCCAAATGAAGTCTTCTAACCTTCTTGAGACTTACCTCCCACTGCACTGTGCAAATTTATGTATGTACCCTACACAGCAGGGTGAAAATGACTTGAAATTAAACAACAGTTTGGCACTGGCAGTAGTCATTCTCAAGCTTTACAAATTGATTTACAGACAGAGGAAACTCTTGCTCCCACTTCCATTCCCACAGGCTCAGAACACCCAATAGGCAGCAGAGCTGATGCAGTTCCGTTGTGTGGGCATTCGAAAGGCTACTTGCTGTAGGTGGACATTACTATTCACTAGTAACATTGAATCAGAGTCAGGGCATAGATGACAGTAATCCCTCATGACTCACAAAACTAAAACAACCAAACCCTATCCAAGTTGCATCCCTTTCCCAATTCATTCGAAATTAGAAATAAACTATGTTAACAGCTCTAACAGCTCACTGTCAGGTGTTCATCTTTCCTCTAGCTTTCCTTGTGATGGTGCTCTTGTTTTGGTGAGAAAAATTATAGCCACTGCATATTCAGCATCGAAATGTCAGCTCTCACCACAGATCAGACAATAATGTCAGCCTCCATTGAACACTTGTATTTTCACTTTTGTGAAAGCACTTTTGTGCTTTCTTCCCTGCTGCCCTTCATCCTTTATAGAAGGTCCCCATAAACATCTGCCAAGCTCCCTAATTATCCTCCTTCAAAACTCTCCTTTGCTGTGATGTCTATTAAAAACAACAGTAAGGCTGCTAATGCATTGATACCACTGCCTATCATTTTGACCAATATTGTCTCATTGTTTCCATGTATTTCCTCACCCCACTCTGTAGTCTCTTGTCTCTTATGTTTCGATTATGAACTCGCAGAGACTTTTTTTATGCTGTGTTTGTACAGCACCCAGGACAATGGGATTATGGTCCATAACTGGAACTCCTTGGGCAGTATGATGAGACATAAATAATAAGTTGTGGCACAAACAAAATCTAGGGACCCAAAGAAGCACATGCACTTGCAGCCAAAAGAACTGCATTACTAATGATAAGCCTGAAGTTCCGAGTATAGTAAGACCTGCAGTATTAACTGTGTAAGTGCCTTCATAGGAAAAAGATTGATGAGGCTTAGCCATACACTTAAACTGGAGAACAAGAACCAACCACCTGGATTCTCAAGCTACAGGGAGAATTATTCTGTCTCACATTCAGTTGGCTCTCTACTGTATGACTTTAGGCTTAATCTTTTTCCTCTCTCAGCAAAATCCTGGCCCCACTGAAGTCAAAGGGAGGTTTGCTACTGACTTCAAAAGGGCCAGGATTTCACTGTCTATCATGTGGTTTAGCTCTCACCTTTCCCTCCTCCTGCTCTTTAGCTTTATGCTTAGCCTTTTCCTTTTCTTTTTTGACTGGGCCCTTTCTTTCCATCTCTTTAACTCTAGACTGAACCCATCTCCTGGGCTCTAGACTGAATCTTTTCCTTTTATTTTCATTATTGTCTTTGATTCTCTTTCCACATCTCTCATCTCTGAGTAAGTTAAGATTTTCCTAACCAAACAGCCCATCCTCTTCTGTGCCATCAGATCTATCAGTGGTGGATCAAATTCTGAACAGCTGTCAACGGCCTTATCTTGAATATAAATCTAGGTAGAACACAGATAGTTATCTCTGAAGCTTTGGTTGGGGTCTTGTACTTGAACAGTGTGAGGCCTGGGTATGTGGGAAAAAGTTCCTATTTCTTGACTTCAGTAACAGCAATCTGTAAGATGTCTAGTGAGATGAATCATTTTAAAATTTAGAGTAGGACCAAAAAGTTTGCTGTCAGCCTCCAAAATGTCTCCCATCAATAAAATAACTTTGCTTTTACCTGCTACAACTTTCATGGTCTTTGAGCCTTTCAGATTAGTAGAGTCTCTCTGTTTGGCTTGTGTGAAAGCTCTGTAGTTTACATGCTGTGCTTTAAGTTTGCTATTGAATTCACTACTGAGCAATGATTATCTTCCCTAAGAAGCGCCACACTACGCTATGGTGGCAGAACAGGTGGAAGCTCATTCTCAGCCTGACATGAACAGGTACCAGGTGTTACTAAAGCCATGTTTATGTAGACATCTCTTTTCTCTCATTCTTTGAATCATTTTCCACTTTCCTGTGATTAGACATTGCAGTTTTGTAGCCAGTTCTACTTCTATTTCTCTTTTTTGTTTTCTTTTTGTTGTACATCATCTCCAGCTGCTTTGAATACATGCTTAATGTGGCAAAGGGTAACTTCCAGGATGTTTCTCTCCATAATTTTCCATTCTGTTTTCATATCTGCAAAGCCATCTGTTGCTCAGATTTTTTTAAATTTGGGGTTCTTGAACCTCATTACAGTTAAATTTGCATCCTCAGCTTCTCTTTTGATATTCAGTGGGGACTGCCATTTTCCAGTGAAATATACAGCAGGTTGTTTTTTCAGAGTTTTAGATACATTATTCTGATCTGGAGTCATAGGTGTCTCTGTCTTGCCTCCCATGATGAAAATGTAATTGGTATTCATTACTCCTGTTGAGAAGGCCTCATGCTTAAAATGGCTTATTCATTGTGAACCCACCAATTAAAAAGGAAAGCTGAAGTGTTTTGGGGGGATTATAAGAAATATCTTAATCGCTTTGGAAAACTTGTATTTCTTAAATTTCTAGTTTATCCTCCACCCCCATGTCTTTTTTAAAGGGGCCTCTATTTCATAAATTCATGGATTCCAAGGCCAAAGAGAACCACCATTATCATCTAGTCTGATCTCCTATATAACACAGGACAAAATAATTCTTGGAGCGTATCTTTTAGAAAAAAACATCCGATCTTGATTTTAAAAAATTGTCAGTGATGGAGAAGCCACTAAGATCGTTGGTAAATTGTTCAAATGGCTAATTATTCTCATTATTAAAAATTTATGACTTATTTATGACTTATTCCCATTTAAATGTATCTTGCTTCAACTTCCAGCCACTGGATCATGTTATATCTTTCTCTGCTAGTTTGAAGAGCCCACCATTAAATATTTGTTTCCTACATAGATACTGTGTAATCAAGTCATCCTTAACCTTCTCTTTGCTAAGCTATATAGATTGAGCTCCTTGAATTTGTCAATATGAGGCAGCTTTTCTAATCCTTTAATAATTCTCATGGCTCTTCTACAGATCTTCTCCTACTTATCAACAATTTTTGAATTGTGAACTGAACACAACATTGCAGTTGCAGTCACACCAGTGCCAAATACACAGGTAAAATCATCTCTCTACTTATACTTGAGATTCCCTTGCTTACACACCCCAGGATTCTGTTAGCTATTTTGACCAGAGCATCACAATGGGAGCTCATGTTCAGTTTATTATCTTCCAAGACCCCCAAATCTTTTCAGATTTGCTGCTTGCCAGTGTAAGGTCCTCCACCGTGTAAGTTTGGCCCACATGCTTTCTTCCTAAATGCATACCTTTACCCATATTAAAATGCATATTTTTTGCTTGTGCCTAGTTTATCAAGCAGTCCTGACAGCTCTCAATCAGTGACCTGCCCTCTTACCACTCCCCCTATTTTTGTGTCATCCGCAAACTTTATCAGTTTAATTTTAACTTTTGTTCTATATTTTCTTTCAGGCTACTGATAACCCAATAGATTAAAATGGTATATTATCCATAAATTCTAACTTATGGAAGTATAAAATATCATCATAATTAGTTTAAAAATCTTTTAATAATTTTGGCTTTTACCCTCAATTTGTATTCCCATCCTAGATACTTTTTCCCTCCAATGAATTGGCCTTGATAAAAAAAAAAGTTTGATTTTTCCCCTAAGTACTTGCAGTGCTGCTAAAATTCATTAGTGGTAGAGATTAAAAAAGAGGTGCCAGCCCTCTTATGCCCTGGTTGGTCTTAAAAAGCCATGAAAAAAGGCACCAGAATGTGAATCTAATTACTTACAAAATAAATTTTGTAAGACAGACCCTGGAGAGCTCAAATTAGCTACCTGTACAAATCTCATTGAATTTACCCTGTAGGCACTAAAGGTTCTTCAACCATCTTTTAAAAGCTGTTTTAATCTGTAATAAATTTCCCCATCCATGGTTCAGCTCCCATTCCTAGCTGGAGAGAGTTCCAGTGGGGAAGCTGGAGAGTGAGTAGCATTGGATGAAGCTTGCAGGGAAGTTGACTTTAGAGAGCTCCAGCTCAGAAAGGATCCAACTTTCTCATCTTACCTAACAACTTGGAGAGGAAGTTTGGGGTAGTCAAATGTTGAATAACAAGCTCCATAAACTCAATTTTATGACATTGTTAAAATATTTTTTAAAATATAAAACAAACACTTTTCTGGCCATGGAGCACACCTGATCCTCCATCTCATCAGATCAAGAACAGTCCCCCAATATTCTGACTCCACTAAACCTTGGCCAAATCTCTCCATCACAAACCAGGAGGCTGAAGGAAAAGCAACTCTCTTCCCATTTACTCTCTTGTTCAGTTATCATAATCTTGGTCTTGCTGAGTTCAGCTTTCAGGCCATGCAACTATTGATTTTAATAATACAAGGACCAAGACATCCCTTACTCTGTCTTTAGAAATTGGTTGTATTATGTGTAATGAACATATGGAAATTACAGGATTTAGAAACATTATATCTTTTTCTGAAGTACATTTTTATATCGGTTAGATTGAAAGGCCAGAAAAGTTAAGTAAATCAGGCCCAACATTCTATTTAAAATAATCTTTCCAGTCCTTTACTTCCAATGCTACAAAATGTTAAAGATGATAAAGGTTTTAATTAACTCCAGCAGAAATAGATTCCACTTAAGTAGGGGCAGGGAGAAACATAATGGAAAAACCAGCTTTCTTGATTTATTTAAAGCACCCACTCAAAATAAAACCCTCTTCTTGCCAATGCTCCATGTCTGAGGTTACATGTACTTAGGATTAACTTTAGAAATCAGGAACTTTATGATGAAATGGATCTCTTCATTCTAATATCTCCAACCACTACTGTGGTCTGTGGAGACGTTATCTGATCACACAGTGATGTACTTGTGGTTAGTAGAAATGGGGACCCTTTAGATCATCAGAGGCTGAGACTCCTCCCGGGAGCCTTTTTACCCTGCTGACACACACTGCAAATCTACCAAAAATACACTCTCCAGAACAGCAATCATTAACTTATACATAGACACCGGAGAAAGGGTCTTGGGTTAGCAGCTATTAATTAGGATAATTATTCCCAGGGCTACAACTACAAACCGCAGGATCCACTTAACATCTATTCTCAAATCTTGTCTTTATGGAATGCTAATGTTTCTAAAAGGTTCATTTACCACCATTTACTGATTACATTCACTATGGTATATTGTTTCAGATGGACAGGACGGAAAGCCAATACCTAATATTGACCTTAACAGTATCCTGTGATTAGAAAGGTTGCTCCCATCATCATTAACCACAGTTTTATTGAAAGACATATATGTCATTTGTGATATTTCTCCCTTTTCAAAGGTACTTATGAAACGAATGCACTGGAGAAGTAGCAGGGTGTATTTAAAATGATTTCCTTCAATAATGCATTGGTAACAGTGACTAGAATGTACTCTCTGGTGTTTAAGAGCATTTTAGTTGAGGCTGATACATATACTGTGGATTTGCAAACTAGATTCTCCAATGTATGTTTCAAAAAGAAAGAGAGAAGAGAAACGGTTCAATTAAACAAGTCTGAGGGCCCAATCCTGCACAATGCTGCGCAACATCAACTCTCAAATGAATTTGGAAGGTATTGTGTGTGCTCAGCTCCAGAATCAGGCCCTGAAATGTCCTAAAGAGAGACAAAAATATACACTGAAAAAGTGGGATTTTCTCCTACGAAAGCTCATGCGATAAATAAATTTGTTAATCTTTAAAAGTGCCCCCAGACTCCTTGTTTGTTTTGCTGAACTAGACTAACACGGCTCCCCCTTCGAAAAATATACACTGAAATACATTGTAGTTTTGCTACATAAAGACTCCTGCACATCTAATTTGTAAGATGGGATGTTGTGTATTCTACAGTTTGATAGGACAGACAGCCCTTCTGTTTAGCAGCAGAAGGTAGGAATAATTCCCAGGAACAGATTCTTTTTTCAAACATCTGATTAATAACAAGAATGGAATTTTCACTTGCCCTATGGAGTTAAGTCTCCATGCTGGAGATATAAGGCCTAGTTCAGTAAAGCAGTTAAGCACCTGACTTCAATGGATCTTAAGAACACGCTCAAATGCTTTGCTGAATTGAAGCCTAACTGTTTAAAACCTTTCCAACTCTTCTCTATGGTAAATCAAAAGTAAAAAAACTAACACCATTTGTCAGACATGGACTACACAGATGGAGGAAAAGTAACAGAGTATAGCATTAAAACTCAGCACCACAATTTCTTTTCCAATCCTAATCAGCTCATGACACTGAATCAGGAAGGAGACTCTCCACTATAATAAAGAGAAGTGGTGGGAGCATGGCATCCTGTTAGGATGACATGTTTCTCTTTCTTCATTCTCCAAGAAGCAGACAGCAAAGGCAAAAAGGGATGTCACACATTTAAGAGCAGAGTTTGAAGATGGGGGAAGAAAACAAACAGCACGATACATTTTCAGGAAAAGCTTTAATTTTGTTCCCTATTACTACAGCAATGGGAGATAAATTAAAATGGAAAACATAAACCCTACTATATAGGGCACGAGCAGCACTAGCTACTTTAGTGTATGTTTTAAAGGCTCTTTTCCGGACATTGCCTCAACTATGCAGAAATAAGTGGAAGCCGCACTGTTGCTTTTAAATGTGCTGTTAGATTGTATTTGTGAGCATTTGATGTTCTTCTTTAATAACCTCAAGTAAAAGGCTGAATGAATTCAACAACAGTAGCTGAAAAAAGTGCAATGAGTCATATTATAGGAAAATGGAGAAAAGGATACAGGACTCTCCACTGAACACAATCCTATATTGTAGGCAATCTGTGATAACACCCTTTTCATTTCAGTTCAGTCCCATAAAATTACCACTAACATTACAACTCATGCAGAACACAGATAAATGTAAAAATGTCACAGAATTCTTCCAGATGGGACTTTTAGTTCCACTAGATCACCATCTACTTTTTTACTTGTCTAATATTTCATTACAACCTTCCATAAGTTAATTTTCTTTCCACTGACCATGTAAATCACAAATCAATTTTCATTTAAAATGCCTGACTACAGATTGCTCCTGAAAGCTCAAAGCACATGCTTCAGTGAATTCCCCAACATTCTTAATGCACATTAGAAAAATGTTGTGCGTTTTAAAAAAAATCTTTTTAAAGGAATTAATTTTACATTAAAGTCTGGCATAAGATCTGAGTAGTCCTAGTTTTTTCTCTCTCTTTTAAAAAAAGGCAGATATATTTTTGAAGCATGATTTTATGTATAGCTAAATAACTTACAACAAAAATTAACAGAATGGGTGATCCTAAACCAGGATTGAGGTGACGCTATAAATTGCTCTAAATTTGCAGAAAGTATATGTGACTATTTAACTCTGAACTGCGTTTCAAACATATCTTGTATTATGGAGTACAAAGAAAAAACATCTACGTTGAATGATTGGGTCTCCTTTAAGTGATTCACCTCTGGTTTAGAGTTTTAAGAGGGTCTGGCATAATTCAAGAATCAGGCTGACATTTAGGACCAAATCTTGCAATCAGTCATACTAAAGTCAATAGGACTTATGTGAGAGGCAAGCAAGATTTGGCCCTTTAAAAATAAACCTACCAGAAATACTTTTATGGAAACATCCAGGGAATTTTTTGAAAATAATACCTTGTGAAATTTTATTTACTCGTTTTCATTTAAGTAATAATGCTCCATTTCCTGCAAATGCGTGTGCATGTGCTTAACTTTGCACATGTAAGCACTCCATTGACTTCCATTTTGACCACTCAAGTGTGTAAAACTCAGCATGTACATAAGTGATTGCAGGATCAGGGCGGAAAGCAGAATGATAAGGATTTAAAGCTCTTCTTCTCAGCGCTACATTTTAGCTTCCTACCACTGGCAATCCACACATCATCTACTCTAAATATATTTCCAAACCACCTATCACCATGCACCACTATCACTAAGCACCAAAGTGAAGGACAAGCAAAATGACAGAATACTTTGGTATCTCGCGGGTCATGGGAGGGTCACTGGTTTCCCTAGAATACACTGGAATTAAAATCATAGCTACACACCCAGAGACATGGAACTGAAGCTTCATCCTGCACAGCTAAGGGTCTATCTACACCCTGAGCAGGGGGTACAATTCCCAGTTGGAGGAGACATAAATGTGCAAGCTCTGATGAAGCTAGTGCATTAAAAAGAGAGTGTAGCTGAGGTGGTGTGAGCTCATGCTGTTATGGAGACACTATTTTTAGCATGCCAGCTTGATCTGAGCTAATGCGGTATGTCTCCTCAAGCTGGGAATCATGCCCTCAGCTTTAAGTGCACACTTCCCCATAGTCAGTTGAAGGTCTGAAGCACAAGGGAGGAGAAACATGTGTTCCCCAACTCCCCTAACTGGATCTGGTCCCCTTTCCCTTCGCTTTGTTATCTCTCGCTTTCTCTCCTCCTCTTTCCACCTGGCACTGCCACATTGTTTTCTCCGCTCAACTCTCTTGGCTGTCTCTCCATCTCCAGCATTCATTTCCCTGCTGTTTCGCACCACTCCATCCGCACTGATAGCAGCGGAGTACAAACTGACTTGAATCCCAACTTCTTCAAGCAGTCTGACAATAGAATTCTAGCTTGGGGTGATAGGATGGGTGTCACTTTAAATGAGGTTGAGTGCTTGTGACAACTGAAAGTAGCTGTATATTAAGAATGGCTTTTTCTCATAATGCAGTATGTCAGCACGGACCACTGAAATGGGGAGAAGGGAAACCTCCTGAGCACCCTTATTTGAAGTGTGGCCTTGCTCAACAACTTTCAGGTTCCACTCAGACTGTATGGGCCTTTAACTCAGCCTTTACCTAAGTACGCTCCCACCACAGTCAATGGGCAGAGGATTGAAGCACTGTACTCAATGTGAGTCATCTGTCTGAGTAGAAACTAAGTTAAAGGCCCCAGGATTGGGCTCTGTGCTCAAACATAGATGTGGTTTAGAGTTACGTGTAGTCATTCTATAGAATTACTTCAGGAACAAAAAGAGGCAGAATTTTGTCACACTGTCTACCATTAGATCTAAAAGAAAGATGAAAAAGAGGCTTCTTACAACAGTTCAGTCTCTATAGTGATTTACTGCAAATAGAATCTACAGAATGAGGATCATATTTTCAGTGACTTCTGAATGGTTATGTAAAGGACTTCTAGTCATCTAATGGGCCTAGGAATTGGTACAGCTAACCAGCCAATCAAAGCACATGATCATTAATCAGGAAGAAATATAGTGGCTAGCTTGTGAGCTGGTTGGCTGGCTGACTTTTTTTTTTCTTTAAATGAACACTAACAACCTATTTGTTTTTTAGCCAGCTGGATAAGGGAGTGAGGGCTGCACTTTCTTTGTTTCGTTCTCTTTCTTTTCTTTAAAACTTGCATTTGAAATCATTCTTACCTTTCCTTTAATGCTCCTCTTTGTTCATTCAGCAGCAGACTGGCAGATGAAAAAAAAGCTGCATGCTGCATCTACTGATAAGGAACCTGAGGCAGTTAAACAGGAACTCCAGCAGCGTTGGGCAGACAAATATGTGGGACACCTTCATTTTGGGGACCATTACATTGCTCTGTGTGCTCCATGAAATGATTTTGCAGGATGAATTTGTTGGCTGAAAGCTCCCTGATAGGGTCTTAGATGTGATTCAGCAGGCAGGGTGAAGGTGGGCATAAGATCATGGTTTGAGTTGGGATATATAAAAAGAAAAAAGGTAGAATAGATCAGGAACTAAAGCTGACGTGTCAACACAAATATGTTTTCCACTAAATAAACAAATAAATAAATATTTTTTAAAAAATGAAAAGGAGGCTGAATATTGTATCCATCGATACTGGTAAAGATTTGTGCCATGTTATATTTTGTATCTACAAATAGTGGAATGCAATTGTTCCCATAAAAAATGGAACTTTCATGCTGGACATAGAAGTGAACGTGAGTATGAAGTACTAGATATGCATGTTAGATTTAAGTCCATACAACTTAATTCCTCAACTCATCATTTCAAAAAATTAGCCTGCCCCGCTAGGCTATACTTCAAAGCTATAAACTCTTCTTGAAAGGCTAGTATTTTTTAACTACCCACATTTTTCACAAACCCAGAGTGCTCATGGATGAAGAAAGTGTGTGAGAAATTAAGTTTAGAATGTGCAATGCTCCACTGTGAAGCAGATCCTAAATAATATAGGTAACAAAGTTCAAGCATCCAAACCCACATTTAAACATTTAAATGTAGATGGTGCATGGCTATCTTTACACATGCCACTCTGAATATTTTGGCTTGCAATTCCATTACGGTTTCCAGCTCTAAAAACAAAGCCACCAACTTAAATTCAACTCTGCAACTGCTAGTGGTAGATTGCTGTTCATTATATAAGTTGCACAATTCTACACATTGGGCATTCAAGGTCTTCCTGTTGAAGAATCTACTTCATTTTGTTTACATCATCAGTACACCAGAAATATAGCTATTGCATATATAAGTTGCCAGATACCATATTTGCAAAGTGCTAATACTATTTAAGATAGGCATAAAAAAAAATCAACCAAAATGGAGTCAGCTCCTCCTAGGCTTCAGCCACTTGAACTAGAACTTTTCCTCCCAGTTATTGCAAGCAGGTTTACAATGCACTGGGGATGATTTTAATCTCTTCTATGCCATTTATAAAGGGCCATGATCTGATTGGGGAAAAAAGAGAAAATAAATGAAATGTGACATTGTATGAAATGTTCTGCATTGGAAACCCCATCCCATTCTATTATTTATTTTTCCTTAAGTAAGATAATTAGATTTGGATAGGTATAGATATGGATATAGATTAGATGCTACATTGCAAAGCCACAAGAGTTCATGATCTTGTATACATGGTGGTTGTCATCGTTTGTTTTGTTTTGCATGAGTCAGTGCTCATTACAGAGAACCCTCTGTCATTCACCATTGGCTTGTGTCTTTTTAACAGAACATTTCTGAAATGAGTGGCAGCGCACATGTATTTCAATCCATTCTGCATTTGTGTTTTAGTGTCCGGTCCTGCCCTCACTCAAGAACTTCAGGATTTGGGTCTCAGAGAGGAAGAACTGTAGGCTGGGATTTTTAAAGGTGCCTAAGGGAGTGGGATACCTTAATCCCCTAAGAGCATTTATAAATCCCAGCCATAGTTTTTAGATCACTTTTCTTTCAATCATTTTTTTCAGTTGTCTGTTTGACTACCTCCTTTACTGAACTATCACAGTCTGATTCACTCCTAGCGTAAGATACTGTAGTTCTCTATCTTTCTAGGGGTGCAGTAATATGGCCTACTACAGATATGTAAGCCTCATCCTATTTTGGTTAGCCAGACTGGGTTAGTTCGCTGTGCAGAAGAGGTGAACTCAACCTGCTGAGGAGGGCAACAGCAACTTGTAGCATTCCCCTGCTACGCAATCCAGAGATTGACACTCGGGGTTGCTCTGGAAGGAGTAACTTACCCTCCAAGCTAGAGGTAAAATGCCAAATAAGCAGTAGCATGTAAAAAGGGATTTAAAAAAAGAGAAAACCAGGGGAAAGATTAAGACCATTTACCCTGGTATATTGCATCCATCATAAATCCTATTGTCAATATCTATTGTTCAAATACCTGACAAACTTCTATTTCTACTCTCTCCATAAAAGCCTCCCTTGTTGGTAAAGTCGTGTTCCTTTCATGGTTTTATAATAAACTGGAAGTGAGTAACAGTGTGATATCAAAGGAAATAAAACTCCAGTTGCTATTGCTGCTGGGGTTGCCTTCTGAATGTGGCTTATACAATATTTCATCTGTGCTGACACCTTTCACTCTCAATTATTTGGCTGCTGTCAAAACAAATCAATCAAATTATAGCACTGTGTCTTCATGTTACCATTCCATTGTAAGTTGGCTGCATTAGCTTTGAAATATATGGAAGTATAAATTTTATCTCTATTATTTATTTAATGCAACTTTCTCCCTTGTGAATTATCTCATAAACGTAGCAAACTTAAATTATCTCACATCAAACGTTGAGAATATACACACATACACATGCACACACACACAACTAAGAATTTTTAAAATAACGGCACACACGGGAACGTAAACATACAAAATATACTCTTGATACTAGTCTTACACGTGTTACCAACACTAATTTTCTGACAAATGGCACAAATACTATGTGGTTTTAATTTTGGTTACAAGTCTACTATATGTTTACATACCAAGAAAATGTAGTTTAAGAAGATAGGATTAACTTTAGCAACTTCCATCAAAATGCTGAAGAAAGATGAAATGAAGAGATTAAAAGAACTGATTCTTTTAGTGGTAAAATGAAAAAAAATTGCTAAGCCAAAACATTTTTTCTTTTAGTTACACTACTCTGTTGAGTAGAGGAATGCTGTCATCTTTTACAATAAACAAACCAGGGGTTAGTACAGGAAAGGAGAGGCTTATCGTTCAGATTCAGACAGAATTTGAAAGAGAAATATTTTGGTGGTACTGTTCCGACTGCGATAGTCAGTTTTGACAGCATATAAACTCATCTAGACACTTTGAGTGTGGTTTTTTCCATATAGGCACAACAAAAAGTTCGTTTCTGGTTCTTAGCTGAAGCCCTGAAAATAAGCCATTTGCATCAATTCCCTTGCTCTTTAACTACTCTTTCTACTGTGTCTACTATTATAGAAACACTTAGCAAATGCATTACATATAGCTGTGTCTTAGTACCTATTGGCTTTGGCATCTTTTTTTTCTCTCCAGTACACCTTTGGAAATGATCAATCTGGTATCCCAATTGAAGTGAGGACGGATGGCAGCCTATTTAAAAATCATCGATTCCAGAACAGGAGGCATCTCATCCAACTTACTATTTGGGATCTGTTCTTCACAGATGACACTGCATTCATCTCCAATTTACCTGATGAACTGCAGGTTATGATGAACAAGTTTTCTGATGCGTGCACCTAGTGTGGCCTGGTAATCAGTAACCAAAAAAAAAGTTGTGATGTCACAAAGTGCCAACATTCCATCTAAAATCTATGTCTACAATGAAGTCCTTGGACAACATGGATCATTAGACAGCTGGGGTGAGGGTGGCAGCAACATCGAGGGCTTAAGCCCCACCACGCTGCTACAACTCCCCTCTAATAATATATGCATTATTGTGGGGATCAAACTAAATGGGAACTGGATCCTCCAAGTAGAAGGGGGAAGGCAACATCTTTGCAACAATCCTGTGGAAAACCCTATGATGAGTTCCTGGCAGGGTTGGGAAGGGGTGGGCCTATTGGTAAGCACAGTGGACCTGGAGGAGATGACACAATCTATCTGAAATCCCTAGGATTTTTCAATGCATAGGATAATGCTGACTCTGTCAGCATTATCTCCCCTGGTACAGGAAGTAGAATCTTGTGGGAAGCTATGGAAGTATCAGTCCTGAGTAATTTATACTGCCATGGAGAAAAGCTAATGTCCTAGGCTCAGGGTTATTTCCCTGCATATTTCAAAACACTCAAGTCTATAGGGCTAGGAGCACTGCTTTTGCTGCATGTGGGGGGACTATACACCTCATCCCCAATGGACAATTCAGAGACTTACTATCTACAGGTCCATCTAATTTGTATATATTGAGGTTACTATTCTATTTTGCAAACCTAGGAACTGCCTCCAAAGCACTTCCACAGTTTAGGATGTCATTAGGATCCTACAATGGAATTGCAGCCCTAGAGCATCCAATTCCCTACATGGCAAAGTCTCCTACTTTGAAATTAAACCTGTAAGTGTCTCACTTCCGCTCCAACGTTTGGCTGCAAGAGACTGTTATTCTGTGACATGCTAGCACTTCCTTTATTGCATGATATGCTATATGCACATTCAGGTGTTTCTTGTTCAATTAACGCTACAGTGCTTCAAGAAGCTGTTGATGTGCATAGCTCTTAATGCGGACTAAGTCTTAACACTGAAATATATACATATAAAGAGCTGAAATACAGAGATACAAATACCTGTGGCAGATGCACATTATATATTCCTTCTAACTGTTTTACTGTTATTTGTGAAACCATAAATGTTGTCTGGCATTACTGAATATTAATTTACACCCTGAATATGTTGAATACACATTGAATGCATATTGTCATGAACTAGGTGAAACTTTGTCAGGAGCTGATTTAAAACCTCACTAGAGTTGATGTGGGTGTATGCACACTTCAATTAACATAACTGTAAAGAAATGTTAATTCCGAATCCTCACCTAAGGCAAAAGGGTTATTTAAACCTGCCCAGGATTTTTAGACCAGTGGGGCTTTGCTGAGTGTTGTTTTGGGTAGACTCTGTGTGTGAGGGGAGGGAGAACAGAAAACACAGAGAAAGTGAAAGGCAAAAAAAGCAAGAAAGCCACAGTGGATGACCTGGTAAAAAACAGTCTGCTAAACTTCTGAAGCTAGAGAGGCTCAGGGTCTTTTATGCTAGGAAACTGTTTCTGGTTGCAGAGGGGTAGCCGTGTTAGTCTAGTCCAGGAAAACAAACAAGGAGTCTTGTGGCACTTTGAAAGACTAACAAATGTATTTGTTGCAAGAGCCTTCATGGGAGAGATCCCATTTCCATTTCATCAGATGCAGATATATATGTATATCTATATATATATATCTATATATATATCTCCCATTTCCATTTCATCAGATGCAGATATATATATATATATATATATATATATATATATAGGAAGGAGGGATAAAAGCATTGAAGCATGTGTAATCATAGGATCAGGTCAGGTACTGTGATTATACCTAGTTCACTGCATTTATTCTTCCTTTTTATATTTTGTTTTTCCATTTTCAAGCATCTGATGAAGTGAGATTTTCTCCCATGAAAGCGCATGCGTTAAATAAATTTGTTAGTCTTTAAAAGTGCCACAAGACTCCTTGTTTGTTTGTTTCTGGTTCTTCCTGCCTTTGGTCAAGCAGGACTTTGAATGTTCCTTGTAAATAAAGAAGACTGAACGATAGAAAATACCAAACTGCATGATTCATTTCTGCTCCCAGCTGGAACATGCGCAGGGCCCTGAACGTAGACTAACTGCTCGGGTCAAAAAGAGGCAACAATACAGTATAACAGCCTGTGTGAAATGAATGCAGACTAAAGGTCTGAAACACCTGGTGCAGGTCTGACACTCTTATTTGAAGTCAGTGGGGAGCTGTATGTGCAGCAGGGCTATAAGACTGGATCTTAAGCTTTTAGGCCTATATCAGCACCATTTGTAGTTTGCCAAATCATTTACAGCCTGGCTGTCAAAAGTGGAAGGACCCATGTGGAAACTGGACTTCACCAATTAAACAAATCCAGAGTACACCACATAGTGAAGAGAGGCTCCCATGCAGGCTCAGTGTCCATTTATAGATCACTTTCGACTGCGTGCAGAATTTTTTAAAAGATCCTGCAAAATGTTTCAACTTGAATACATGTAGAAACATTTAGTAAAAGGGCATAACACACACAGCTTCAATGCTTTCCACAACAATTTAAAAAACAAAACATACAACTTCTTTCTCTCCAGTAGGACACAGAACCAGACAGATTTTAAACAAATGTTATTAAAAAACATTGGCAATCAGGCTATTAACTTGCACAACCCATGGGTCCAAAATCAGTATAAAAAGGTCATAAATTCAGTTGGTCACTAAAATCTGTTTTGTTTTTATGAGTCCCTAAATATAATATGTACTCTATTAGAGTCTTGCTGGTCTATCAGGAACACAAGATTCTAGCCATGAAGTTTTTATAGCATGAATCACAGGGATTTTATTAATACAAATTCCACTGGAAAAACAAAGGAAATTAAACTATAAAGACTATAAATGTCTGACTTAACTCTACCAAGATAAGGAAATTGAGAGTGAAGGCTGCAAATCTATCACGGTAATCCATCCTTAATTCACCCTGTGCCTGTGGTACTTACTGCTAGAGTCCAAGATCAGTGCACGATCTATACGTGCATATACTATATATACATATTCTATTTGCATACGTGTTACAGTGTTAAGGTAAGGCACAAAGTGGCAAGGAGCAGTGAGGATTTTCATTCTGAATGTCATTTTTTTTTAAGATTACTGTAATTTAAGAGTTTAACGCTATCTGACTGAATTTTCTCTACCTTAATTTAACTTGAAAGAGCATAAATTCAAGAAGATTAAAGGCCCTTGAAATAGATGCAAAAATGTACTTCAGAAATGGTATTAAAATGCATCCATGTTCTAGTTGACAGCAGCTCCATTTACAAACCTGCACACACATTATTCCTGACAGGAGCGGTATCAGTCTAGATAGGGCAGGTGACTAGTTATTGGTGGACAAAAGGGCATACTTCCATATACACACAGGTCTCGGACCTAAATCAGTCTGCAACTCCCAGCCTACAGTGCATGCCATGGAGGTATCTGCAGAGCGCCCAAACCATGCATTTTAGTAGGAGCCAGAAGAGGAGAGTACAATTCTTGCCTTCCCCATCTGCTGCTTAGCATGTGTTTCTAGAGGACATCTTTGTGTACGGTCTGCCAGAATTTGAACTTCATCTGTCTTCCCTTTGGAGATGAATTTTATGACCCTCTCCCATGGAAGAAGAAAAGGAGCTAGCCCCTTCCCCCAAACACTTTGGATCCTGGTAAATCTGACAGAAACACAGGGACTTCTGTGTGGTTTCTGCGCCAGTTTCAGAGATCCCTGTTCATCTTCCCTTTCACTGGCAATGCTGCTTCAGAGAAATCAGGCTGTCAGGAATCCTTATGTGGAGGTAGGACACCTCAATAAAGGAAGTGCCCTCATCTGGAGAAGCCATCATGCATACAGTTTAGGGCTGGATTTCCTGTATGAAATATGTGTCCTCTTCCCTCAAATCCCTTCCCTTCCCTTGCACACATCTCTGGACCCACAGAGGTAGGAGACTGGTATTATGGAGTGGATGACCTCTCCTTTCTGCTAGCAAATCCTGGAGAGAGGATTCCTCTCACCCATCTCCATTATTTTCATCGTTTTAGAAGATGGTTCATCCCTTGTCCCTTAAACCTTCCATAAAGCTGGCAATTCTCAAGTAACACTTAAAAATCACTTACAGCTCAAATAGCACTGTTTATCTGCTCCTCTTAAAAGACTGTACAAAGGTGAGCAAACAATAGGTGGGTGGGGACAATGGAGATTAAGTGAGTTGCCCAAAGCTACATAGTAAATCAGTGGCAGAACTCATCTAGGAATGGAACTTGGCATCCAGTCCCATGTTCTATATATAGTGATGGTAACATATTTGGACTGAGGGCTTCTTTGAAATTGCCACTGAGTGCAGCTCTTTTTCTTGGTCCTTGTCATTCTTGTTCTGGTTATGTTAGTACAGTACAGAAGTACCTGGGAATAAACTATTCCTCTAAGTGAAACATCATTTTGATTATTACTGACATTGGTGCTCATTAAAATACATAAGTAAAACACAGCCTTTCTGTAGGCTCTGAAAGCTATTTCATGTTACTTGAAGGGGAATACAAATGAATAGGGACTGCATCATTTTAGTTAAAAGGAGAAAATGTTCTGAAGACTGGAATCTGGACTCTACATCAGTAAGCAATTGAGGTTTGTAGTTCATTTCTTTTCTGTCTCTTTCTTGTTTTTCATACCTATCCAGTACCTGACTATTAAGCTGTATGTACATGAGGAATGGAGAGAGTGCACATTGTTTATTTTGTATCTGTTCCGCAATTAAAGACACACTGCTAAGTTAAGATGAAACAAGATCTAATAAATGTAAACAGTACACTTTGCCTTTCTGGAACTGTTATGTCTTTACATTGACTGATCAGATCTTTAGATAAATAACTACTTTTTTTTTTTAAATCCGTTATCTGTGTCTAGTGTTACCATATCAGTGTATTTTAATGGCCATCTTCCAGCTCTCCAGCTGTTTAATGCATTTTTCTCCACTGTATTGCAGTTAAAAAATAGGATCTGCTGCTGTTTAAATAATGTAATTTAATGATTTCACATTTTCAGCCACACAAGGCTTTACTTCAGCTCTGAAGCCTTTCACTAATGATTTCGTAAGATAGTTTGTTCATGTTTCTTTCAGAACCTGGGACTGAGAAACTCAGACTTGGAAATAAATTACCATCCACTTTAGAAACATTACAATTCACAGTGAAAATAAAACATATAAGATTCAGTGTTACGGAACCAGAATTTCCAACTTCTTGATTCCCCTTTGGCAACTGATGGGGAGTTTCAAGTATTATTTAGGCTCCATAACTGTAAAGGACTCTGGTACAAAACTGCACGAAACATGACATAATATAATTGAGATAAGTACACTGGATCTCAGGTTCCCAAAGCGTTGTCTGTGAACCAGTGGAGGTTTGTGAAACACAAGATGGTGATTCAAAGAGAGCGGATTGGATCCATGATGCATGCGCCTTCTCATTTCCAGCTGCCTACTGCATTGGAAGGACAACTACAATACATTAATTAATGTACACCAAAGCAATTTGCTGTAGGTGCCACAGATATGTTAAGGAAAGGTGAATGAGAGGGGAAGTAAGATCCTAGGCAACTCCTGGGCATTGTGAAGCATCCCCAGTTCCCAATGAATTCAACAAAAGTTGAGGGCACTCAGCAGCACCTCTAGCTCTAGCATATACCCCCTCTTCTCCTTTCTCACAATCTGACCATTGTGGATATGATTGCCTGCTCTTCTGTGCTTCAGATCCTTGTTTCTGAAATGAGGACAACAGCATTGCACTACTTCACAGGGGTTTTGTAAGTATATATACAGAGCTTTTTTTTGTTTTGGAAAAAAAAAAGTGCAGGTACTCAGCCAGGGACCTGGGACCGCCAGTGGTGGAAGCAGGAGCCGGGGGCTGCACTGCTGTGAAAAAAAAGGTGCTGGCACTCAGTACCCCTGAGTACCGTCACAAAAAAAGCCCTGGATACATGTGTTTCCTTTGTGAAGTTCTCAGATTCTATGATTAATGAAGGGCCATATATGACAATAGAGAAAGAAAGTTTTCAGCACTGCCCTACTTGTTGATCCCAATAAAGTCACACAATTTGGTCACTGCTAGGGAAAGTTAGCAGGGAGGAAAAAAATAAAGGGTTGGCATTTTAAGTGAATCTGTGTCCCATTCCCCCACTTCTCTTTTGAACTGTTTTAATCAAGGTTTTGGAGGAAAACTGTATATCTTATCAGCTCAGTGCTTTCCAAACCTGTTTAAAAGTGATCTGTGTATACAGTCATTGACTGAAAATACCAAAATTGATCTCAGGTGCATTGGTTGCAGCTCTTAAACCATGCTATCCAATTTAGCAAAGCAGAATGAATTCATGACGTAAGAGTTCTATGACCTGATGTTTATTTATAATACTATGTACCCAGAAACTATAAGCTGGAACACTACTGAGTGGAGGGCTATATTTTTATAATGCCTGTTTCTTCATTAAGATTTCATCATCTACCTACACTAAAAAGCCTCTTCCCTTCACTTCGTTATCTCTGCTTTTACCCGGTCCTGTTCCTGCATTATTTTTTTAATCTTCAGTACCCTACTTTACATGCACTCTCAAATTTTAAACAAGAAAAATTTGTGCATTAGTGTATCCTTTTCATCTATGATTTATGAACGACAGGTTCCTCGGTACAGCTTAATGGTATGAGGGAGACATTATTTTAAACATTAAAGTGAAAACCATTTACAACTATGATAAGAGAGGTCTGTTGACATTAAACTTTAAAACATGCACAAGGTAAAGGCAAGTAGCTGCACCAACAGGTGAGAGTACCAGACATACAGTTTTGTTCAACACATTAACTCTCTCTCCCTTTCTCTGTTTCACAACCTGTAGACATTGGTGCTTCAAACAATCCATCAAGTCATCAGCAGCAACTGAAGTTTAATCGTCTCAAAAGTACTTAAAGTGCTGTGTAGAGCGTTCACTTAATAAAACTCCCATTTTGTCTGTCGAAAACTTTTTTCAGCATTTAGGTCATGAAAGGAAAGGGGGGAGGGTGTTAAAGTTGTATTTGACTCTTCACTCTCACACCCTCCATCACTTCTCATACAGGATGTCCTGCCCCATTAAAGCTACTCTTGAAATTTCATTATGTTTGGTTGGTTGGTTTGTTTTGGCTAACACTTTGCCACTTTTACATTGCATAACAACTCATGAGCAACCTTCCTCAGAGAAGCAATAAACACCCTAGAGAATAACAAGTAAATTCCTTTATACTTAATATAAGATAGAATCCTTTTCTGTGGTAGTGTTATTGTTAAGGCACATTGATTCGTCAGGAGTGTACATTACGGAATGAGAAAGGTTACATTTTGCTTCACTGTACTGGGATTTCAGCCTGACTTAAGATCATAACCGCAATAGAGCAGAGATCTAGGCTCAGATTCTCTGCTCTGGCTAAAGAGCCCACAGTACAGCTCAGGACGGGGGTGCGGGGCAGGGGTTGAACTTTGTACACCACTATCCGAGTCAGGTATGGTGTCTGTTCTAAATTTTGAACAGCAGTCAATAGCAACAAAGGGCTGAAATGGCAGCCAGGGATCAGTGTGGAGTACTGAAATCCTGGCCACATCCCGCCTTCACTGTCAACAGAGAGACAAGGAACCACTTCATCTTCTGTATGCCAGCAGATCTCATTACTGACACTTCTTGCTGGCAGCACAGCCCAAAGCAATTGCACCACACTTGAGAATCTGGGCTCCGGTCTTGAAATTTTCTTGTAAAGCTCCATGCACACATAGGGTGTTATAACTGCCATGGTAAGAGCAATGATGCACCAGCCTTTTTATTTTAAATTGACACTTATTACGCACCTTAGTTTAATAGCTGTCGTGAGAGAATTAGCTTTCGTGTTGTATGCTTTTTTTTTTACTATAATCTAGACCATTTTAGAAAGAATCAGCGGAAAGCAGAAACTAATTTTTAAGCAAAATACCAATGCCACTTTGCGTGGTTAGCTCTTAGAAGATCTGTTGCTTGGAATGCACACTGTTGTAGCATATAAAGCTAAAGCACCACCGGCCTTAACTGCGATTATGGCACAGCAATACATGTCCTGGAGAGTCTAACAGCAGTTACAGAAAGGATGTGCTTTTACAATGTGAAAATTAAACAACAGATTTTTTAAATGACAACATACTGATATTCAGCTGCACCTCTTCATTCACTCTTCCCTAATCGCTCAGATAAGATTCAGCATTGGCCAGTCTTACTTGAGTTCAGAATGCTATTTTAAAATTGTAAATGAACAGTGAATTAAAGCCACTAGCCAATATGACAGAGCAAACCAGTTAGCTACTTCCAGGATCTCATAGTACTGGCCTGTGGGATAAAAGGTAAGAATACTGACACAAAATGTTGGAGAAACTTTTTTTTATGAAAAAATGGAGTATGGATTTGGTAACCTGTTAGTATATTTTCAGTATTCCAAAATAATCAAGGCTTTCAATTTCCAATAATGATTTGACATCAATGACAACATTTCTGTGGACAAATGGATCTACCTGTGAAAATACTGATTGACGCGCTTTACCTTGTAGATTTTGCAACGGCAAAGTCATAATGCCTCCTGCTGCAGCTGCTGCCACCAGCCCTTGGATGTTGGTGAGATTAGCTGTAGGCAGAGTTAGGACCAGTCCTTGCTGACCACCAAGTTGTCCAGCCATGTTGAAAGGAATAAGGATGGGCTGATTTAGGGCTGGAGTGCCACCTGGCATCACCCCTGCTACTGCTGAGGCTAACTGTTGAGCTGTCAGTAATGGCTGTAATGAAACATATACAGTAAGCATATTTTACTGTACACCTGAATAAGAATAGCATGTACCATCTGTGCCTGGGATCATCTGTAGTATTATATTACACACATGCAATTACAACGCATCGCTTCTAATGTAATAACAAACTTCCTCCAACACAAAGGCCTTGATCGCTGAAAATCTTCCAGGGCTGGAAACCCTGGGAATCATATCAAACCCACAGATCTCTGAAATCAGAGTTTGACTTGAAGTTGTAATGTTGTAAAGAATTTACTGTGTGCATCCCAAAGATGGTTTATGAAACCAAAGGAGCCAAATTCAACCAAATCCACCCATATTTAAACTCAAAACACTTCCCAACGCTAAAGATGCAAAATTAATAAGCTCCATGAGTGCTGTGATGCAAGGGATACTCAAACACTGCCTTATAACGAGGGTTGGAACTTCGACTAGCTGCTTGCTTTCCCAAAACAGCTGGCTGAATGCAGATGTCCCTATACTAAGTGATACAGAAAATCAAGTACTTTATTTTTTACAGTATGGTATGTTATACTGTTCATGTGAACAAAGTTATATTTAGCCTTATAAAGTAATGAATGGATTTCTTTATTAATACAGGAGTTGTATGTGACATATAGGATTGTCAAACCTGATAAGCTAAACCTGCATTAAAATTGGATTAACTTTTTTCTTTATATTAAATCATGACCTGTGTTTTCAAACTAACTGATGTAAGGTTCAAAAAACTTAATATAAACATACAAACCATTCACATTTTACTCTCTGGAATAACATACATAAATAAACATAGACCACAGACCATTTTTTAAAATAAGTCTTACACCCAGATCTTCTCTGTACATGTTTACATAATAAAAATTCAAACAATTTATCACCATGTTTTCTCTATTATACGTTTAGGTGATTTTCATTTATTGTTCATTATTTTCATCAAATTGCAGATTTAATTAGGTTAAATGAGAGATACTGACCTGGGGCCCAACAGGGAATGCTGGGTGGGGCTGACTGGGCTGATGCGGATCAGCTGTGCTTGTATCAGGCAGCAATGGGTTTCCTCTGGCCCCTGGAATTCAAAAAGAAGCTCTACCTTATTATTTAGCCTGGGGAACAGCACATTACATTTTACTGTGATGTCACATAACATCAAGCTGCAAATGATATGCTAAAGTGGCTTATCAATAACACAAGAACCTCAAATCACTTATCAGCTGCATAAATTATGCTAACATTCATTCAGGCCAGCCAACTCATCCAGGGAGATACAGAAATCTGACAGCAGTGAAACTGAAGCTATCATCAACCCAGTTAATGTGAGTTGCATTATACATCAATTTACATACAGTACATGAATACTCCGTGTGTGTGGCAACTGCATTTTTTAATGCTTAAATGAGCAACAGCCATTCTAATTTCTCAAAGCAAAAATTATCTAAGGCACAATCAAGTCACATGTATTTTATATCTTTATAAAGCCCCCCCCCTTCCACAACAAAATGAGGCAGCGAAATCTATACCACTCACAATAAAAAGGCATTAGAAAAACTGAGAGCAAACATGTTTCTAAGCATCACTTACTTCTTGTTCTCTAATTGTATGTGGTAAAGCAGAGCCTGTCATAATCAAGACATTTTGCTGTTCAGATAATCAAAAGGCAACACTATGTGCTTGACTCAAATATGCTGAGCACAGAATACCCTCCAGGATAGCTCTATCTGGACATTGCTGCAGACCAATAAAGAGATTTGAAAAACACCAAAGAAACCCTAATAACTGTAACAAATGATAAACCATAGGCTTTCAAATTTCGGCAGTCCTTGCTACGGAAGAACTTCCACTTATTCACAGCTCCTTCAAGGGAGACTGCAGGATCGGGCCCACTTTTTGTTTTTGTATTTTAAGGAAATGACAGGAAGTATCAAAAGGAGTAGCAAGAGCATTGCAGTTTTAAAGAGAAAATCCTGGCTACAATTTTAGGATTTCTGGTTAGTACAATAGCTTTTGTTCTGTTAGTATTTTTTCTGTTGGATGGTTGAAATCCAATTCTAAGTAAACCTTAACGAGATCCCCTTTTCCAATGTTTGTCCTATGAATAGCAAGTGCAAGACAATTCAGAACCAGTTTATTGGCATGCCATGGTCTGTGAAAGAGAAAAAAGGATATGGTTCTGTCATACTTCTAACTCTTAAAGAAGGTATGATAGCTCGTTTAAAACAAATTCCTCTATATATTCTCCAAGGGGACAGACTTATAAATAATGGAAATGTGAAAAAATACACTTCATCACATTAAGGTACAAATAAAATTGACTGCTACATATTATTTGATTGACTTCTATCTTTACTGTGATGTGTCAATCATAACAGCATTTTATAATGGGATTAGGCAATAAATGCACAGAGCTGTTATGCAGAAATCTGATTAATTTGCAATATTTTTGTGTGCGCGCAGAAAGTCAGAAATGGACATTGCTTTGGGAATATTTACAAGCATTCTATTGAAACTTCTAAATTGATTTGGAAACAACTAATAAAAACATACAGACTTTTTGACATCTTATAAAGTGAAATCTGTCAAAATATGCTTGCCATTTTAATGACCACTGTGATTTAATAACGAGGGTAAGTGGACCTATTATAATTGGTCCAGACTCCAACAACTGCTTAATAATGTGTGTGAAGGGACTAAGGCACTAAATTTTTTGTGTGAGATTTATCATCTGCGATGCTTGGAAAGCAAGGAATTTAACTTGGTGCGCACAATACAGTGAAAGTGCATACAATTTGTGGTTTTATATTTGTAACAGACTGAGTCTTGCTGTCCTCACTCAGGCAAAACTCACACTGCCTTCAACATGACTCCTACCTACAAGGACCGCAGGATCAGATCCATTATAAACACCACTTTGCCTTAGCTTATTTTCACATATCAGCATGCTCTTTATTTATCTTCATATGACAGCAAGGAATGATCTTAAATCAAAGACTCAGGTCTCATGAACCTAACTAGCTCCACACTGAGGTCAAATTAAATATGTTTTTGTTTGCCTCATTTGAAGAGGTTAGAATTATGTCTTGGGTTATGATATTACTGAAACAAATTCCTAATATTGTATCATGTCACTAAATTTGCCTGGAAAGGCTTTAGAAAAAGTGGAAAGCACCACCCCAACATCTGTGATGATCCTATTTTAATTAATTATGGTCCTGATCCCACAGCACTTACTCTCATCAACATGCCCGTGAAGTGAGTCTGTGTTGTAATACATTTTTCATTTAGTGAGGCATGTTTTCTATTATTTATGCCATCTGTGACTTGAAACATTGAATTCTGTGAGAGGCAGTTTGTACAAAAGGTGTCATACAAAAGACAATAAAACTATAGAGTAATATTAAATTATAATTAATTGTGTAGTTTTCTTATTGCTTTGCACTAATTGCAATCAAACAGAATTTCATTCTTTTTATGTTGCTGTTTATTCAAGATGATGTGTCTGTTTTTATTCCATTGCATGATTGTTGTGCCTGCTTCTTCCACCTCACTTCTGACACCATTTAGGGGCCTCGTTGAAATGGCACACAATTTTCATGTCTATGAATGAGGTCTTACAGAGTCTCCATATGAAATTATGCACGCTGTCTTTTCATGATCAAAAAGGCATCTTTCCCCTCGTGCCCATATCTATTTTTCTCATACACATGTAGTGTACTTAGTTGGAGAGGCCCATCTCCTAATCTATCTTCTATAGCAACCACTCCAGAATAAAGTTTTCTTTCCAAGTCAGCAGGGAAATCTGCAGCTTGTTGGCTGAACAGTGAGTAAATGCGGCAGAGCAAGAATTTCAGGGTGATTGGAAGTTCCGTTGCATCACACAAGCAAAGAGAATTTGTTCTTTGCCACGTATTATGTGTAGTGAGAAACCCGAGCAAAGGCATCCAGGAAGGCAAAATATAGCCACTAAAAGTTTCTAGAACACTACGATTCATTGCTTCCCTTCAGTATTATTTCCCTGAATTAGCAGCGCAGATTCTGCCATGCTAAAATTCAGTTAACAAAACAAAGTAATGTATGTAATATCTCCTATTTGTGATTCATAGACTCATAGATGATGGATTGGTCATAGGTCATTATCTAAGCCCTTCCTTCCCTACCAGGGCTGGATTCTTCTCTCCATTAATCTCCCTGTTTTTAATTCAGCTGCTCTTGAACCCTCTATTGTTGTTGGCTCAGTGACCTCCCTAGGTAAATAGGATCTTGGCTAAGTGACCTTATTTTCTAAAAAGGTTTGCCAAAGTCTAAATTTTCCCCATATCTGGATTCTGGCCACCGCCTCTTGTTAGATCACCTACAACAACTGTACAACTCCTTTTACAAGGATATCGTTGCCCTGTACAAACATGAATTCAGTAAGCCTCAGAACACCACTGTGACTATAAATCAGTTATAACAGCAGAAACGGACGACAACGTAAATGGTTAGCAATGTGAGAGCAGCTTAGGCTGATGTTTGCAGGGTACCCTGCCCATGTTAAGTGATCAGCTGCTACTCTCTCCCCCCATAGGCAGGCAAACTCTGCCCCGACAGAAAAAACTGTGTGAATTAGCAAGCCTCCTAGCTAACTCATGATATTAGGATCTAAGTAATGGCATGAGTGCTCTGGATTTAAATCGTTCTCAAATGAGGGAGGCCGTGCAGCCTAGAGGACAAAGCATTGGCCTGAAACTCAGGGAGCCTGGGTTCTCCTCCTGTCTCTGCCACTGGTCTACCAGGTGAGCTTGGGCAAGTTGCGTCATGTCCCTGTGCCTCAGTTTCCCCACCTGTAAAATGGAGATGGCGATTCTGAACACTACCTTAAAGTACTCTGAAATCCACTGATGGAAATTACTAGGTAAAAGATAGGTATTATTGTTCTGAGGCCTCACTTTTTTCCTCTCCCCGTTTTGAAAATCTTAAATAAATAAATAATAACAAACACCACTTAAGTAGGCTACCCCCTCTTTCCATCATGCTGAGGGAAGGCTGCGTCCTCATTGGTGTCCTCCGCAATGTGCAAGAGGTCAGACTAGATGACCATGATTGTCCCTTCACAGCTTATAGTATATGAGTCTAATTATACCATAGGGAAAGCAGTTGGTCACCCTGTCCCATGTCATCAGGGGTGATGCGCCTCCTCCCTGGTGCATGAAAGATGAAGCATTTGGGCCAAGGGAGAGAAGCGAGGGGCTGGATTGATGCAGGGGCTTTAGGGGCTACAGCTCTGGATAAATGGAGGCCCTGCCACACTGCAAAGATCAAGCTCTGCTCAGGCCTGGGGGGCACTGGGAGGGGCCTGGCTAGCAATGGGCAGGGTGGTGGGCCCTGGGGCTACAGACCATGGTCTGTGGTGTAACTGTCCCAGCCCCGGGCTAGCTGGTCAGCCCCAGGAGGTGGTGGGATGGGCTGGCGTGTGGCAGCTGTGCTCCAGGGGCCGGGTGGGGTCTCCAGCAGCAGCACTCCAGGGCCAGGAACATTGTTGGGCCACCATGCTGGGGCCCCCATGGCTAAAGCTGGCTTGGCTGGTCCCCTCTGCCAGACCCCCCAGAGTGCTGCCACCAGAGGCCACAGTGCACGGCAGCTGGCCCTGCCCCTGGAGCATCCTGAACCTGCTGGTGCAGACCAGCCAATCCAGGGGCAGGGCAGGGCAGGGCAGGGCAGGGACAGACCGCAGCCTCTGACTCCAGGGCCCTGGCAATCCCAATTCTCAGCGCCAAGGGCTGCCCTGCCTCCAGGCTGGGTGCCACTGTGGTGAGGGGGGCCCACAAGAATGGGCAGCCCAGGGACCCCAGGAGCCTTAATCCAACCCTGGATGGTGGGCTGGAGCCATCTGGGGAACAGAAATAATCTCGGGTGCATTCTTGTGTGCAGGAGGGGAGCAGGAGCAGAGGTGTACTTTTGCCAGCATGCTAGGAGAACCTGTTCAATAGCGCCATGCCAACAATCCAGGGAGCTGCTGCCAAGGCACAAGCACAAACTCAGACACAGTTTTAATAATTAATAAATGTTATTATTAATAACAAATTAATTATTAAAGCACCGTCCCCCTCCTTGGAGTGTATGGTATAAAAAAGAATTAAAATATCATGAAAACAATGTAAAACAACCCTGTGCGAAGACAAAATAAACCACAGAGGCAGAAAGAAAAAAAGAGGAAAAAGATGGCAAGGAAAAGTGATTAGTCACATGATAAGTGACACTTTAATAAGAGGGTTCAAGGCACTTGTGGTACAGGGCACTGGACTGGTACTCAGGAGGTCTGCTTTCAATTCCTGGCTCAGCCATGGACATTTCTTGTGTGACAATGTGGAAATTCAGTTTTCTGTCTATCTTGTCTGTTTAGATGGTAAGAACTTCAGTAGAGCCCTGCAAATCCGCGGATATCCTCATTATATCCGTGGATACCCGCAGATCATTTCTTGCAAATGCAGATCGGATACAGATCCACATATTTTTATCTGTGCTGGGCTAGAGCCCTTCAAATATGCAGATATCCGTGGATACCCGCATTATATCCGCATCCGCGGATACTACACAGGTATCCGTGGACCATTTCTTGCAGATGTGGATCCACATATTTGTATCCGCGCAGAGCTCTAAACTTCAGGACATCGCTTACTGTATGTCCATCCAGCCTCTATGGGCCATAATCTCATTTGGGGCCTCAGAGTGATATTAAAGATGACCATTACTATTAATAAAAAGCTTCTAAAATGACAACTTGGTCAGTTGTTTTTGAAAAGTTGGGAGGGATGAGCCAAAATAGATGTCAGTGGGGATGGAGTTCCACTATCGGACTAGCCTTTGGTGAGATGAAGGTGATAAAAGCATCAATTATAGTCAAGTCAAACTATTTACCAACCACATAGCACTGGAGTATCTCACAGTTTTAAATGTATTAACCCTAACAATGGCCCTATGAATAGGAAAATGCTTCCCTCATTGTACAGATGGGAACTGAGGTACAGAAAGGCTAAGTCACTGACTTATGGCAAAGCAAGGAATGCAGAGCCAACAAGTCCCAGACTAACATCCTCACCATTGGACCATCCTTCCCTCCACTGAATCATCTTTTCTTAAAACTTTGGCTTTGCTGGTTTTTTAACGCTTAAGTTTTATAATTCATTTAACTACAATAATAAAGTTTTGCATTTACAGAGCCAAATACACTTTGAAAATAAATGTTATTTTACTTTACCATAGCAGTAATGAAGCTATCACAGATGAATAATGATATAAATAAAGAAACTAGCATTTCAAGTGACTATACATATTAAAATGCTTGGTTCTCACCCTACTTTGCTATCCATATAATTAATTGTAATTGCTCTCACAGTAAATGAAGGAAAGAGCAGGGTAAGCAGGGTTGTTTCTTCCTCACCATTCTGTTTTGCCTTCCAAAAATGTTTTAGAAATACTTAATGTGATATCTTTAAATACCAAAAGTTTATAAATTTCAGTACCAACTTCACTGAGGTTCAGTCTAGTCATTTACAAAATATGACTTTACAAATCTAACTATGAAAGCAGAACAAAACAAGAATTGATGCTAACGTATGCAATAGCATTTCATTATTTTAAGTCAATTTCTATTAAACCATATGTCTGTTGTCCGAAACTATAGATCTTAAATAACGTGATCAACAGAAAAAGGAAAACCTCTAACATATAAATCTAAAGGACACCGACATACAGGATTGCCAACAAGTAGCAGCAGAAACAGAAAACAAGCAAAGTAAAATATGGTCCTATGAAGTACTGAAGCGGAACTTTCCCAACTCTGCTTGACTTCAGTGGATGTTGAGGCTCTAGAATCTGAGCTTTCATATAGAAAAATATTTCTAGCTACCCAGAAACCCTTAAAAACATGAACCAGCTGAGTTCTTCTAGTGTTGCTTCCCAATTCTGCAGACAGCGTGAAATAAGAGCTTTGAGGGTGCAAATTGCCCAGTTCATATTAATAGCTTGTTAAATATGAAACCTAAAATGTCGTTAAAATGTCAAAACTGTTAACTGTTTCGCTGCTGATCATTGTAATTGAACATCCAGCTAACATGTTTATTGCACAATCCCTAATTGCCTTCCACACCCCCCAAGGCACCAAAACCTCCAATGTCACATTCCTAGTTTACTTCTGAAAATGTCTATGATGTAGTTAGGTACTGTCAACAAAAATACCTCTGCCATATCCGAAACTGAAAATATGAGAGCAAAAAAATAAATTGAATGCAATATCCAAATAAACAGTATGGGCATACTGTGCTCATTCAATTTTGTATTTAATTAATGAAACCCCAGCATTTTAAAATGTAAATAGAGCTGCTGCATGATTTCTAGACTGCCACAGATTCCAAGTCCTGCTAGCTTCTGAGTACCCAGGGAACTTTGTTTCATCCTCGTGTTCCTCTTGGGAAACATCACCTTCTCCAAAAGGCTCCAGTTCAGCAAGGTACTTATTCATATGCCTGATTTCGAGCATGTGAGTAAACCCACCAAATTCAATGGAATTAGTCACATGCCTGGCCCATGTTTACACACCTTGCTGAATCAGACCTAAAACACTGACCCATGCCACTTGTAAAAATGCAATTTAGATTACGAAAGTGATTTACATACATCACAGATAATATCTCACAGGATATGTCTATACTGGAAAGTAAACTCGGGCTTTGTAGAACCTGAGTTAGCAGACGCTGGTTTTGTTAACCTAGGGTTTGAGTGTCTGCACTCATTTGTAACCCTGAGTTAGGAAGTGTTGAATCCTGGGTGCCAATTTGGGGCTCGAGCATCTACACTTTAGTATATGGGCCTGAGTCCAACCACCCATATCCCAAACTTCCTAGCACCTTCCCAAATGTGGCTGCTTGTGGTTGTTTGTGGTACAGTGTGGGTAAACTTGGCTAGCCACCAAACTTGGCTGTGCAGAGAAGAAAGAAAATTAGTCTGTAGGATTGTGGATTACTTTAGGTGGACTCACAGATCATGAGTCCAGTGGGTGCCATCTTCCTCTCTCTCATTTTTCCTTTTTCTTCCTCTGCTTTCTTTCTCTAATTGAAATCATTTACTAAAATAAACAATCATTTTATTGTTAAACCCTATATCAATTATTTTGCACTCCATGTGCTTCACATGAGAAAAAGCATCACAGTTACAGCAGACAAGAGAAAGGGATATAATTGCAAAAGCATGTTCTTTATTCAAAATGGGCTTATTCCACTTTTTTCACCCTGTAACTACAGCACAAAAAAAATCCCCTGTTAATAGTACATGTATTTTTTATGAATTGGACCCTTCATATTGAGAGTTGTGGTTTCTTCTATACTGTATGCATTAGCACAAACATAATCACATTAAGGTCACAAAGATCCTATCAGTTTTCCCTGAATTCATTCATTTCATACTCACTGTTTGCTGTTAGCACTGCTGAATGCAAAGATGATAAAGGTTACTTATTAGAAGATGGACAGTTGAATGCATTATTATTTTATGTTGGGCAGCTGATCCCTAGCTAAGCAGGGCAGAAGGCTTCTTTAAATTAAACTTCCTTTTCTTTCAATTCCTTCAAACTGACTAAATGCCAAAGACAGCACATCTCTTTGGAGTAAATGCTACTGTTTGCCTTGTTTTATTGGCATCTACCACTTCCTTATGATGTTTATGACATTAGTTCACATATATGTACTTTGCTTACAAGACAGAAGCAACTCTCCCACACAGCAAGCTCCCTAACTAGCCCCACATCCTACCTCTAGTATAATGATATGCAGCATTTTACAGATTTCCAATGTCATTTGTCTGGGAGGACTTGTACAATTCATTCTTTATTGGTTTAGCAGCTGCTGGCATCAGACCATTTTGACACTCAACAAACGATATATGTAAACACTCGCAATTTGGGGGTGTGTATACAAGATTATTTTACTGCTTGGCTTGATGTAGATATTTTGTTTTCAGAAGTTATAATGACCAATTCACTCCCATGGGAAGAGCCACAAGCTGGTTTGCAATTCAACCTAAGAAGTGAAATTGTGAGCTTCAACATCCTATTTGAAATTTAAAAAAATTGTAATTGTGCAGGAAGAAAAAATTCTGCAAAAATATAAAATAACTAAATAAACCTTGTGTTTTATCAGTCTTGGTGTAAATCTGTTAAAAAAGCTGCAGTAGATGTGGTTCAGTTAGTATGTAATCGCCAAGTAGGGGATGTAATGTGTACTTAAATCCAATGAAAGCACATGCATTTACAATCCTACAGACCCAACTCTCAGTAGAAGGCATGTTAACTATAGCAATCAGCTTTGGTGTGAAAGATTCCTGTTATTATAAAGAGATGTAGTGTGTAACAACAGTTTAGGCATGCAGATGGAGTGCAAGTGGATAAAACAATTTTATATTGGGCTGGGGTGTCAGGACAGGGAACAGGCTGTAGCAGCAACAATTCATGGTGCGTTTTCCATCACAAGTCACATGCTGTTTTGGGGGGAGGGGAAGAATAGCTCTATGCTGTCACTTTGAACCCTTGCATGCTCTCACTTTAACACACCCACAAATCCTGCACAATTCCACACAACCTTTCACCTCCCCCAGTGCTTTGCTACTCATCACTGAAGCTACTAAAGGAACCGCATTAAAAAGGTGTGATTTATTCAGGACTGTAGTAAAGACTAGAGATGGCAAAAAGAGTTCTCAAATATGTTTAAAGTAAAAGTCAGAAGCTCTGGCAAACCTTCCAAAACCTTTTCAAAGTTTTGCTTTGGATTGGGAGCAATTTCCTTTTTTTCCCTTAAACTGATTGACCCTGCACTTCCACACTGTCCTAACCTGGGATAGCAGTCACATGATGGTGGCTAACGAAACCACAGCCCTCATTGCCGAATCCACTAGTCTGGTCTCAGTCCTACATCGTTTGACAAATTTTCCCCTCTCTGCCATGGTCTTCCTGCAACCCTCTGGGGCTGCTGCATTCAGAGCCTCATTACAGGTTGGTCAACTGTTCAGACTTTATTAAGTCTGTGGAAAGAAAAGATGCATCCTGTAGGAGCCCAACAGAGAGCTAGGGGAACTGCAACAGCTCTGTTGACATGAGACCATGCTCCCAGATCAGTCTAAATTCCATGCTTAAAATCTACATTAGAGATATATGTGCCACCAAAGATTCTCACCCACAAAATTCTAAACCCTCCCTGAAACCATAAAGCAGGCTCAATTGTTTGATACCCATAGCAAGAGCTCATGATCTGCCACAGCACACTGAGCCATTATTTCAACTCAGAGTGGCTGCAGTAACTCATAACATGAGTCTCAAGACCTTGTAATTCTTGGATTGAAGTTAATTTGGGACTCTATTGCTCTCCCAAATCAACTGTAGCAATTATTTACTGTGGGATTTCATCAGGATTTCCCAAATACTTCTAATTTGTCTACTTTTCAGGACTATTCAGTTTGCAGGCTGGGTTAACACTGTAAGCTTGAGCCTGGCTGAGTTGAGGTTAAAAACGCAGCAAGAGCTGTTTATTCTCATTGTAAACCCAACAGTTAAAAATACCTAAAGATCCAAAGATCATTTCATCTACATATCAGCCTGACTGCTTCAAAAATCTGGAAAAGTATTTATTAGAGAATTGTACTCAAAAAGACCTGTATGGGAACTAATACATGTGTGTTCCTTAACCATAAACTACTGATACACAGAGAAAGAAATGGGGGAGTAAAGATGTGAAAAGTCGCAAGTGGGATACAATGATTTCTGACATCATTCCTATAATTAGGTCTGACCTGGCATCCACTTGAGCCCATGGAAAAACTCCCACGGGTATAGGATTAGTCCTGTAGGAAGGATTCAGGAATAGGGAACATTATATAGGATTAAAAAGCTTTGTAGATAGCAGGCACATCCCACGACAGTCATAATGCATGAAATGTGTGGTATCACAGTGAAGGATGCCCTGGTTAGTAACATCTTGTCAAGGCAAGACCTCTCTGTAAGAACATGCTGTGTAGGCGGGAAATAAGCAAAAAAGCTGCACAATCTAGCCATGCCAAAACACCAACTGACAGACAACTTTCTTCAAAGAGTAAGAGAGGGCACCATGATACTTACTAATGGGATTAAATGCTATGAAATATATAAATTGATCTAAAGTTCCAATCCATAAAAATGCTTGAGATCAGATTTTTACAAAGCAGCTTTTTACATCCCTTTTTTATATATTACTGTTCTGTTTATTTTTTCAGCATTACAGTAATTGAAAAATATCTACTGGTAAAAGATGCTATTAATTTAAGTGCATTCATAGTGTATTATGTCACTAATAGACTTAGGTAACATTATTCTTTTATCCTTTTTACAAAGCATTATTTTATTGTCCTCTCATTTCTAAGATTTTACTTCCACTTACAGTCAAGTAGAGTGAAGGCTTCATGGAATTCTATTATATTATTGTCCTGTCATTATTTTAACTCCATTACACAGCAACACAAAACCAGCATCAACTTCCATTTGTCATATTATTTATTTTGAGGATTATGTCAGATCTCAGACTGTGAATACGTGCCCACTAAACATAATTTGGAATTGGGCAAAAAGAAGTCATTACTTCCTTATACTCATTTAGACAATGTGGTTTCAAAGAAGATACTTGGGTTTTTTATTCTGTATTTTGACAGGAAGTTTGGACCACATGTAATTTTTAGAAGAAACCATATCTCTATGCCTTATTCCCTTTATTTACTGAAATTAAGAGGTCAGATCCTCAGGTATATGAGACCATTGTACGGTATGAAATGCCTGAAATGGGGAACAAAGGTGCTTTCCACTACTCTGTTTTATCCTTGCTAGTTGTGGGAGTATATGAGGACTGATTTGGCAGAGTACTGAGTAGTCTCAAGATTCCACTAAAGTTCTCCTGCATGTAATGGCCATCCTAAGAGAAGGATGATTCAGTGGTTAAGGTACTAGCCTCAGAATAAGAAAAGTGAGGTTAAATTCCCAACCCTGCCACAGACTTTCTGAGTGACCTTTGGCAAGCCCCGAAGTAGCAAAAACAGACATTACATCATTGTCACAATGCAACATGCTCCAGCCACATCTTTCTTCTTTCCTAACATAACCCCTATACTAAAGGTGGCACAAAGTCTGCATCCTGCACTTTATGCAAGGCAGAGGATCCCCTGTATTGTAGGAAGCCTCACCTTACAACTTAGGACAACTTTACGTTCTCTTTGTATCATCAGAGTGGCACAAAGGAGACTCAGTGAGGCTGAGGATCTGGCCCTACATTTTTATTTATTCATTAAATATCTTTATCATTTGGGGAAACAGTGCCTCTGAGAAATGCTAAGCCTGACACTCCTGGCCTGAATCCACAGAACAGGTAAAATACAGTAGGCAGCTGCAAATGTCTTTGTTCTATTTGCACTGGCAAAGTTAAGTCGACTTAAAGTCAACCTAAAGGCAACCTTGTTAAGTCAACCTATCAGAGCGGCAATATTTTAAGTCAACCTAAGTTGACATTGTTAAGTCAACTTAACAGCTTTAAGTCGACTTAATAAGGTTGACTTAGGACTATTCCCCGTCCACACTGGCTTGAAGTCGACTTAAGGCTTAAGATGACCTCAGAGGTGGTGTTATTAAATCGACTTAAGCTCTTATTAAGTCAACTTAAGGAAGGGTTTAAGTCAACTCAATAAAAGCCCAGTGTGGACACAGCTTTGTTTAGGTTGACTTAAGCCTCCTTAAGTCGACCTATCTTGCCAGTGTAGACGCACTTTTTGTTCCCAACTCCCCACTCTGCAGCATTCTGAAGTGGAGCCAAATTCTGCTCACCTTACTTGTGTCGTCACGGTTGGCTAGATAAGATAGTTCCATCCCAGTGCCTGCTCAATTCTCTCTACCCCTGCTATGACAAAAGTGTCAGTTGTGATGGTGTTTTTGTGGTTCATTTAAAAAAGACTATCACCAGACAGAAAACTTTTGGTTACTAGCAACTTCTGGTCACTGACAAATCATCCCATTAACAGTCAGCCAGTCCATACAGGTTACATTTATAAGATTAATTAAATATGTCCTCTAAGTATTTTCTCTTAAATACTAGAGAGATGCTATAGAAAACCGGAAGATAAATTGTAAATCGATAAAGAGTAGTTCGTCCAATGCATTTTGCCTCAACAAGGAAAGTTCAGATTCAAGCTAGACAGATTAATAAATAAAAATTAGAAATTACATCAGTTATACTCATCCTAAAGCTCTTTTCAATTAAAATAGTATTGAAAACAACTGCTAGATTCCACCTCCCCCATCCTTTAATATACTTTGCACAATTGACACTCTTCCTGTGAATTCCCTCATGAACAAGGTAAATAAGATGGAATATCATTGTAGGTTTCATTTCGGTCATTAAACAGAACATACCTTGTACATTTTAGTATATTTAGCAAGTACTCCCTTTGTACTGTTATAATAGTTTTGCTTTCATGTAATGTTATTCTAATTACTTTTCTCTGAATAGTATCTGTGGACCTCACAACTCCCTAAATGGTAACAATGGATAAATATCAGCTTGAGAAATTCAGGTCTATTTTATTTATGAAGGTGCAATTCTCCTGTAAATAACCCGGTTGTTAAAATGATATGTATCTATGTAATTGAGTCTTCTGTATACAAATAAATAAGGCTTTATTGCAATGTCAGAAGTTAACAGACCAGTCAATAAAATCAATAACTCACTTTTTCTTGCTTATATATCTAACTTTTCTCCACCTTTCCTATGTCCTCTGTTTGTTCTGGTTACATATTAACACTCTGAAGGATATATAGCTCTTATTGCATTGTTTAGTACAGGGTGGCCTGCAAAAAAGTATTAAGAAACACCAACTCAGCAATTTAAGACACTGCCTATTTACGGTGTAATTTCACATCTACCTGTCTTTTTTAAGCAAGTAGGAGAGAAAATGTCTAGATCTAAGTACTGGAGCACAATATATTTTTAATATGAACGACTACATGAAGGTCTAAGTAAATTAGGTCCATACTGATACATTTAGCTACAAATGCTTCAGGCTTGTATTGCATTATCGTAGAACAGCCATCAAAACAGCATTGCTAGATTATAGCACTGGGCAGCTCACGTCTCTATGGTTAAGGTTCTGTCAGCATTTCCATGATAAACCCCATTTTTCGGAAGTTTATATATTGGCTGTGAAAATTGCTTTGAACTAAAACTTAACAAACAAGAATCCAGATTTCATAGCTCCTGGCTCAAGTGAGTAGTTCCATTTTTTCAGTCGGATTGTTCTAGGAGGCAGGAGCTACATTTCTGAGTCAGCCAAGATGTCAGCTAACAACCTAGGGTGTTTTATTTATAATCAAACTCTTTGTTTAAGATTATTTGGTTCTTTTTAGCAATGTAAAAAATAGGAGATTACTACCTAATTTTGTTATGTCATTAAGTCCATGATTTGATCAATTCCAATTTTTAGTACTTTGGGGGGGGAGAGGGATTGAAACAGCAAAACTGCTATGATATAAAAACTGAACGAAGGGCGAATGTACTAAATTTTATTCCACTTTTAAATTTTCTCATGGATTTTCGTTCTGGATCTAGTACATCCCCTAAATATGCCAAAATGGAGATGGCTTCATAGCCATCCCTCCTTGTTTTTAAGGAACTCAAACATGCCCACAAAAGTAACCAGCCTGACTTACACTTATAGATGCAGTATCTTTTTTCTTGCACCCTCCTTAGCTGGTTGTATGTATGATCTGATATTCATGGATGTTTTCATGCTCTGATGTTGCTCTTGGTTCATAGCTAACATATGTTCTAACTTTGCATTTACCTTTTGGGTAAAACTGTCCTTGAATGTCATTTCACAGTGCAGAGCAGACAGGGACCGCTTGGCTCTAGGATGTCTCTGTCAACAGTGGAAACCCGTGGGTCATCCAGGCAATGACATAGGAACTCTATGTTGTAATATTCTCTAAATCCTTCTTAGTTAGGAAAACTGACTCAGAGCCTAGGCTCCACAGTTCATTGTGGGTGCGTCTACACTTACAAGTTAGGTCGACTTAAGGAGGCTTAAGTCGACCTAAACTACTCCGCGTCCACACTGGGCTTTCCTTAAGTCAGTTTAAGCATTTCCTTAAGAAAAAGTTAAGTTGACTTAATAACACCCCATTTTAGGTCAACTTAACGCTTAAGTCGACCTTATTAGATAGACTTAAGCCAGTGTGGACAGGGATTAGTGCCTAAGCCGACCTTATTAAGTTGACTTAATAAGGTTGAAAAGGGGCTATGTCAACACTAGAAAAGTTAAATCGACTTTTGTTAAGTCAACTTAATAAAGTCGATTTAACTTTTCTAGTGGCAACATAGCCTGTAAGATTACTGCAAGTTTCAATATTTTGTTAGAGCAAATCAATAAAGCTGGCAGAGCTTTCAAAATATGATATATAGTATGAAGTATATTAGTGAGTATGTTGGGGCAATGAAATTTGAGATTCTTTTTGGAATTCTATTTAGAGAAAAGGATTGACACAGGTATGTTTTTCCTGTTATTCCCTGGTACAGGGTAACAATGTGATGTTATGATTTGTTTTTCAGCTTGATATTAGAAACTGCTTTGGTAAGTAATTTTACTCATGCAAGTAGGCCCACTGAATTAATGAGATTCTTGGAACCTATAATGCTTCTCAGTTAAGTGTTCATGGGATCAGGTCCCTCCTGTATAAAAGTAGAACTAGGTGGGAAATGTTTTTCCTGTCCTGCAAAAATTAGAGATTTTGAACATTTTTCCCATCCTGAAATGGACTAAAAATTGAAATATTGAAAATTTTTGTGAACTGAAAAATAAAAAAAATTCAGTTCAGAACAATCAAAACAACTTTTCACTATTATTTTGACAAACTTCATTTCAATTTTGCCTTTTTTTAAACAATAAATTAAATTTCAAACTGAAAAATGGAACTCTTCAGTTCAGAAATGTCAAAATAGTATGTTTTGACAATTTTGGAATGTCTTTCAGAATTATTTTTAAATGGGAATTTTGGGGAAATAGACCCATTCCTGCAAAAATAAAGTTGGTTTCAACTAACTGGCATTTTTTAAACAAAAAATAACAATATTGAAAAATTCTTGTCCACATTTATGTCAGTCTAAATATGTGATATTGCTCTCTAGTCATCACAGAACAAGTGAGATTTATTAACAGCTAAAGAAATTATCTTTTAGTTCAAGTGATAAAAATTTCTGGAGCTAAAAACCCAGGATTCTAGCAGCAGGTGCCCAGATGCGTGTGGTTTATATAATATAATTGTGTTTTACCTGTACAGAATGTAAATTCATTACAGTGGAGCTAATTTCTATCCTATCCCTTTTTCTCCTCCTCCCAATCTTCACTTTCTCTTGAGTGAAAGATTTCAGAAGAGACCATGAAAACATCTTCATATTGGTGTTCTATATAAATGTTTACTGCACAAGATCTAACTCAGCAGGCAATACAGATTGTACTGTTTCTGTCATACAAAATTTTTATTTCATGGCATAAAGTAATTAAAGGACAGATTGTGGAATGAAATTGGAGCCCATAGTAAGGGATGATGCAGAATATCACTGCCCAAGAGAGACTACCTAGAGGCATACCTTTAGTACTCTCTGTTTGTATGGGTGGAAAGCTCATTCTGTGATAGCCTTTTATTTGATACAGTACACTTCCCCTAGCATGGCAGCCCAGCTCTGCTAAGAGGTAGAGGGGTGGAGCCATGACTACACCTTAGGGAGACCAGATGTCCTGATTTTGTAGGGACAGCCCCAATATTTGGGGTTTTGTCTAATATGGGCACCTATTGCGCCCATATTGCGCCCTCGTCCTGATTTTTCAGACATGCTAGCCGGTCACGCTATGTCCACCTACTCTTCCCATTCCTTCCTGGTCAGTTGTTCTTTGAAGGTGCTTCTCAGGAACAGACGGTGCAGAGGCTAGAATTCTGGCCAGGCCTTAACCAGCTAGTGAAATAGAGATTAAGGCTCCTCACTCCCTTCCCTGACACTGCCCAGCTGCAGAAGAGACACTAGCAATCTAGCTCTAAAGAAAGAAATTGTTCTGCAATATAACTTTTGGTACTCTCATAACTTGAGGGTGACAGTCCACTTGAAAAATAAAACAGTGTAAAATTATGTTAATCATGAAAAAATAAAAATAAAAATTCTGTTACAGACATGGGTAAAAGCTTGATTGCCTTAACTTTCCATATTTTTTAAAATATATAGAAGTGAAAAATAATTATAGTTTTTTAATATTGCATTTTTCAAATAACATGGTCATGAGACAGGAAAAGCAAGATGCGAAATACATACATAAAGTTTAACTCGCCTTTGTTGCACCCCTTTATCCTCCACAACAGTGCAAATTAAGCAGAGCAGAGTAAATCAGACCTTCCCACACAAAAAGTCTTGAAAACTCACAGCTGGGGTTGCCAGCCCTCCAAAATGGTTCTGGAATTGCCAGAAATTAAAGATTAAACTTTAATTAAAGATTATGTTTTATGATGAAACTTCCAGGAATATGTCCAACCAAAATTGCCAGTCCTACTCATAACATTTCTACAGTATCATCCCCTCTGATGGGTGAGCTCTGAGAGCCTGCAAAGATGAGGCCCTCTAATACAGCCAGACCTCTGAAGAAATCCTCTGGATCCCAACATTGCTAAAGGGTTGTAATGTTCATGCAGAGCCAATGTCTGTAATATTTCTAACTTGACCCTTTGCACATTCCCCCACCCTCCTGAGCAGCATGGCTCCTAACATTGGGTTAGATTCTTCCACTCTTATTCCCATTAAGTAGCACCTTGCATGGCAAGCTATCCAACTGCAACCAATGGACCTACTCATAGGGGACCTGATCCAAGGTCCATTGGTATCAGTGGAAATAATCCATAAGAGTAAAATAAGCGTTAGACCCAGAAAAATGACTATTCAAATGACTTCTATGGTTTTAACTAGTGGAGCAAAGGACAACCAAACCCTTCCCCATCTTCACTTTTAGCAAAAGATTGCAACATTTTAGTTATATTGGGGTGTGCACCGGGGACTGTTTTAAACTGGCAGCTGTAAGAAGAGACTTCATCCAATGAAATGTGGTGATACATTAACTAAACTTTATAGGCCCCTCACAATATACATACTTTTACTTTTACATTGCAATATTTGAGAATGCTTTAGGCTTTAGTCATATTTCTGTTTCTTCTTGCCTGCTCACACAACCTTTTCCTTTTCTTTTAAAAGGTGTATCTTCTCTTATTAGATTTTTTGCACAGTAAGTACAATGATTTAAAAGATACTCAACATACAAAAAGAAGGCAGAGTGGGGCCTAAGACACATTCCTGACTCAATTAACAATTTTACGAATATAAAAGAAATTCCCCAAATTGAAGTGCATAAATTATCTTTTCAGTCCACACTTTTCAGTGCATACAGTTTATGCTATGAATAAAAATATCCAAGCATTTAAATGTTAATAGGGCAGGAAATCAGATTACTGGGATAAGAAGATCAGGCCACCAAAGTTGTTTTGAATATGCAGTTTTCAGTGTGCTTAAATGTCACTTGAGACAGCAGGCCAGATTCTTTCTCAACTTGATGGATGTAACTGGGAGGAGAATTTAGCCCATTAGCTACAACTCATCTTCCAAACATACCTCCTCCACAATAAAATAAAAAATTCAAGTAGCATTTACCAGGGCTATATCAGATACACTCTAGTCTACTGTCCTTAAGAGACACCAATATCTTAATATTTCAACAGTATAATGAAATAATATAATTCAATAAAATACAGAACAATATCATCTATCAGAACAGACAACTTAAAAGAAAGCATTGCATTTTCTTTGTAAAACGATATATAATGACCATTACCTACAATGGATCAACCTGGCAGCTGCATAAGCATTCAATGCAGCAATAACTCCAGGCTCTGGTGTGGTAGTTTTCTTCCCAATGTCATATCATTTCACCCCCTCTGAATGGGGCTCATAGTGGTCCTGAAAAAACAAGCAACAACGTATCTCTCCCTACTCATCTGACCCCTGCCACCCTTTCCATTATATTAACAATTTTTAATTGTGCTAGTAATTTTCAGCTGACTTGTTCTAAGATTAACCCTGAGCTGTTTGCGTAACTTCAGCTAACGTGGCATCAACAGTACCACCATACATCCATTTTTTCAGCGGATTTATAGCTTTTTTTTTTTCAGGAAAGTTCACTGTGGGACAAAACTACGTATCCCAAGTTTGAGTGTAAGATGCTTTTTGTTTTTAAATCTGTTTGGCCATTTATATTTTACAAGTGTGGTGACAGTGGGTTTTGGACATACGTAACTCAGGCAGAAGTTTAATTTATCATTATTTCCTAAAGAGGAATAATATGTTGGGTGCACATAATAATATGTGGGGTGCTATAGCATCCACATTACTGAGCCAGATTGTTGGCTTTGACTGAGCTGTGTTCAGTGGTGGTTGGGAGAGGAGAGGATGCAAAGCTGGTTTTCTAACACATTTCCCTCCCACAATCCTGGGAGCATCTCGATGCTGACCCACAAGGCAAGTCAGAATAACCTGGGGGCTGCTCTGGCTTGCATCAGTTAGTAATGGTTTTCAAGAGCCATAATACTGCCAAAACCCCTGGTGCCCCCGTAAGCCAGGATCCTTTCTGTCCCCAACACCAGCAAGGTCATTAAGGGGGATATTCAAGGGCAATTGACTACCACACTAAGGCAGCTTCATAAGCTCTTTGTACCATGGAAGAAATGCAAAGGAGTAGCAGGAATCTCACCCACTGGGCTTTGCAATATGCAGTAGTGCACATGAAATGTGTATCTCCCCCCCCACCAATTTAATGTTTTAAAAAGTGTTTAGCCACATGGCACATGTACACTTAGTGGAGTTACAGTAAAAATATCTGTTTCTCTCTAGTCTACTTCAATCTCATGTATCAACCATAATCTTTCCATAGAGCCCATCCAAAGAGAGGAAAGGGCACACTGCTATGGATTTTTCCCAACTAAGATCCATGGCTTTGGGCTCTTCACAATGGGCTTTCAAAGTCATTGCTACACTTAGATTATTTTATTTTTGGTGATCCCATGCTAGACTAGGCACAAAGAAACTCATCATTCTTAGTTTTGCATGCAATTTTTAAAATTTTTATTTCTCCCCTTTCTGTGCTTTTTGCTGCAAATCAGGAACATGTGGGTATTTTCATACTGTAGGAAGTATAAGGAAATATCTGATGAATGACCTCATCCAGAAAATTCACTGTTACGGCTGAGACCCTATCCTTTGCTCTCTTTTCTCTGATTCCCTGCAGCTGATGGAAAAAGTATTGGTCATAACTGCTCATTCATAGCCTTTAGTGGCTGGTGTGAAATATGACATTTCGATTTAGTAGTACATCAGTGAGTATTTGTTCTCACCAATAATCATGCGAGAAGTACCGTTTGCTTTGTATTAATGAAAAGAAATGGCAAGGACGTATAATAATGGTCAATAATTATATGCTTTAATAGCACTATTAGTGTGCATATATGAGACCCATTATGCTCAGCTGATCCTTGCTAAAGGCTACATCTTATTTGAAAAACCCGAGAAAAGAGACATTGTAAAAGGGTGCTAAGAGGGACTGGGAGGAATAATTTCTCTGCTCCAACAAGAGTAGCTTGGTGTGACCTGGCTTGTAGGAGCAACTGGAGTCCATGCAGGGGATTAAATTCACACATGTACCCACTCAACGCCATACCCACCCTGCTCACAATCTCCCCACTCCCACAAACTATTATAAAGTGACAAACCATGGAGCTCTCATGCAAGTGACACAACATTGGATATCATACAACAAGATCTGGATGACCTCGTAAACTGGAATAATAGAAATAGGATGAAATTTAATAGTGGAAAATTCAAGGTTGTGCACTTAAACACTAATAACAAGGGTTCTGTGGGGGAGAGGGGCACGCCAGGCTCTGCTTGTGCCAGCCACTCTGGCAGGGAGGGCAGTGAGAGAGCCCTAAAGCCCTTTAAATCGACTTAAAGTCCACTTAGGGCTAATCTGTGTCTACACTGGCTAAACTGACTTAATAAAGTTTTATAAAGTCGACTTTAATTTTCCTTAAGTCGACTTAAGCTGCTGCTTAAGTCGACTTAAGGAAAATGTAGTCTAGATGCAGATTAAATCAAGTCGATTTAAGCAAGCTTAAGTCGACTCAATTTGTAAGTGTAGACGCACCCAAAGAGCTTGGCTTGCTTAGTAACCAAAAGAAGGCTCTCTGTAAATACATCTGAGGGATAAATACCCAGGAGGGAGAGGAGTTATTTTAGTTCAATACAAAAACAAATGGATATAAACTGGCCATCAGGAAATTTAGACTTGAAATTAGATGAAGGTTTCTAACCATCAAAGGAGTGAAGTTCTGGAACAACCTTCCAAGGGGAGCAGTGGGGTCAAGAAACTTAGCTGGCTTCAAGACTGAGCTTGATAAGTTTATGGAGGGTATGGTATGATGAAACAGCCTAATTTGGCAATTGACTGATTTGGACTGAGAGTGGTAAACATGACCAATGGCCTGTGATGGGATGTTAGTAGGGTGGGTTCTGAGTTACTACAGAGAATTCTTTCTGGATGTCTGGTTGGTGAATCTTGCCTACAGGATCAGGGTTTAACTGATCACCATATTTGGGATTGGGAAGGAATTTTCCCCCAAAAGCCCTGAGGGTTTTTCACCTTCTTCTGGAGCATGGGACACAGCTCATTTGGTGCTGGATTCTCTGTATTTTGAAATCTTTAAACCATGATTTGAGTACTTCAATAGCTCTGTCTTAGGTTAAAGGTCTTTTATTGGAGTGGGTGGGTGAGGTTTTGTGGCCTGTGTTGTGCAGGAGGTCAGACAAGATGAGCATAATGGTCCCTTCCAACCTTATAGTGTACGAGTCTATGAGCTGAGATCTATAGCGAGCAGGGAGTGCAAACGTGATGGTCTCCATTGTGGCAGGTACGAGGATTTCCAGAGCTAAAAACATTAAGCTAAAAGCTCAAACGAAAGAGCCAAGCATTGTAGCTGGGGACTGTAAAGGACTCACATTACCAGTGGATTAGACACAGGGCCCAACACACAACAGATACTGACCAGTGGGATACGACAAGTCTTTCTGCATGACTTCTCAACAGCCTGCCCCCTCGGCATCCCTGCAATGACTCTTCTGAATTTAGGATGGTCTGCACAGGGAGACTAAGGCCTTGTACAAGCTACAGCCTTATCGCACAGTAAGGAGCTTCACCACGCGATAAGGCTGTGAGCATACATACTACAATATTGCCTGTTGCACGGCAACAGCCCTCTTGCCGCACAACAGGTAAACCACCCAGACGATTGTGGTAATGCTTACCATGGATCGTCTGTCCTGCAATAGGGTGTGTGTACACTCATTGTGAGTTAGAGAGCCTCTGGGAATGTCCCAGAATGCCATTCGAGGCCACTCTGGGACACTGGAGCTGTCATACTTGTCAATTTCACTGCTCTAGCAGAGCAGTGAAATTGACAAGTAGGAGTGGAGCTCCAGCTGCCATGAGTGCCAGCATTCATGGCAGCTAGAGCCCCACTGCTACAGGGTTTCCCTCGAGGCAGGAAACTGAGTGGCGTTAGGGACTCCCCATGGCAGTGAGGCTCTAGCTGCCAGGAGCCCTGGCGGTTGGAGCCCTGCTGCGAGGTTTCCCTCAAGCCGCTCGGTTTCCTGGCTCTCTGCCAGGAAACTGAGCAGCTTGAGGGACTCCCTGTAGCAGTGGGGCTCTAGCTACCGGCACTCCTGGAGGCTACAGCCCCACTGTCGCTGGGGTCCCCACTGCTGGGGATCCCCTGCCACTGAGAAGCCAGTGATCTCGGCGGCTGGAGAGCCCCGCTGCCAGCGTAAAGGCTGGCTGGGCAGTGCATGGTGGGATAAGTGCCCACCATGCACTGCTCCTTCTAATAAAAATGCAAAGGAGCGTGAAACGCTCCTTTGCGCTAGAAGGATTTCTGTGTGGACAGGGGAAAGCGTTACAGTTATAACGCTTTGCTTGTACCACAACAATTTATCACAGGGATATAAGGATATACATCACAAGGATATAAGGATATACATCGCAGGGATTGCTTTGATATACATCACAGGGAGAGCTTGCATGGCTAAATTTGCATCAGCAGGAGATTATGCACTAAACTATTGTTCTAATATTGTCCTAATACAAATAGAACACTAAAACAGACAGGTGCTGTGCCTATCTTCAATTAGCTACAAGATGTGGAGTGTAATTTAGCCAATAGCAAGAAGTGGTAACTCCAAAAATAAAAGGCACTGTTTACTCAGACTGGTAGCCTGTGAAACACTGTCTCTGGGAATAAATCTGGCAGCAAACCAGGAGATAAAATCCAAAAGTTGTACTGTGTATTCTAACACGTCTCTGAATCAATGTTAAAAGCCAATATAATCCTGACCGGTCCATAGGGCTCCCTTTGACATTCCCTTTTTTTGTTGACAAGTTGTTGACCAACACATTTCATGATGTCATGGATGTGATGGGATGCTTGTAGGGGTGAGGGAAAGGAGGTGAGTTCATGCATGGTTCAGAGAGCTTTGCAGCATTTCAAAATTTCAAAACTCCAACACTAATTTGCCACAAAAACAAGAGAGGAGCACATAGCTTTGGCACTTTGCCAGATACCTCTCTAGACCAACCCTGGCTCTGACCCACATTAGGGTGCCTGCCGTACAAAGGGAGTTACTCTCCTCAATGAAATTTATCATGCCTTGATTGTGATCATGCTTTATGGAAACCAAGCTAGTGCTTAAGGGGTCAGTTCCACCTTAGTGTGGAGGGAGGTTGGCAGGCCATCTCACTCCACCAGGGTCTGGTCCAAGGCCTGTGCAAGTCCAGCACCCAAGAACATTGTAAGACAACCTTCCCTGGGCCACTTCCTACCTCTATCGTTTAAGCTTTGCAATCTGTAGCAACAGATAATGAAGAAAAGGTACTAACTGTACCTTCAGACTGTCTGGGCCTAGCAGGGAAGCTCCTCTTTGTTCAGAGGAGCTGCTGCAGCCACCCTTATCAGGAGCTCCCAGGGCTCTCAGCTGCCGTCTCAGCTCTCTTCTGGCGACTTCCTTTTCAGCTCCACCTCCATCTGGGGCATGCTCTGCAGGTGCAGCTGGCTGGGGCCCAGAACTGCTCTTTAACTCCTTCAGTGTCAATGCAGAATTTATACTCCTTCTGTCACACTGACATCCAGGGAATGTCCACAAAGGCAGAAAGCAGGATCACTTGCTTTCTTAGTCATGATCCAAAGCCCACAGACTACAATGGGAAAGACTCCTATTGACATCAGCGGGCTCTGGATCAGGCACATTCCAGTAACAACCCCAGGCCTCCTAAAGCTTGCCCACGCACTAGTGATGACATATGTACAGCCCCACAGAATGCTAAACCAATCCTTTTGATGTCCAGTGCATTGATCCATATCCCCCACCACCATGCCACTCTTATACTAGACACTCCTTTAAACCTTGATTTTGTTAATCTCATACTTGCCACCCCCAATACTCCCGTAATCCTATAGCATGCCCGTACATATTCCCTCTTCTACAGACTGGCAAGATCATTTTCTGATAGCCAAAGTACCCTCTTGAGTAGTTCGTGAACAAAGTAACCACTCTCCACCTCCAGGTGTCCCTGTTTGCAGATGTAGTATCAATCAACTCAACTTATAAAACAGAGGTGCTGTCACTGTTTCAGCAGCCAAGGATCCAGGAAGTAAAAGTACTCCATCTCCATCAACATTATCCACAACAAGAACAAGAATTATGCCTGACAGCGTGACTGCACCTGACATGATTGGCATTACGGAGTAATATACAGATCCAGGCTCTACCCTTCCTTTATAAACTCCACCTATGTGCATCATTCACTTGTCTATTCTCTCCCAATAATTGTGGCTTTCTGCTCAATGGCAAATAAGCTTGTCCCTTATGGTCCCAATAGTAAGATTTCTGGGTTTGATGTGCCAAGGCTGTACTCTGCCATCTCCATCTGCACCCCTCCCCCCACCCAAATCTCCTCAAGTATCTCCTCCTTATAAGAAGGAATGAATTCATTGCTGCCAAATTATTCTAAGTGCAGGGACAAAATGGTATAGTATCATCACACAAGAAATATCCACATCACTTTTGAAGGGACATTTAAAATAGCATCTCCAATCTCGTTGGTGGCCAGAACTTCATTTTCAAGATGCCAAATGCTCTCTTTCATGACTGTTGTGTTGGATATTAATATTCTAGTCTATCTATGCTCAGAGCATATATGAGGGTGGATGATTGGGATTATAAATCATTTCTGAGAGGATACCATCTCCTAGAAAAGGCATAATTTTAACAAGTGTGCATCTCAAACTCAGTTACAGAGATGAGCACATGAGATATATTTTGCACTCACCAAGCATGAATCCATAGGCAATGTCTTATTTCATTGACAGCTGGCAGCCCAGACTACTCCTAGATGAGTAAACTGTGGACTAACCCAGGATACCGCCCCACCACAGCCACAAAAGCCAACATGGGATCACACAGACCAATTCTATTAATGCTTCTTCTTCTGGAATGTAGCATTATATGCTCAAAGCGACGTGTGGTCCAGCATTGAGGAGGAATATAGTATGTACAAAATTCTTGCATATTGTTTTTTTGTTTCTGTTTGTCACGGGGAAGGGGATCTACTGTGCTGCCCTATGACCCAAGACACTGGGGACAACCTTGGGGATACAAGGAAGCTGCTAACTGACTCATTCAAACTGTCACCAATTATACAGTGGAAAGAATACCTAATGCAGCGGTGACTCTTCCTGGTTCAAAAAGGGCATGGCCCCTGTGCGTCTACTCTCCAGTTCACCCCTTCACTTACCAAAAGATGGCTTCAATGTTGAGCCTGTACCCCTGGAAATTTAGAGATCAAAAGCTCTTGAAAGATTCTTTGAGCAGGATATGAGATGTCATCCTCTTCTGCTTCTCATCCTGCCTTGCCTGCCTCCTCTTTCCCCCAAGCCCAGGCAGAGTTCTTGCAATAACAGAGCCATAGTCCATAACTTCCTTGCGGGACAGAATGTGTCGTCTTAGGTTCTGGAATGCCCCTAGTGCAATAGAGCCCAGGTCCTGATTGAGACCTCTGGGCTCTGATGTAAGATAAATATCCAATAACTTAAAGGACATCTGTTAGGAACCAGTACGAAAGGAGCTGGTAATAAGACAGAAAATATTATAATGACACGACATACTGTGTGTAGTTCTGGTCATCCCTTCTTCAAAAAGACACATTAAAATGGTGAAAAGTACAAAGAACAACAAGAGTGATTAGAAGGATGGAACAACTTCCTTCTGTGGAGAAATTAAAAAGGTTGGGACTGTTCAGCTTAGAAAAATAGATTAGTAAGAGAGGGATATGATATAATGTCCCCAACAAAGAAATCAGAATGATGTCCCATACCTATCCCTTCCCCCCCTCCTCAAAAAAAAAAAACAAAAAAAACAAACAGATTAGTCAATAGCTTAAAATAGAGGTAATAAATGTCTCCACTCCTTCCCATAATGAAGGAAACCTAAAGTGGGCGCAAATAGGGGTGGAATGCATAAACAAGGAAGCAGTAATTTAGCGACATCCTTCTCTTTTCCTGGATTACCCCCTCTACATGTATGTTATGGGGTCAAGGATACATGGAAATTCAAGCAGGACAGTTGGGAGAACGAGAGAACTGACAGTGTATATTGGACAAACAGGACAGTCTCTGTGCAAAAGAATAAATGGACACAAATCTGACATCAGAAATTGCAACACTCAAAAATCAATATGGGAACACTTCAATCTCCCTGCTCACTCCATTGATGACTTGCTAATAGCTGTGCTGAAACAGATGAATAACAAATCACAGCTTCAAAGAGAAATTGCAGAACTCAAATGTATATGCAAATTTGACTCAGTTGCCTTGGGGTTAAACAGGGACTACGGATTTTTCTCGCATTACAACAGGTGATTTGACCTCACCTTCCTCTATGTGCTGTTCACCAGTGTTTGAATCCTAACATCTATTTTGATTTGCTGTTACCGCCTGACCTGATCCTATGTCATACACTTCCCTTCATTTAATTTCCTCCCATTTGTAAATTTCCCATCTTCAAAGCGTCTGACGAAGGGGATTTTCTCCCACGAAAGCTCATGCGATAAATACATTTGTTAGTCTTTAAAAGTGCCACAGGACTCTGTTTCTTTTTCTGCAATAGACTAACACGACTACCCCTTTGGAATTTGTTATCTTATGCTTACTTTCCTCTCTGCATACTAAGCACCCCTGAGCAGGGAGGGGATGGAAACTTTGGGAAAAAGGAACAAGACAGCGTGTTCCTGAGAAGTTGTGCTGCCAGATGGTGGGTGTAGGGAGTCTTCGATTTTAAGCTCCTTGAAGCAGGAACCATCTTTTTACTCTGTGTTTATACAGTGTTTAGTACAAGAAGGGCCATGATTGGGGCTCCTTTAATAACAATAATAGTAAAAAATAATGGGGGCAGAGAGATGTGTAGAAGTATCACAGAATGTCCATAAGTTAAGAATCATTAACCCTGTCTATTCCAAGGGGGAGCAAATTCAACCTTCTACTTTCCTTCAATAGAAAAAGCTAAAGGTATCTGGCAGAGATTCCTAACTCTTACCTTCCCGTTGTCCCCATACACATCCTCTCGCGCACACCCATACAGCCCTTAGGTTAGCAGATAGTGCCACATTCATGCCATTCTGCCATGCACAGTTGCCAAAGAACACTTCAGTGATCATGAACAAATATCCAAAGACAGAATTTGACCCATAAAATGGAGAAACATCATCATTTGTATTATGGTAGTCCCTAGAGGACTCAACTGGGATCAGATCCCTCTTGCGTTGGGCACCTATTGTTCAAGACTGCAATTCAGGCAAGCATATATAAGAATGGAAGTAAGAATGTGTCCAACTTCTTTTGTGTATCAGGGCCTATCTAAACAAGGCAATGAGTGAGAGAAAGGAAATACTTTTATCCTCCTTTTTCCAGATGGAGATCTGAGGTACTGAGAGATCAAGTAGCTTGCACAAGGTCACAGAGGAAGTCTGTGTCAGAGCTAGGAACTGACATCTGGAGTCCCAGTCTAGTGCCAAGATCAAATACTCTGAGCTCAAACCAAATAAAAAACAAGGTACAAAGCCAGTTCAGAATACATATGAATGCCAGCAGAGGAGTGAAGAACTGATTGAAAGAGGCAGAAAGATCCACAGCAGATAAATTCAAGCAATTCCTTCACTAATTCTTCACAAGAAACCTAAAATGAGTGTGGCCACAAGAACTCAGAATAAAATTACTGCCCTGAAGCAGCAAGCTTAATCCATACCATACAACCTGGTGAAAGATGACAAACCTGATTGTTCGTTTTTCGAGTCGGGATACATTTTTCCCCCTCTAAAAGGGCAGAATCGAGCTTATAGTGAGGTAGAAACCTCTGTTCAGTTCCTGAATTGTCACTATTTTCCCCTTCAGGAAATGCTTACTGCATGATGCTTGTCTTGTTGTGTCATGGGCAGAACATTGATTGAATTCAAACCTTTTCCACTTCACCCTGAGTCTCTTATCCAGAGAAGTGCACGCAGTGTTCTCAATATAGGACAGGCATAATCTGCAGTCATCCAAGCTATTTACCAAGGGGATATATTTTAAATATGTGGTGTTTTGCAACCAAGGAATAAAGTTATGAAAAGGTTTTTATTTGGAATTTAAATGAAGCTGTAAATTAATTTCTGTAATCACTATTCATTAATATTTAATATATTTATATAAAGGATAAAATGCTTTAATTCCCTTGATATCCCATATTTAATAATGTGGAAGCAGCTTATCTTCTTCCTATCATAGAGACTGGATTTGCAATAACTAGTAAAGTTAAATCTGTATTTTTTTTAAAAAAAGAATCAATATTAAATAAATATATATGTACTTCCCCCCAGAATGCTCCTGATGTTATTTACAAAATTAAAAGCCAACAGAATGGCAAGGGACTTCATAACCATTTCATTACTACCTCCCTAATTGCATATGGTGGAACTGCATAATCTGTTTATTGAAATTGAAATCTTTGGAACTGATTCTCCCCACAGACATTAACAATAAGCATTCTGTGCAATAACACAGTACTTAATGCAATATTAACATTATATGCACCAGCTTTTAAATATCCTGTGGCTTCCCCAGCTGGAATAGGACATTTTTTAACATTCTTGTGTTCTGCTATTGCATTAAATCATGTATCTAATTTACAGACTTCAAAATACAATATTCACAGATTACAATAAATAAAGAAGGAGACATTCAGAAAACACACACACACAATTGATACTAGTACAAGCAAGACTACATTTAATAAAGTGGAAATAAAGTAGGCTCTTCTTGGAAATCTGAATGGATTTTGATGCCCAATATGAAATAAATTGTTTCTGATTTCCACTGTGTCTCTTGAAAAGCAGGTTTGCAAATAATGGGGTGATACTGCAATGTGTTGATCCTAAACCTGTACTTGATGAGTATTCTTTACTCAAGTGAGTAGTCCCTTTTGGACTGATCCTATACATACTTATGTCCATGAACACTTGTGCTCGAATGACATCAGTGGAAACTTACTCATGTTTTAGTTTGCAGAAAGAGCCTAATAGGGCCTAATCATGTGAGTAAGAAATGTCCCTCGGCGCAATCTGTCTCCAGCATCAAAGAGACTTTAAAAGAACTACAAAGGAAAAAAGATTGTGCCCATTTTTGCTTCTTTTGGATGTATGAAGAGGGCTTGAAAGCATTTCTACTTTTTATTAAAGTCTTTTCTATTTCTTTTTACATTAGAAATTTGTTTGAGCTGTAACACTATGGGCATCTGGAGAGCCAGCTGGTTTATGGTATCACAAATACCATGCAACAGCAACCTGATGGATAGGAATAACAGCTTTTGATTCTTTGGTTTCAATAATATTAATTTATTTTAAATTCTTAATACCATAATAGTCGACAAAAAATTGTCCAAAAGATTCAATATCCCTTCAATTAAAGAATGACAAGATGACACTTGGTATTTCTGAACTAAAAAAGCAAGCACAAAATTTGGAGAAACAAAGTATCTTAAATAGAAAAAGAGGGGACAAATGCCAGTTATTTTTCCTCTTCATTTCACCACTACTGTGTGTTAAAGAGGCCCAGGACCTCTCAGGTGGTACTTGGCACACTGCAGGATTGAGCCACATATTTTTACAAAGTTCCCTCTGCTAGGAAAGATAGAAGCTCTGTTACTCTAATGATTAGACTAAAAGAGATGTTAGACCCTGTGAAGTACAGTTCCTTTACTCTGATGTGACACCTAGATGTGCATTATGCTATGACATTTTATCCATCACCAAACCTCACTGGAGCTTGGAGGAAGTCTAGGAATACCAGGAGTGCCTCTTTACAGTAGACTCCACAGTTGTTCAAAAGCTTTTAATAATGAATACTTTACAAAACTGTGAGATATACCTAAAAAAAAACATTTATCAGAGCCTCCAAAGGCCAGCATCAGACTCCAGCAGGGTCCCTTAGCTAACGTGATGCTACACCAAAGCTGGCCATGTTCAGGGACATCACATCAAAGAGGAAGTCAATAGCTGAGGTTGGATCTTCCAGGCACCGTAAAGATAAAGAAAATGTCCCCATTTCCCTTCACCTTGTGTTGCCCTTTAAATCAGTCCGAAGAGTATGTAGTAGAATTTCTGCCATGCTAACTTGCCATTGGTAAAAATGGTTACACAAGTGGCAGGACAATACAGAATTATACCCAAAATATGCTAAAAGCCTCTTTTCTACGTCCTGATGCAGCAAGGTGCTTCAAGCACAAGTACTCCCACCGACTTCAGGGGCTGATGCACTCAATCAAGTCAAAGGACAGACTCCCACTGACTAATGATCATTTCTGGATGAGGCCCACATTGCTAGATGTGAAGTACAGATATAAAGGAAAGCTTACAAATCAACTTTAAAACACCAGTGCACTAATAGGAAGAGTAAATAACAGGAAAAGTGGGAAAACAAAACTAGTGTATTGAAATTAATCACTTCCTCTTCAGTTAGCCCATCCTTCAGTTAAATATCAAACAGTGGGAAGTACTGTAGATTATTTTTACCGGTCAAAAGTGCATTAAAAACAATCTTTGGCATGATACAAGACCAATTTGAATATTAAAACAAACACATCCAAAAACCTCAATGGAAAATATCATGCAGAAGGAGGCCATTCATTTTGATTATTATATTTACTGAGTTTTCCAGAATAGTGTAAAAAACCCTCAGTATTAGCCTGGATGCTTTCAGTAAGTTTTATTTCATTTTCTAAATGAAAGTTTGCCATTCAAAACTAATCTTCAAAAACATTGTCCTCCTCCTAATTAAAAAAGATTTCTCAAAAGCTTCCAAAGACAGAGCTCTGCAAATAGAAAGGAGAAATTGTTTGGTTATATGCCAATAACTCACTGCATTGGTGTAAATATCTTTTTAATTTTTTTCTAATGTACTCTTAAGTATTTAACACTCTTCATGGTCAATAACAACAAAAATATTCATCTGAACTGTCAATTTTTTAAAATAAATTGTTGCTTCAGAATCAAGATGCTGTATCTGCAAGTTGTAATAGTCCTGCCAGATTAGTTATAAAAGTGAGCTAAAGCTCTCATTAAACCACTTGCACTGTATTTATTTATTTATTTATTTATTTATTTATTTAATTTATTTATTTTTAATGTCTATTTCACTTTCTGGAAATTGCACCACACCGTGAAGTTAGTACCTCGAGACGTTTGGGGAATAGCAGATTTAAAGTCAGCCAATTACTTAGGAGGGTTACAATTTTTAATTTTAAATACTTTTGGGTATTTTATTCCTTTGCCTGAGGTTCACTACAGCACAGCTAACACCTGCATCAATTCTGAAAGTGAGGGGGTTCCCAGAATCTCCAATCTCTGCTGTGTCATTTCAGTTATCCCATATTTTCCCCCAGTCTCCTAAAACCTAATACTGAAATATCAATGCAGCTGTCACAGCTGGGATTTGGACAGAAAATATTATTTTCAAAGTTACAGTGCAAGTCAATGCATTTCTGTGTATTTGGTGTTGCAGAGAGACGATACTTTGGACATATGAAGTAGGGCCACATTTGTTAGGGGCATAAGCAAGTCCATGTCAGTCAGTTATGCCAGTAGTCTGTAATGTGGTCCTTACTCTTTTAGAAAAGAGAAATTAGCACCATCTTTTTAAGGGTCCGGCTAGGACTGGTTGAAAATTTTCAGTTAAAACTTTTTTTCCTCCTATGGAAAATTGGGTTTTTGAGAAATGAAATGTTGCAGAAAGTCTCTGCTAACTAATTTTATGCAAAATAGGCACGTCTCAGTACCCCACCACTTCTAACATAACATCAGCTGAGCACATCATTACGGAGCTGAAATGGAGAATCATCAGCAAAGCAGGTAACACCTGGGTATGAGACACTAAATTATAGATGATCAGCATCTCTCAGGGTCAGATCCTTAGCAGGAGGGATTTGCATCCAAAAAATGGAGGGGAAAGGAAGAAATAAAGCAATCACTGTATAGATGCTCAAACTCCCAAGTAAATCTTAAGTGAGAATTTGTCAGCAACCAGGGATCTATAATTACACCAAGGCCTAATCCTGTTCCCATTGAAGCCAGCATCAAAAACCCAAGCAGGTTCAGTGCGAACTAAATCAAATACAGTGACTCAAAAATGAAGAGGCATATTTTATTTTAGAAGCATCTTCTTGACGCAAACATAGTCAACAAAAGATGACATGGGAAACTAAGTTTTCGAATGAAATACAGCAGACCTGCTTAATACAAATGTTTGTCATCGGAAGACACCAATCTAAATGTCTTGAAGTATAGTATGCTCTGTATCTTTCCTGGGTACATGCTCAACACTCTCTTCTGTTCTTCTTACCAGCTGTGTCCATTTTGTCAGTAAGAGTGGTAGCACTTCAGCAGCAAAGGCCAGTAAAACTGTTTCCTATTACTATTGTCATGATGTGCACAGTTACTCAACTTGTTCTTGCTCTATTCTTCCTCTTCCAGGAAAACAAACACTCTAAAACAGTGGTTTTCAAACTTTTTTCCTCAGGACCCAGTTGAAAAAAATCATTTATGCCCACGACCCAACAATTACATCTTTGAGCAATGCATTCCAGTCTTTCAGCAGCAGTGCAGGGGGTGCCATGACCCAGTACCCGAGGGTCTGCATCCTAGTACTGGGTCCTGACCCATGGTTTGAAAACCACTGCTCTAAAATAGAGACAAAAAAGACCAACGGCTCTGTCTAGGATTTGGAAACTAGGAAGTTTCCACTTGTTATAATAATGGGTTGGTTCATTTTTTAAAGAAATCTGCTAAAGAAAGAGAGGGTGTTCTAAGAATCAGCACCACACAGAAGGCAGGGAGAATGTGTATTGCACCCCTCGGGCAGCAGTAACTACTCCTGTTCTGCTGGAGTAGATTAGCTTCCACTGGTGCTGTGGCAAAGCGTCAAGCTGATTCAAGGATATATAGCCTTTGTATAGTGTCCAGTCCTTGATCTCTATCCAATGTCCATTAAACTACTGACTTTACTGGCATTAGACTAGATATCCTGCCCATATCTGACCCATCAGGAGACTGGTGTGCTGTTGCCTGGCCTGAGCCCCCTTAGACTTCAGAGACATTGCCATCCAAATTATATCCATTTGGACCTCCCACAGGGACTTAAAGTGTAAGTGAATTAGTATTTCATCACCCCAGACCAGTGAACTATTCCCATTTAGACCAGTGGTTCTCAAACTTATTTGATTGCGCCCTTCTTTGTGACTGTATTTGTTCACGCATCACCTTCCCACCACACAAGTACATATACCAATAAAAATAAAATCAACATACAACTCTCACTAAACACTAAAACCAGTAAGACGTTGATTCAAACAGCAATTGAAATATATAGTAATGTAAATTTTAAGTGAAATACTGCTTATTTGCACCACACTATTGTTTTCTAGTCTGATAGGTGCGTGTATTTTTTTGGAGCACAGCAATTCACTCCTGGGTTGAATGCTTGAGACAGCTAACCAGAGATTCCCTTCTACCATCAATTAAATGTGCATATTGCATCATAGCCAACAGATTAACATACAGACGGCATTAGCAATGACTTTGTATAATGCAATGCAAGCTTAACAGAAATCCCTTAAAATGCACAGCACCATCTAGAGTCAAATGCACAGTGTCATGTGAGGACTTGTGTCTGGGGGAAATCAGCTTTGCTAGTTACTTGTTGCTCTGGGTCAAATGTGCACAGTAATTTTTTTTTCCCTAAAGCTTCTCACGCCCACTGCCTCCAGAGAGGCCTCCCTCCGTTTTAGACCATGCTGGAATCTTCAAGTAGATGCCCTTAGGTTAGACTCCTAAATCCAGTCTAGGCACAGGGATACAAATATGTGTTGGTTGAATACATGCAGCTTCCTGTGACTTCATATTTGGGGAGAAATGCTTGAGCAGTGGTATGCTTGAGGGGGAGGAAGCAGGGACGCAGGCTACCACAATAAAGGGACACAGAACTCCTCCAGCCCCAGAGCTGCAGTGGGGAGAGCGAACTTCTGCAATCCCGGGGCTGGAGGAATTTTATGTCCCTCCAGAAGCAGTCAAATTTAAATTCCTGTTCACGCCCCTATGTTTGAGTGTTAAAATGATGGTAAATTTTCCTTTGTGTTTCATTTTCTTGTTTTCACGTGGAGAGGAAAGATGGCCCTTATAGGTAAGACACTGGACTGTGACTTGGGAGATCTAGATTCAATTCCCATTCCTTCCACATACTTTTTGTGCAACTTTGGACTTTGTACCTGATTCTGCAAGACCCTTAAGCATGTGAGCTTTAAGCCTGGGAGCAGTCCCACTGAGTCAGAGGGGCTATTCATAGAATGCTGACAGTTCCTGCTGAATCAGGGCCTTTATCCTCAGCGCCGTCCGGTGGGGGGAGCGGGGCCCAGGGCCAACTGGCCTAGGCGAGGTCCTGGCCCTCCCCCTGCTGGAGGGCAGGCGGGCCGCTCCACCCCCCCACCAGGGAGCCAGCCCGGGCGGGGAGGCTGAGGCTGCTGGTGGGGAGCCGGCTCTGGGCCCAACCCCGGAAGCAGGGGCCACCGGTGGGGGGAGCCGGCCGCAGCCGGGACCCCAGGCTGCTGTGGCCAGTGCCCCAGCCGGGGACCTGAGGCCGCTGCCGAGGGCTGGCCCTGGCCACATGGGGCAGGTCGCAGCAGGCCACCCCAGAGGCAGGCCCCGGCCACCTGCTCCACCCTGGGGGCGGGGAGGGCTAGTCCAGAGGCTGGGCTTAGTGCTCCCGGCCCGCGGGGCAGGGAAGATTGGGGGGACTGCAGGGCCCATGTAACCACGGGGCCCGGGGTGATCACCCCGTTTGCCCACCCCTAGGGATGGCCCTGTTTATCCTTTTGTGTTTCAATTCCAAACATGTAAAATTGGTATACTACTACTTTCTGTCTCCCACCCTTTGTGCTTACACATTTCAAGTCAGACGCATTTGACTTTGTAATCAGTAGTACCTGCCCAAACAACATGCAGTCTATGTGTTGATATAGTGCATAGCATAATGGGGCCTCAATCTCAGCTGAGGCCCCTAGGTGCAACCACAAAACAAACAAAATTTAATAAAGACAGGTGACAATATTGTGAGATTATTTCTGCACATTATGGAACACTAGGGGCCACAATAATGAATATCAATATGTAGTAACTATATAGCTCCTTAAAACATTAAATAGCTACTAGACGCCCACAGCAGACCTATGAAGGCTAGTAGAAAGACTTTCATTGTGATTTTTTTAGCTATGCTCCTGGACTCCAATCCCTGAAGCTTACATTCAATAGCTAAGAAAGCTCCGTGCATATAGCACTAATCTTATCTTGATGCTCAAAGAAAAACAGATCAATAAACTATTCATAAGCAGATGTATAACTAAAGTATTGATATAATTTTTCTCTTGTCCATCAACATCTTGCTACTCCTGTTTTGTTTGCATTTCTATGTACGCAAAATGTATATCATACTTCTGGTTGATCTGTACAAGTAGTCATCCATTTCCAACATGCACTAGAAATGCTAACTTAACCAATCCTCCTCCATCTTCTCACCATCATTATAATTCCTCCAAAACTATGGGAATCAATGCTTTAAGGTGCTGAGCATCCTCCAGGCCTACTGAGATCAATTAAAGTCGGGGGTCACTCATCACCTGAAGGAGTTGCACAGCATCTACAAGAATTTGGCCCTTAGTCTCTTTGCCCTGTTTTTCTCATTGACCCATTTAATGTATTGCACACTCTTCGGGGTAGGGACCTGTGTTTGTGCAGCGCCTAGCCCAACGGAGTCTTGATCCATGACAAGTATTCCTAGCCTCTATTGCCATACAAATGATGATGATGATAAACCTTCCAAAAACTGGTCAGTAAAACCAGTCAAGAAATGCAGAAACATTTTTCCTGTACCTTTTAGGGGAAAAAGATGTTCATAAAAATGTAATCTTTCAAACAATTTCAACCACTAAGCAAAAACTGTTGGGAAAATTTCAACCAAAATTTAATCATTTCAACCAGATATACTTGATAATAAGAACCAATCTAAAGTGAACATTCTACCCTTCTCTCACAGCGTAACCTTGATCAGCATTAGTTTGTTGTTCTTACAGAGCATGAAACATGGACCAGTGGACTCTCTATTTTTTGTTAATTTGGTATTTTGAATCCAGAGCTAATGCAGAAGTCATTAAATATATAGCAAGACCTCTACTCATTATGGCCATTTCTATTTAGGGGGCCACATGGCTTCCTACCAATAAAATAGAAAAGGAAATCCCACTACCACTGATGCATTTTGTCAGGATCTAAGAGTCCTAACTTGCCCAAGCTGTGTCCCCACTGGCCTCCACATGTATTATCCAGCTTGTATGGTAGCAAGTGGCTGGAAAGGAGGTGTGTTATCACATTCAAATCATCAGAACTGATCTGAAAAAAAAAAGTAATTACTGAAAACATGCAAAATAATTCTTATTTATTAGCGATTACTTGGACTTGTGGATTTTTGTTGGAAATCAATTTTAATTAGAGATACAGAGTAAAATCATTGTTTGTTACTTCTTTTTGCTAAAAAGTAATTCAACTAAATATTAACATAAGAGAAATTCTTTAAGACTAGATTTTCCATGCCACTTAAGCCAAATCAAATAGAGCCCTTCCGGGCGGAGTTGGTAATGGAATCACTCTCTCCCAGCCTGGAATCCTGCAGAAGTTGTTACATGGATTCACTAGAGATGTGCATTCTGTGATCTTCAAGTCTGATTCTGCAAATCAGCGGCACTATTCACACACTTAAAATCAGGCATATACTTAAGTGCTTCACTAATCAGGGCCAGTGCTCAGCATCATGCAGTCCATGGTTGCTAACATTTCTGGAGGAGAAGCAGCAGCTGCTTTTCTTTCATACAGCTCGTTGTGGACAGATTTATGGAAATAATAGGTTTTGTTTTCAAAGTTTGCAACTCTGTATTTCAGCAACATAAATAATCCCTGCCACTAGACCTATTGGTAATCCTGCTCCTCCAGGCAAGCTTTCTCCAAGGCCCGAGAATGGCACTGTGATAGCAGCTCTAAGTGTTGGTATCATGGTTGACTTTTGAGCACATACAAAAGCATTCTGAATTTAGCACTAACTGCAGGTACTGAGGTCCCCACCATGATGACAGAATTTGAGCCAGATTCACACAAATACAACTCCAGGCAATGGAAGTTGCACTTCCTTATGCAAAGTATGAATTTTGTCTGCTGTACGTGTCTAGGTGCACAATGTTCCTACCCCCACATCCACACATTTTATATGCTAAATACGCTCATCCTATCTGTTAATAGAAATGTGTGGCCCAGTACATAATATTCCCTGAGGCCCCACCTCTCCATTTTCATTTTATTTACAAAGACATGACAGATATTTTGTGCGGGGGCCTGAACTTGAGGCCAGGGTACAATTATCCCAGCTTCCACCTCTCATTGTCATCCCTTCATCCATTTGCTGCTGTTTCTTTTATTTTCCTGCCACAGCTCCTTTCTATTTGTTATATTTTTCATTGTTCCTTTTAGTCTTAAATTAGACTAAACTATGCAGGGCAAGAATCGTCCTGATTCTGTTGGTTTGTACAGCACCCACTACAATAGTCCATAACCTTACTGGACGTCTAAATGACACTGTAATACAAATATTAAATAATAGTAACAATAATAATAAAAGAAGATATATGGATGCTGCATCCATGAGAAGTTGGAAAAGCAAGGTTTAAATTTATCTATTACTTACTTGCTGTTGCATCATCTACCCTCTGCTCACTAATGCTGCTCCCATAGAATTTCTGTAATTTTTCAACCTCCTCTGATCAGTTTCAAGCAATTGACTTTTTCAAAAAGAAACCCAACTGCCAGAATGATGCTTTCTTCTTCTTCATCACCCTCCAAAAACATGGAATTCCCTCCCCCCAATTCAGCTGTCCCAAGATCCAAAGCAAGTAATACCCATTCTTGCTCCAATGGCAGGTTTAAGGTCCAAATCTTTCAGAACACAACAGAAATCAAACACTTTATGCTGAATGAGAAGATTTTCAGCTCCCACTTCTAGTCTTAGTAGGTCCCAAGATAGAGTACTTTAATGTCATAACAATGTTATATATAGAAAAGCTATTTTAGGAACTTTATTAGAGGTTCCCTATGAGCACTGTGTATTTTGACTCATTCTTACAAAGGCACCTCATTTCATAGAAGGAAGGAATCAATCAAACAAACAACAGTTTTGGTAAAGTGAATGCTGAATTATTAGCAGCTATAAAGACTCATATTCTGCAAACACTAAATGTGCATGTATAACTTTCTGCATGTGACTATTACTGCTAAAATCAATGGGCCTCATGTGAGTAATGTTATAGACATGTAAATGTTTGTATTATCAAGGCATATCTGGGCTGTTAATAATTTGGTGTTCACTGTCAGCAAAATTTGGATCATACCCATTCCTTTGGCCAGTCTATATGCTAGGTGTGACTAAACTTTTTGACTCCCTGAGACCTGCCCTACCCACTGGGCAGAATCCTCTGAAACCATGCCACAGGTCAGAATCTCTGAGCTCTCCACCCCAGTCTGATAGGCTGAGAATCAGGGGATATAAGGAACTCTGTGAGTTGCACTTTAATTGTAAAAGAGCCACAGATTGGTCACCCCTGCTATTGTCCATCATGTCAATATACTGAAAGACCAACTGGAAGAACACTATGCATGACAAAGATAGCCGAAGCCATTAAGCACATCATTTCTAAACAAGTATTAGCAGATACTCATGGCTTTATCTTATATATTCTGTCATGCCAAATTTTTCAGGCTTTCACTTGAAGGATTAAGACTTTCTCCCAAGACATGTCAAGCAGAGCTCCTATGAATTCCAATTTCAATGCTAGGGACTAAATGGGACGTGGGATAATTTATTATGAAGCTTTCTTCACAGGTCTATGATAATTTATTATGGATCTCTCAACTGCTTCTAAGGAGCTGTCCTTGATCAGCCAATTGTCTGAGTTAAGAGAAAACATTTAGTCCTACTCTGTGTAAATAACCTGTTATAAAAGCTAAATATTTCATGGATATGAAGCGCTAAAGACACCACAAAGAAACCTCACAACTGAAAGCATAGTTTAAAATTTTCCTTGAAGCAAAAATAAAACATTATGGTAAATATATCTAAAGTATCTGATTTTAACTCTCATGTAGTATGTGAAAACAACAATGAAAGTGATTAAACAACATTAAGAGCATAAAAATGTCAATCGAGGGCTATATCCAATTATTTAGCTTGCCCCTTATTTTATTTTAAACGTTATAATATTAATGAAAGGAGAGGGTTTCTAGATAAATAATTGGGCTCAAAGGGTAGTCATCAATGACAATGTCTAGATGACAGCTGATAACAAGTGGAGGGCCCCAGGGGTTGGTGCCGGGGCTGCTTTTGTTCAGCATCCTCATTGATGATCTGGAGAAGGGAGTAGATTGCACCCTCAACAAGTGTACGGATTTACTAAACGGGGGGAGTGGTAGATACACTGGAAGGCAGGGATAGGATACAGAGTGACCTAGACAAATTAGAGGATTAGGTCAAAAGAAATCAATGAAGTTCAACAAAGACAAGTGCAGAGTCCTGCACTTAAGATGGAAGAATCCCATGAAGTGCTACAGACTGGGCACCAACTGACTAGGCAGCAGTTTGGCAGAAAAAGACCTGAGGGTTACAGTGGACAAGAAACTGGATATGAGTCAACAGTGTGTGCTTATTGCCAAGAAAGCTAATGGCATATTGGGCTTTATTAGCAGGAGCATTGCCAACCGATCAAGTGAAGCGATTATTTCCTCTATTTGGCACTGCTGAGGCTTGATCTGGTGCCCTGTGTCCAGTTATGGCTCCCCCACTATGGGAAGGATATGGAGAAATTTGAGAGAGTCCAGAGGAGGATAACAAAAATGATTAGGGAGCTGGAGCACATGACTTATGAAGAAAGGCTGAGGGAATTAGGGTTGTTTAGTTTGCAAAAGAAGAGAATGAGGCGGTATTCAATAGTAGCCTTTAACTACCTGAAAAGAGGTTCCAGCATGGAGGGAACAAGGCTGTTTACAATGATAGTAGAGGACAGAACTAGAAGCGATGGTCTTAAATGGTAGTGGGGGAGGTCTAGGTTGGATATTAGGAATAGCTTTTTCACTAGGAGGGTGGTGAAGCACTGGAATGGGTTACCTAAGGAGGTGGTGGAATTTGTAACCTTACAGGTTTTTAAGGTGCTGCTTGAGAAAGCCCTGGCTGGGATAATTTAGTTGGGGCTGGTCCTGCATTGAGCAGAAAGTTGGAGTAGATGACCTCCTGGGGTTCCTTTCAACTTTAATCTTCTACAATTCTAAAGAGTCTGTTTCTGATCCTCTTCTGTGTTTTCTATAATTGAGCTATTTAAAGAGAGCTCAAAAATGTTTTGATATGTCTTCTGAATGGATTTCTGGATACAACTGTTCTTCAATGATCATTATAATGAAAAAGTATTCATCACTAACTCAACAGATACTGTATGTCCACAGCTAGGTTTAGGGATTTCATGAAAACATAGTGAAATGGACAGTACTTTGGAACTTAAGATATGTGTTGATGATAGGCCCAATAAGTGACTCGGAAATCTTTGATTTCTTTAATTAAGCTACTTCTGTTCCCAATGGCTATCTTAATAAAAAAGCTCATTCCCAATCAGAGGAGATGCTAAGAAGCAAGCAGCTGAGAAATGACTTTGGAGAAGGTCTCTGGCTCTACTTGTGTCTTAAGTTGATGTGTCCCTTCCTCTCTCTGAAAGAGAAATTTTCACTAACACATAGAAGACTCCTTAAGTCGCTTACCTCTTGCAAAAGTGTCAATATACACACTCTTATACATGTGCTAATAAAGTTTGCAGATGACACAAAGTTGGGAGGTGCTGCCAAGATAGAGAAGGATTGGGATCTCATACAGAAAGATCTGGATACCCTGGTAAACTGGAATAATAGAAATTCAATAGTGACATAGGACTAATAAGAATTTTTCCTGTAAGCTGGGAATGCATCAATTGAAAGTGATGGAGGAAGAGAAGGACCTGAAGTACTGGTTGGTCACAGGATGACTATGACTGTGAACTGGCAATGTGATGTGGCCATGAGAAAAGCTAATGAGGTTCTAAGATGCATCAGACGAGGTATTTCCAGTAGAAATAGGGAGACGCGAGTACCATTATAGAAGGTGCTGGTGAGATCTCTTCTGGAATATTGTACAGAATATTGTACAATCATCTGGAATATTGTACAGAGGAACTCCTGTACTTTCTCTATATATTGAAACCACAGTTGAACACTGTGGCCCTGATGGTTGGCAATTTTGGGTGCTCACGTGTGTCATCAAGAATTCTGTGTTGGTGCTCTTCAAGCTATAGAACTTTCAAAACGTAAGCTTCAGTTCACGCTACCAGCACAGGTGGGTGAAAACTATGCAAAGAGGAGCTGCTGCATTGGAAGGGGTATTCAGTCCATGTAAAAGAAGGCAGTGTATGCTAGGGCGACCCAATGTCCCAATTTCATAGGGACAGTCCTGTTAGTCAGAGCTTTGTCTTAGAACTTTAGAATATCTACATAAGGTAATTTTCCTCAAGAAACAATTTCTGGCCCAAGATAGTTTGGAAACTATAAGATATCTGAAATGTACATTAGGCACTTCTTTATAGAAAGCCAGGCAAATATTACAACTCATTAGACAGTTCCATATCATACCATGCTTTGGCTTCCTACATACAAACATTACGGTCATCAGCCGAACATGCGTGATGTCAGGGATAAAACCCAAGATATTTGACTCATGGTGCTAGAGGAGCTAGTGGTGCTAGAGGAGAATTCCTTAAAAGCTGTCAATAGCATTTGACCTTCTATTGTCTCTAAACCAGTAATTGCACATTGAGCAGGTCTGATATGTCATACAATAGAGGACGGTGGTTAGACTAGTTGTATAAGGCAAGTGAGCAGTATTTGGCCTAAATGTGTGCACACACAAAGTCAATGTATTACTTTCCATTGCATTGGTTTATACGCTAACCACACTGATGGCCTGATCTGGGCCTTATGTGAGTTGGAATATATCCATGACTGTAATGAAATTCCACCTTCCGACAACTTACTTCTGAAGGAACCTCAGCACATATGCAGCCTGATACTACTATGCCAAATCAGAACCTCAGCAGGCCGGTTTCCCTCCCTTGTTTCTGACAAGGAAGAGGTTAAAGTTCTGAAAGTATTTTCTAGAGTGAAGAATATTGTCAGTGAAAATAAAAATTATGTTAGAAGCAGATGGAGCGAATAATTTCCCAACCTTTGCTACATAAACACAGAGTCTAAAGGCTGCAGGCGACTTTTACCCTCGACTCTGTTTTTGTCAGATCAATGACAAGTCACGTTAACAGCGGTGTTTAATTCTATCAATATGTGACCAATTGTGTTAGATTGTTTGGCCATTGATTTCACTTAGTGCTACAGTTGAGCTCTGAAAGGAACTGCTTTCCCTTGCATTACCTCACACAGTGACAAATGCCTAGTGCCGACTTTCTGTCTGGCATACACACAAACCCCACTTTAGAAACTGGCTGCTCACATAGCAGAGGAATACACCATGATAGGAACATTTTTTTTAAATCTACAGGTCATCACATGCAATTCTATTTAGGTTTTGAAGAGAAAATACACAAACCAGTTAGCTGAGTAGCCAATAAGAAACAGCATTTTGGCTGTATGCAAACGGAAAAACAGATGAGAAGGCACATGGCTGAGGGAGGAGTGTGTGGGGGATTACAAATTGAAAAGCTAACTCCTTCTGCATGACTATGAATGGACCAGGTCCTGTGGCCCCTGCTCAGTTTCTACTCATCATTTAGGCTAAACTCCATTTGATTTAATGAGAGTTTTGACTGGTTAAGAGGTGAATAAAAATTAATGTTTTTAATAAAAAATCTGATCCCCTACTGCAAACCCCTGCACGAGGCCCTAGATAGGGCTCAACAGAGGTTCAGATGTCTGCAGTGGTGAATCTGGCTGTATGATTCAGATCTAAGGACCTCACAATTTGGTCCAATAATCATCCCTGATGAAAACACTGCTAAAAATATGTCAATTCAAATCTCAGTTGGTTTATTTATAAAAGAGTAAACAAAACCATTCAATATATCAATATATATAACACATTCCACTGTGCGTCACGTTACACAAAGCGTGTGACTCTACAACCGCCAACCTCCAACCTTCCAAAAAATCAGAATTGCACTCCCAAAAAATCAACGGTAGATTAAATAAATGTGGGGTTCTTTTTATTTATATTCTGATATCTGAGCCTTTACTGTGCACTTAGGTCACATTTTCAAGCTTTTCTCTGCAACCAGGAAGGGTGGCAATTTATGTTTTGTTTGAAATAAAAACTGAACCATCACATGAATATAAGAATATAACTAAGAAAAATCACACAATATCATAAGAGTCTCAAAAAATCTTGAGAACTGGCAACACCCCCTGCATGGTCTGTCCAAAAGGTGTGCACCAGAACCCTTGGGATTCAGTTCCTTTGAAAGGTCACTTTTGGAAACAGTAAATGTAAATGCCTGTCTAGACTGCCTACAGTGGTAGGGCAAAAAATAAAGGAACAAACACAGGCAAAACTATATGAACACCAACATGCTCTAAACGAAAAGCCCCACCTGTTCAATCAGAACAAGCCGCAGAAATCAGCTAAAATGTTCAATGCAATGGTTTTCACAAATGGGATCAAAACCATAGCATAACCAGGGAAATGAGCACTGACTACTTGCCAGCTCAGAGGTCAGCCACAAAGAGTTAGGAAAGGAAAATAAGGGCCCTCAAATTGAACTTAAAATACATTTTTTAAAACTTTGAAAATGTTACATTCTTTGCTACAACAGGAGTTTTGCTTGATTTCACCTGCATATGAAAATTACTTTATATTTGTAGTTAAGTGTGTTCTGTAATATTTGCAAATAATTAAAAAAAAAAAAAAATCAGCAACTACTAGCGGCATCTGAGTTAAAAGCAAAGAATGAAACCAAAGTATTCTGCTCCAAGTAAAGGTACCCACAGAAACCAGCGGAAATCTACAGAGAAATAGTTACTTAGTCCCTAGCTGAATTACACCAAATCCCAAACATCATTTGAAAGTGGTAGTTTAATGAAGACATATTGGACCTTATTCTGAATCACTGTAATCTATGGGTGCTTGCCACTGATTTCAATATTGCAAGATCAAGCCTAAAGGAAATACACTAATCTTGAAAGACACTCTCCCAGGTAACTTAAAATATGCAATTATACATGTTCAAAGGACTTGAGTTGGTGCTTTGATTCACTTGAGTCACGATTATCCACCATATTGAAACAGCTACCAAACCTAGGCTGAATCTACTCCTACTGAAATCAATGCAAAATTTCCATAGACTTCAACGGTGTAGGATCCAGCTCTTTAATCTAAAGAAAATTAGTTACTGAATATAAGGGGGAAGAGTGCTCTGTTCAGGTGTTGTGCACTGTTTCCAAGAATCTGATACTGTAGAGTTCAATTTGATTCCCCCCCACCCCCAGTACTGCCCAAGTTGCATTAACTGTAAGAAGCACAGAGGGCTGCACCCACAGGTCATTCTTAGTTACAATGGTCAGGAGGGGCACACATTAAAACAGCCTAGTCAGTGAGCTGAGATGGGCAGTTGCCCAAAGCCTTTAGCCCTCGTGAGCCTTTACAGCACTCAGCTTATCAATTTACTTGCAAATGGCTCCCTGAAGTATTAACCCAGGTTAATTATTCGTCAAATATGATTATGCAGTGGTAATGTAAAAAATCGGAAATGCGGGATGGAATTTTTCACTCCAGCGGTTTGGCAATTGTGGCAGCTGGTGGAGTGGCAGGAGTAATTACCAGCCCATTCCAGCTGGTGGATCAGCATTCTGGTTCAGAAGGGAGGGAGGGAGAAAAAGCAATAAAGAACTAGAGGAGCGGGAATATGAGCCGTGCCAATCGACGTGGGGAAAATTTCACAGCTGCTGGTGGTGATAAATGAGAGACGGTGGCCCTACTTCTAATCAATACATGTAAATGCTACTCATTACAGCTTTTATACACACTTCTCAATTAGCCTTTCCTCCCACTGGTAACAAGGAATGTCATGCTTTCTGGACTGTGAAAGTGGTTCAGCACTAAGTTCACCTGCATCTGTAAGACACAGTAACAATGCTCACTGCTCAGCCTGCAAGCAGGTGGTAGCAGTGAAAGTCTAAATTCCTTCTGTAATGTGAACTAAATGAAATCCCAAGTGTTGCCATTTAATTAAATGGGTTTTTTAAAAATACTATTTCCTTTTTCTCACATCTGTAACAACGAAGCCCAGACCCACTGCTCAGTACCCAGAAAGAAACCCGTCAACATTTACAGTCATCTGGTTTAATCTTTAAAAAAAAAAAATCAGAATGAAGCAATTTGGGTTTTAAATCTCACCTCTAGCAGTGCAAAAGGAGAAAGTTAAAAATAAAAACAACCAACAAAAACATATGCCTTTAAGACCAAATAAATTGACCCTTTTAAAAAATAACCTAATCTTAAATCTTAGAAGGAAAAACTACCTTTAGAGAGTCAAGCTACACACATTACTGCATTTTTCAAAAGGTTATTGGCTTTTTTGTTTGTTTGCTTTCTGAAAGGTGACAGCAAATTGGATGACCTCATACAACAGCAGCTCCTTCCTTTTCTACAATGATGTTGTTCCTTCTACATTAGTTTTTAAAAGACCTTAGACAGACATTAAGGGCCAGTTTATGAACCTTTTACTAACACTGGCGAACAGTTAATCATAAGAGTGGTCCCACTAGAGTCAATGGTGCTATGCATGTGATCAGCTGCCCACCAGTCAGAAAAAGAGACTCCAAATCAGGTCCTAATGGAGCTGGTTTGACTTGGGCCTGCTGAGAAGAGGTTTTTACATAGCAAAAGAGCCATTAAGGTCCCATCTCAAGCTCTGTTTTTCAGTCACGAGACTTACATTTTCTGCTGAATCAAATGTCACATTTCTTTTCGAATTCTAAACAGGATGTTCCAACAAAAGAGAGTAGACACAAGTTTTTCAAAGGGGCCAGAGCCTAGTCTCCACATTCAGGTGCCTACATTTATTGCATATGCGCACATTTACACGTGGTCGCATAAACTATATCTGAATGTGCAAAACGCTTCCTCGCCAACTTACGATATTTAGTATTTTTCATAAAGTCCCAGTTGCTGGGGTCACGCAAGTACATGAGAATCTCAGCATCGTATTTTTTTAAAAGGAAGATTCAAGCCCTCTTGGTTGCAGACAAAAGCTTGAAAACATGAATCCTAAAGCTTCAAATTCTATGAACAAATAACAAAAACTCCTACATTATCACTTATAAAATCTCATGATTTTTAAATCACTCCATTTTTGAACACTTGGGGTTGACTATATTGAAATTAGGTCATTAGGCTCTTAAAAGGGTCAACTGGCATGAGCAAACACAGCTTGCTCATAGCAGGAGCACATTCTTACACGTCCATCTTTATAATATATCTTGGAAAACACAGTCATGAATGTTTTCCTCTAGTTTTGGACCAAATACTCATTTCAGCTATGCATATCACCTAGGATCCAATCTACCTCTCATTGTAATCAACTGGATTCTCATGCACATCCATGGGCAGCCTCTGACCCTAGAATTTAATGCACTACTGCAATCCTTCTACATGCATAATTATCATTGTCATTGACTTCAGTGCGAGTGCAGTGTGAGAAAGCCCTCAGAGGTTCTTTGTTTGTTCTTTTTCCACTGATTCTACAGAGAAATTAGAGTGGAAGTAAGAACAGCATGTGTAAATAAGTATTTTGAAATTAATTACAAGAAAGAAAGACTTTATAGATCTCTCCTCACTTTTGTGAATGTAACATAACCGAAGGTTTGCAACTCATTCTCAAAAATTGTTTAAAAGTTCCACCAGCACCAGAAGCATAAGATGTGATCCTATTTCTTTCCTGCCTTCTCTGTCAGCTCATAGTGAGACAACAGAGTCCTGTGGCACTTTTAAAGACTAACAGATTTATTTATTGCATGAGCTAAATAAATCTGTTAGTCTTTAAAAGTGCCACAGGACTCTGTTGTCTTTCTACAATAGACTAACACGGCTACCCCTTTGGAATTTGAGCTCATAGTGAGCCACTCTCTATCCTTGTTCTGAACATGGAATACATTGGCCCAAATAGGAGTTCAGCATAGAGACAGAAGAATTTTACCTAATCTTTGCACACATGATTGTGAAAAATCCTCGGGTAGAATTATTACTGGGAAATATCAGCTTAATCTAATTTGAAATGATTTGGGATTGTACAATAATACAAAGTTCACATAGGCCTTGTCTATACCCACTTTCAGTTGCAACATATATTGAATTTAAGAGTGCCTTATTTCAGCTGGGCTTAAGCTGTTCCTAATAATATAGGCTGACAAATTACACTGCTTTCAACAGAAATGACAATGTCCATCCAGTCTTTTGCATTAATTTAACTAAATCAGTTTTTTTTTAAAGTCCCACCTTATATTAAATTAGTGACAAGTCTTTATATTAAAGCAGTGAAAAAGTCTTGTGGCTGGAAAGGGGGAGAGGGTGGCTGAAAAAAGGATGTGTTTATTTCTAAAGTGAGTATGTCAAGAGGAAAGACCCACCAAGACAGTCCTGTATTTGTGTAAACTGCTGAAAAGTGGTTAAAAGTGGACTGTAAAATAAAGTAGACCCTACCAAGGTTACCTCTGTTTGCCTGCCTGAAAAACAATCTTAAAATCCTACCAAAATACACCAATGTCCAAACATTGCAACATTTTATGAATGTAGAACTTGGGTCTAATACTTAAATATATGATAGTGTTATACTGAAAAAAAGTTTCATAGCAATATATTTAGCAAAATGAATCAATAAAGCCCATATATGCCAGATGTATTTTATTAAATAATTTAAATATATTCATCTGTTTCAATTTTTTTCACATCAAGTATACATATGCAGCCAGAATATAAAACCTGATTTCTTCTACCAAATATATGACTCCAGGCTTCAGATTTATATATTGTCACATGTTGTAAATTATAGTTACTGCTTTATTTCACAAAATTGTTGATATGTAAAAGAATAATTTGTATGAAGTGCTAAATAAGAGGGTGACCAATGAAAGAGGAAAGGAAACACAGTTGCTAGGAAAGTACAAGTCACGAGATACAGTAGCATATTTTACACGATATATAGATTTACCTATTCATTATTTAAAATACATTATTAACTGAACATTCGTCATATCTTTTCTGACATAAATTAAAATCTTTTTTAGACTGGTGGCCCATGATAGTCCTCAACTATCTAGGTGACATGCTATAGGGGTGACATGTCTGTAATGTCCCAAGAAGCAGTGAGATTAGCTATTTCTCAGAGTATTACTTCATGCCCGTCATAACTCTTGTGTGCTGTCAGTGAATAGCATTGCTACTGGTGTCTACTTAGGTCAGTCTGAATGGACGGTGTGCAACTCCTCTTTATTTACTTGGCAAGATGCAGCATTGAGTTCATAAAAACGTTTGTTTCAAACCAAAGGACTGGGAAAAATGTGCTCAACCCACCATTCAGGTGTAATGAGGCATAGGAAGTTTTAAATGCATCCCCACTGCCATCTCTGATGTTGCCAGGGGATAACTGGCCAAAACGCACAAGTTAGAGCAGTCTCAGGGCTGCTATACCCTTGGTTATATGGGACTGTTATGCTAGCTGAGGATCACCACCAGACCACAACATGCTTCAACCATACCTCCTCTCCCTCTCCTGCTATTCCCCCTACACTAGAGGATTTGAAGGAGATGGCATAGGCATAAGATGGGCTTCTCTCCTGTTTGGGGCAGACACATTTATGGTCTATTACATTAGAATGGTGCAAAGAGGTGCTTGGGAGACAGCTCTTTCTTCCTCTTTCTTTCTACCTGTGACTCTCTAAAATTTTATATAAAAAACGACTTTCAGATCTTTTAGCAGTCTAACAACATTCTCCTTATATGCGCATGCTGTAGGTGCGCGTGCATAAATTAAAATAACACATTAACTTCTGAGGTCCAGTTTCCCTGAAGAAATGCAGAATGCAATTGCCTGTTGCTGTTCTTATTATAAACACGAAATACATACAGAGTCCTGTGGCACTTTTAAAGACTAACAGATTTATTTATCGCATGAGCTTTCCTGGGAGAAAATCCCACTTCGTCAGATGCTTTCTCCCATGAAAGCTCATGCGATAAATAAATCTGTTAGTCTTTAAAAGACACAGGCCTCTGTTTGTTTTTCTGCAACAGATTAACACGGCTCCCCCTCTGGAACTTGACCACAAAATACATGCACTGCACAAAAGTTATTCCAGTCATCTGTCACTTCTTGACATTCTATTGGCATGTGCCTCTGATAATTGGTGAAGTCTTTGGAAATTTTCATTTTCCAATTATTTTTGCGAATTCTTTCCTTGTTCTGATGTACCCTCGATCTTCTGGAAAACCTTTTTTTGTTATGTACTCCGTCCCTGTGCTTTGTGTGCTGACACTGGACCGTCACTGACCAAATGAAGCCTGAAGTTTTCCCAAGTTATTCAGGAGTACAGACGGTAACTGTTTTGCCTCAAGAAAAGCCCTGAGAGACAAGATAAGCCTAAATTTACCTTCTGTTTTCCCCAGGTATCTATGATGGTGCATTTGTTATGCCTGCAACAGCATCATATTCCATCTTGTCCAAAGGCAGAATTGTAGCCTGCGTAAACGCAGATCATGGGCATATAGCACACATGAAGACAGGGTACTTGCTGTCTTGTGCAGAAGCTGTTAATGAGCTGTACTGAAATGGTAGCTGTCACTTTGCATTGGATCACAGCAAACTGTGCAATGTAAGGAAATTAAAAGCTCCCAGTGGCAATGGATCCTGTTTCAGTCATTAGCTGCAAGAGAGTGACAGAGACCATTCAGAGGACCAGACCCCTGTGAAGTTCTTGAGTCCTCAGGGGATTCACCACTAATGCTGTTTTATGCCCCACTTCTTTAGGATGCAGAGTGAGCACAAATGAATTGTTATATTTATTTATTTAGGTGCAGCTAACATTGCAGGGGTAACAAAAACCATGAAAACCCAGATGCATTAGATTAACAATTGAGATGGTCAAATATAACCCATTTGGCTTGCTTGCTTGCATGTGTGGGTGGGTGTGTGTGTGTGTGTGAGAGAGAGAGAGATTATAATACAATGAATATCAAGTTCATACTTCACCCTTTCACATTTTCCTTTGAAACAACTCTGTTGAGAATGAATTAGGAAAGCAAAACCTCCAGTAACTCTTACTGCAGTATCAGAAATTTGGAGTTATATATATGTATTATATTTAACAGGAAGTCTGAGAATGTTTGCTTCAATCTTTGAGTATCAAAAGAGAGCGAATCAGGCAGAAGGACAGAAGGTTACAGATTAGTCCTGGTCATTGCTCAAAGAGTGTGGGTTATAAATAATAAAGGAGGAAAGGGTGAAGGACACTAAAATATAACTTGGGGCTCACAATGGAATAATCAAAGCAACTAATCTAATTTCAGTTTAAAAATACCAAGCAGCTTTGGATTCCATCTCTCTTTATGTCAGTTTCTTCTGAAATATAGGAACTGATGTAGAAACACACATGCTATATATACATATTTTTTAAAGTTCCACAAAAAGAGCCTATAAAACCAGAATGCCATGTTTTCCGGTGTAAAATAAACAGACAAAGAGTACATTTCTGTAAACAATTACATTAGAGACCAGTATTGTAAACTGCACAGATGATGGGCTCAATCCTGCCATACCTGGCTTCTCTCTTCAGTGAGGTATAGCAAAAACAACGAGAGTTCTGTGGCACCTTAAAGACTAACAAATTTCTCTGGGCATAAGCTTTCATGGGCTCCAATGCACTTTGTCTCATGCATCTGATGAAGTGGGTTGAAGCCCATGAAAGCTTATGCCCGGAGAAATCTGTTAGTCTTTAAGGTGCCACAGGACTCTCGTTGTTTTTGCTGTACACAGACTAACATGGCTACTCCTCTGGATAGTGACTTAAAAGTGTAGCACACTCACAGAACCAGCCTACTTGCAGGAAATTGGAAGCTAAGAGGAGTTTGATCCTGCAATGTGTACAGCATCCTCAGGTAGATAATGAGTGCCCTCTATTCCCATGAGTGGTGAGGGTGCTCAACACCTCTCTAGGAGCACACAGCACCTTGCAAGATTGGACTTAGAGGATCTTTTGCAAGGTCAACTTCTAATCAGATATATCACAAATATGTATCTTGTTTACTCCAGGAGTTAAATCAATGTTAACTTGGTGTAAACAAGATAGGAATCACTGAAAGAACATTGTAAAGTTACAAAGGGGCCTGTGGATAATAGTGTCTTCTAGACTGTTGGCTTCACAGGTCTGACCCTGTATGTGTGATCATAATGGGAAATCTCCCATTGAGTGCAGAATTAGCAGGAGTGAGCTTTCTGTTTACATAAAGTACAAGTGTATTTAAAGAAGACAACTGAATTTAGAAGCAAAAATTAACAAAGTTCTTTAGCTATGCAAAATATAATTCACTTGTGTGCTCCTTCTACTTATTCCCCTCTTGTAGTCCGAAATATAGACAGACAGACACACGCTACATTAAAAAAAACAAAAAACAACTATGTTAAAAGAACATTAAAGTTGCAAAGCTGAGCGCTCAACAGATAGGAAATGCCAAAATTAAGGTGGAATGAGCACAGTCTGCTATTTAGTAACTTTGGCGTGATCATCGCTGCAGTCTGATTGATCTTTCAACATGGTAGAATTTTGTATATAAATTTCCTAGGTTTTATAAAGAGCAAACTGCAAAAATGGAAATTTCATCACATGGAGCCACTCTGATTCCCATATAGGTTGTCAACAGGATTAGAAACTTTGGATCCACAGCACGGACTCCTACCGCTTAAAGAAATGGGTAGCATTAGCAAGCTCTTATCCTCTATGAAGCCTAGCCACTAGAACAATGGTTTTCAAACTTTTTTCTCAGGACCCATTTATGCCCGTGACCCAACAATTACATCTTTGAGCAATGCATTCCAGTCTTTTGGCAGTGGCAGCAAGGGGGTGCTGTGACCCAATGCCTGGGGGTCTGCCACCCAGTACTGGGTCCCAACCTGTAGTTTGAAAACCACTGCCCTAAAATACATATTTTGTCAGTGTGTTTTACATCTGTTTGCCCCACAATAAAGGACTAGTGGAACGCAGGTCTTGTCTCCATCTGAAACTCAGCAGCTGCACCACAGCTGTGTAGATACTACCTATGCTGAGGGAGGAGTTCTTCCATCAGTGTAGGTAATCCATCTCCTCAAGAGGCAGTGGTTAGGGTCAATAGACTCTTCCATCAACCCATCTCTGTCTACACAGAGACTTAGATCAAAACTTAAGGACATTACTCAGAGGGGTATATTTTGTGCTCCTGAATAAAGTCATTAGGTTGAACTAATTTTCAAGTGTAGACCAGCCCCCAATAATCCCAGGCTCCTTTTTGGATTCTGGAAGGGAGGGTATTCTAATGATTTCTCGCCCTTCAGCCCCTGTTCCTGCGTCTATCCCACCTAACCATTCTCCATCACCTGTGGCTCCTGTCTAGACAGCCCATAGCCCCCTCTTCCAGCCTCCCTCTCCCATCTTATAGTTCCAGAGTCAAAGTGACCCCAGAAACCAAGAGGAGCAATTTGAATGTAGAGATCTGCTCTGCTCCAGGCTGGAACATATCCCGTGCAGACAGACTCTTCAGTGAATTTGGCTGCCAGTGTCTACGAATCCACTATGGAGCATTTGGAAATTATTTTTTTTTCCCAGAATGATTGCAAAATTTGGATGGATTTTCACCGAGACCGTGAAAGGCACCTCTTTGATACTCAGGCTATGTACACACGATCAGATTAAAGCGCAACAAGGCAATCGCGCTACAAAACTCACGTGACCTTTATTGCGGGACAACGCGTACACACGTTGCTCCCTGCAACGCAACAAAATTACACGCATTATCGCGGTTGAGCGCAATGACTTCTGGGCACCTATCCCATCGTTCCATTTTCCCTGAATCGGCGCTATGAATCATGGGATGAAGGAAAGGAACGCAAAGCGCCATGGGTAAACTCTCAGTTTCCCATGGTGCTTTGTGTTCCCCTAGCGTCTTCCTCGTTGCCAATAGCAACTCGCGCCTATTTTCAACATTGCAGTGACGCAACGCACCACTTGCAATCAATCGCTACAGCGACAGCATGGATCCTGCTATGATCTCCATTGTCGCCTTCAACATTCTGAATACATCTCGGCTTGTTGCTCAGTACGCAATGAGCTCCGAGTCAGATGAGGACACCGAGGAGCAGGGGCTGATCGATGCCATGCAGAGCAACAGCACCGCGTTGCTCAGCTCCTTCACCGATCATCTGCACACGGTGCAACGCCGTTTCTGGTCGCGAGAGACGAGCACCGAGTGGTGGGATCGCATTGTTATGCAGCTGTGGGATGACGAGCAGTGGGTACAGAACTTTCGAATGCGGAAAGCAACCTTTCTGGAACTGTGCTCAGAGTTGGCCCCTGCCCTGCGACGGAAAGACACCAACATGAGGTCAGCCCTAACCGTGGAGAAGCGTGTTGCGATTGCTGTATGGAAGATGGCGACTCCCGACTGCTATCGGTCCGTTGCAAACCAGTTTGGAGTCGGGAGGACCACCGTCGGATTAGCCCTCTCACAAGTGTGCCAAGCCATCAATCGCATCCTGCTACGGAGGACAGTGACATTGGGCAATGTTCGAGAGATTGTGGACGGCTTTGCTGCCATGGGATTCCCTAACTGCGGGGGAGCCATAGATGGCACACACATCCCTATTTTGGCTCCAGACCATCTCGCGACGGAGTACATAAACAGGAAGGGCTACTTCTCCATGGTGCTGCAAGCACTCGTGGATCACAAGGGTCGTTTCACGGACATCAATGCTGGGTGGTCGGGAAAGGTGCATGATGCCCGCATTTTCAGGAACACTGGTCTGTACCGGAAGCTGCAAGGGGGCACCTTTTTCCCTGATCAAAAAATAACAGTGGGGGAGGTGGAGATGCCCATAGTCATCCTCGGAGACCCAGCATACCCACTGATGCCATGGCTCATGAAACCCTACACTGGGAACCTTGATCGCAGCAAGGAACGGTTCAATTACCGATTGAGCCGCTGCAGAATGACTGTGGAGTGTGCCTTCGGCCGTTTAAAAGGGCGCTGGCGCTGTTTGTATGGGAGGCTGGACTTGGCGGAGGACCAGATCCCTGCCGTGATTGCGTCATGTTGTGTCCTCCATAACATTTGTGAAAGTAGGGGAGAAAAGTTTTCCCCTACGTGGGCTACGGAGGCACAGCGCCTCGAGGAAGCATTCGAGCAGCCAGCCACTAGGAGTATTAGGGTGGCACAAGGAGAAGCTGCTCGCATAAGGGAGGCACTCAGGGAGCATTTCAATGATGCCCTTCCCTAGTTAAGTTCCATGACGCATGAGGTGCACCTTAGGATCATTTCAGTAATGTGTATAAATAAATGCATTCTTCAAAGTATTTGTTACTGTTTTTATTGAAACCTGAAAGATGGGGGTGGGGTTACAGGTTGGTGTAGCTCCGGGTCTCGTAAAAGTAGCTTGGGGGGGGGGCTGGATGTTGTCCTGTACCGGGGTGGAGGGTGGCCTTCAAAGAAATGCTTTGAGGGACTGCGGTGTGTGGGAGGCATACACGGCTGAACTGTCTGGAGTGGAGCCCGGACATTTATCGCCTGGGACTGCAAAGCTATCATGTTCTTTAGCAGTTCTGTTTGCTCCTTCATGACGCTTATCAGTTCGTCCCTGTGTTTCTGCCTCCTCTGCTGGGATTCCTCTCTCCAGGCTCTATTCTCCCTTGCGGATTCTTGTGTTGCTTTCAGCAGGTCATTAAACATATCCTCCCTGTTTCTTCGAGAACGCCGCCTAATGTTTCTCATTCGGTCAGCTGGGGTAGACACCGGCCTTGTGAAGCTCAATTCTAATACAAAAATAACAATATAGACATTGTTAACACATAGCATAGATAGCCAATGTAACCTTCCAGTAGCACATTCCACTGGAAGGTACAGGGCGGTCAACACACTACGCTGCGCTGAAGCAGACAAGGTACATTCTAATAGACGGCTTACCGGGGGCTAAGAATCGGAAGAGGGCACACAGATGGAACCCAATATCCCTCTCCTCAGAGTGCCCCTTCCATCTAGAATACATCTCCTACATGCCGCCGGTAGCAGGCCGGGACCGTATGCTGCTGCACTGTGTGCTGCCATGGTTCCCAGGGCTGTGCTTTGCAGCTGGAGAGGCAGAGTGTCCGTCTTTGGGAGCGCAGACACAAACGCTCTCCCATCTAACCTGAGTATTAGGCTCTGGAGGTACATCGAGGAAACCTTTTCTGACCTAAATGCAGATGATTATTTTACAATCACTGCTTGTATTGATGCCCTGCTAATGAATGCAGAGTAAATAGCGTGCACAGCGGGGACCCACAAGCACCCCCACCCCAGACAATGATATTTTAGCAGGAGCAGAGCTGAATGAAGGAGAAACTTACCTGAACCCCCCTCTGCCGCCTCAGAGAACAAGCTGCAGTTCAAGCCTTGGGTGGACGTCTCAGCGGGGCTGCTGAAGAGCTCCTGGCTACACGCGGTTGCGCTTTCCTCCGTGTCATCCTCCATCTCCTCCTCCTCCTCCTCCTCAACAACGTCCTCATCCTGCTCGGCTCTGGCAATCACCGGACGAGGAGGGGCTGAAGTGTCCACGGGACTTTTGGCAGTGGTTGTGGGGTCCCCGCTGAAGATGGCTTCTATTTCCTTATAGTACCTGCATGTTGCAGGCGCTGATCCAGAACGGCGGTTTCCCTCCTTCGCTCGGTGATAGGTAATTCTGAGCTCCTTCACCTTTGATCTGCACTGCACTGTGTCTCTATCATGCCCTCTCTCTGACATGGCCCGAGAAATTATGCCAAATGTGTCATAATTCCTCCTGCTGCCGCGTAGCTGCGCCTGCACGGCGGACTCTCCCCAGATGCTGATCAGGTCCAGCACCTCTGCCGTGCTCCAAAGGGGTGCGCGTCTTCCACGGCGGGCCGCCATTGCTACTGATGATCGGAGCACAAACACACTCCACGAGGAAGAGAGCAGGAAGTGAAACAGACTTGAAATTTGAAAATCCCGGGAATAAGTTCGGGGCAGGGCGGGGACAGTTTCGTCACGGCCACAGAGCGGGTGGGGGGAAGACCAGAGAGGACGACTTGGGAATGCTGGGACAGTTCCGGACTCCAGTCAATGCGCGGTGAGCGTACACACAAGCTCAAACGCGCAATATATGATCCGCAACAGCTGTTACCACTCTCGTCGGAGTGGTTGTTGGATTGCGCGACAACAAGGCACTTAACGCGCAAGAGCCCTGTTGCACGTGTGTACGCCGTTGTTGCTATCGCGCGGTAATGAGCTTTAATGCGCGATAATCTGATCGTGTGTACAAGGCCTCAGATGACAGCTCCTTGTCCAATTACAAGTCTCTGCTCCAACCTGTATAGGGTCTAGAGCTGCTTAATGAACAGCTTCAGGAACTCTTCTGAAAAATGTTAGCACAGCAATGTGTTTTTCCCCCAACATCGTTCTAGGGAATGGTCGAATCATTTTTGTTCAGAGTTTTAAAACATTTAGCTTCAGGCAGTCACAAGATATGGAACAAATGGTTAAAGTTTGGCAAAACTATAAGCTACTGAAAAGACGGTCTTCTAATGGAAAGTGTCAGGCAGCCTTCTCTACAGATGTCAATGCCATCTCTTCTATAATCTATATAAAGCCTCACCCAAATTACTTTCATTTCCTAGCTAAAATTTGATACTAGGATCACACAAGCATATCGTGTATTCTTTTGCATCGTATCTGTGAAAGTTTAACTGCATGCTGCTAAAGTTAATTAATATAAGAGTGTCCATATGTATAAATACGAACATGAATACACACACTATACCATCTGAAACAAAATGTTTCAGGATTTCACTCTGACAAATGTGAAATTGTACATATGCCAGAACATGCAGCTGTAAATAAAATAAAGAAAAAACTCTCAATAAAGGTCAGTTCAGGGAAACCTCAAATTATCCCTCCTAGAAATATAATACAGTATATAAAGTTATTACCTCACCTTCAGGCCTTACTCAGTTCTACATTGGCCACATCTCCTTTCTAGCTGCTCATGATGAACTCAACTTGTCTGTCTACAGTACCTATATGGACCCATTACTGTAGTATCTGAGGAAAATGCTATTACCCCCAGGTCACTGGACACATAATGATGTTAAGTGATTTACCTAAGGTAACACATGAAATTTGTGGCAAAATAGTGGCTTGAATCCAGGACTCCCAAATCCTAGGCTAGGTTAATGCACCAGCCATTACATCATCTTTGCTCTGTTTTGCTCTTCTGACTTCTGACTTTAAACCTTTTCTCATTCTACCTCTCCTGCCTGGAGCAGTCCCCTTGTGCCTGGGTGCCATTCACTCAGTTTCTTACTTCAAAATCTCCAGTTTTACCTTAGAAACTGTTCCTAGAGCTTTCCCTTTATTCCAGAAGAGTAGACTATAAAAAACTAGGGCTTTATTGCATTAAATATGAAAATACATAGTGCAATCACAGAGTTTTTCTTGTTTAATTTGAGAATACATTTAATAAATTTCAGGCTGCTCCTAACTTTTTAACATTCAGCATGCTGCAAAATTTTTTACTGAAAATGCAGATTAGAGGAGTTTTCAAGGCAAAGCTGGAGGTTTGGGCATTTGGGGAGGGAACAATTGGGGCACTTTCAGCATGCAGGGAAGCCTGGAGGGCAGTTTCGGATTGTGGATAGCTACTAACTGGATGCTACTGTTAAAATAATTAGCAATATTAAAATGTCATTTACACTGTCAGAATTAGGTTGCAAAGTTTACCTCCCTCTGAGATGAATGAGGCAATTCATATCTCCTTTAAAGCTGTTGGTTCAGCTGGTTTGCAGACTTCAAGCATGTCTGTGCATCAATTTACACTAGCATGCACATCTGAGGTTTTCTTCACAACTATTAAGGCCAGAAAGCTTTTATTTAATGAAAGCTCAGGGCTAGCCTTCATTAGGAAAAAAACGGTAACTAACATGGGGTAAAATAATAATGAAGACAAAGCAGTTGTAGTTCTAATGTGCTAGTAGGATGAAAGCCAACCTTCTCCTCTAGGTCTTACCTCAATTTGACAATATGTCCAAAAACTGTAAATGGCATTGTCTTTACCACAACTTAGTTAACACATCACCTAACAAACACTTTTGTTTTCCTTGTGCGGATACACCTTAAAGTCTGGAGCATAATTCTACGGTAGGCCACAGAGGGCAGTACTGAGTACCAATTCCAACTTCAGTTCATAAATGTGCTCTATTCACCAAAATTCCCCTCCAATTTTAACTACATGTGGTATTCTTCATGTCCTGTTCTAAATTACAATGTGTGCTGTTAAACATAATCAGTGTTTCAGAAGCAAGTAGAGCAATCACCAGTATAAAATTTTGCAGCACACTGAATATTAAAAACTTAGGAGCAGCCTGAAATTAATTAAATGTATGGTTTGTATATCCATTTATTGTATTTATAGAACTATTACTTAGCCTTTGGAATAAAAGATCACTATACATGTAATATAAGATAGCAGATAGCATGTGTGAAAAATTGGGACGGAGATTGGGGTAATAGGTGCCTATATAGGAAAAAGCCCTGATTATTTGGACTGTCCCTATAAAATCAGGACATCTGGTCACAGACAAAAGAAAAACAATTTTTCTGGTTCACAAGAAGAAATGCTAAGTTAAGATCTCATTTAAGTGATGTACAGTTGGCAAATTCTGAGGTAAAACATACATACATGAACATTCAATCATGAACTAATTAAAACAAAAATTAAATTATTAACAACAAACAAAAGGAAGGGACTTAATAGAAGACATTTATCCTTTAAATAATGCAGTTAGACCACCAGCTCATAAGCAAACTACACAATTATGCTCCACTATTATGGACACCTGCTTGACCCAAAAAAGAGGTAAATGAAATAATTCCTTCAATTTACTCGGGGAAAAAAAAAGTGTCCACATTATCCTCAATCAGTGGGCATACTTTCTGTCTGAAACATGTTGATAATTAGTTCCAAAGGGGTAGCTGTGTTAGTCTAAGCCAGCCAAACAAACAAGGAGTCCTGTGGCACTTTTAAAGACTAATGCATTTATTTATCGCATGAGTTTCCTGGGAGAAAATCCAAAGCATCTGACGAAATGGGATTTTCTCCCACGAAAGCTCATGAGATAAATAAATCTGTTAGTCTTTAAAAGTGCTACAGGACTCCTTGTTTGTTATGTTGATAATTAGTTTAGATAGCACACCGCTGTTTTTCTTTTTTTAAAGAAACATGAAGAACGAATGCAGTCTGTTGAGTGTAAAAGGAAAAAAAAGTTTTATTAGAAAAATCTCTCCCTAAAGAATTTTAAAACTAACCCATCTACTGACTCCCAAAGGGTAACTGCTAAATTCTGACAGCTGAATATTCATTCCAACTCTTTGAAGAAGATGGATAAGCTCAGGCTCTTCTTTAAATTACTGAGAGATGGATAAGTAGGTACTATCATCCGGAAGGTGATCATCATCCCTAACGTGATCACATCCCAGCAGTTAAATATGACTGAATTCTGACAAAAAGAGGCTTTTTTATGCAGACATGAAACTACTATACTGTCTCTCTCCCTCTCTATGTAAATGTATAGTATCATTGATATGTAAGGTGTGACAGAATTCAATTTTTAAGTTTTGATAAATTTAACAGAAAATATTGATATTTTTAAGACTGCTTTTTATTTTTATCAATTTTAATTTTCACAGCTGCAGAAAACTGGAGAGATCAGACAATGGAGGCATCAGACAATTTTTAACAGTAGATATAACAATTCAAAAATTTACAGTTTTGTAATAGTTAAAATGCAAACGATCAACAACCCATGCCAAAAAATACAAAGTATATATCCTTCAATCACAGCTGTAGTTTCTCAAGCCGCAATTTTCTTACTTTGCCTATCTGTAAATTTCAATTATTATTAATGGAAGCATTTTCCATCAGTTTGTCTGTGCATGGTGAAATCAACATTTATTAATAAAAATCTCCTCTTTCCAGACCTATTTATTTGTGAATGCGCATTTCAAATGTCATAATGGCAACGCAGAGCCTGGGCACTTATTAATCATCTCAGATCATTTTCTAAACCAAAAGTTAATAATAGTCATTTTAAAAACCGCCAACCTTTATTCTTGAAATCTGGAATGGCATTCACTTTCAAGCTAGTAATTCAGCCATGGATCTATGTATAACTGTTTAAGAGCTTAATTCTAATAGATTCTGAGTAGCTTCAATGATCAATAAAAGTAGTGGGTGTTTTGGTCCACTACGGCCCTGACAGAAAGAGGTGTGAAGAGCTCTCAAAATGCTCCAGAGTTGTAATCTTACAGGATTAGGCACTTATCTGTACAGTGAAATAGTTGAACTGATCTAAAGATATAAGTCCTCCTTCTCTTATTGCCCCAAATGCCAGCTAAAACAGTGATAGCAGGGCTACAGTCCAAAATTTCTGAGTTCTAATTCCACCTTGCCATAGACCCATCACTAGTATCATGGATCACATACTGTAAGGGCAAAGGCCACTGAACTCAGTGGAAAGACCCACGCTGACTTCACTGAGCTTTGTAACAGACTCATCTAGCACATCACAAGCATCCTTTAGTAAGGACTCACAAAAGTCAATCATCATTTTAGAAACAGGGCTCAAGTCTGCTCCTACTACAGTGAAGAGAAAACCCTCCTTTACTTCAAGGCAGTAAAATTGATTGTTAAGTCGACTTAAAATACTCCGCGTCTACACTGGGCTTTTCTTAAATCGACTTAAGCTGCTCCTTAAGTTGAATTAAGGAAAAGTTAGTTTGAATTAACAACACCTCGTTTTAATTTGAACTAGCACTTAAATTGACTTCATTAAGTCCATTTAAACCAGTGGAGATGGGGATTAGCGCCTTGGTGGAGCTTATTAAGTTGTCTTAAAACGTTAAGTCAACTTAATAAGGTCGAAAAGGGGCCACATCTACACTTGAAAAGTTAAGTTGACTTTTGTTAAGTCGCCTTAAAGTTGACCTTATTAAATCGACTTCATAAAGTCAATCTAAGTTTTCAAGTGTAGACATAGCCAGTGTGTCAGAACCGGAATTAAAACTAATGTTGGTCTGCTAAGCTTATCCCAGCACACCAATGGTGACACACAAAATAATAACATCCCACTGAACCCCAGTGTTTGTCACATGTGTCACTTTGCCGTATTTCCAACAGTTGCTAAGGCTGGTTCATCTCCATCAGTGTTAGCTAAGTTTGGCACCTAGTGTTGACAGGTTGCTAATGTTTTAAACGCCAGATTAAGTAGAGCTGCACTGAGGGAGCAGGTGCCCATTTATCAGTTCCCAATATTGGGCCAGATCCTGTTACTGTGACTCAGACTGAGCAGTACTTTATTTTACCATAGATTCACCAGGGTACTTAAACACCTCCTGAACTTTAGAACTCAACCAATGAGACTAATTCAGGTGCTTAAATTTAGGTATGTGTTTAATACCTTGCTGAACCTCAGCCTCTGCAAGTAATCCTATTGATTTCAAATGGAATTGCTTGAGGAGTAAGGGTAACAGAATCTGGCATATGGATCTGACAGAAGTTGGTAATGATGTAATTTCTCACATAATTTCCCAAGTGTAGACAAGTCCTCTGTGTCTTAGCGTCTCCCTCGATAAAGTGAGACAATACACAATGGTGTTTTGATACTTAGTTGATGAATATCTGTACAGTGCACAGAGATGGAGAAGTTGTATGGAAGGAATAGGGATTACATTTCTAAAATCCAAAGTATCACTTTTGTCACGACGGTTCTTTAAAGTTTAGGGTGATTCAGAGTTAAATTGCACCAAGAGAGACAAAGCCACATTCAAAGAGAATATTTTCAACAGTTTGATAAATGACAAATAATTTATAATAATGTAACAGAAGACCGTAATTTATGGCATAAACATAGGGGGTAAAATTAAGGTTGAGCTTTCAACCTCAATTCTGCTTTTCATTTATACTTCAGAGTGCTTGATTTCAATCTTTATGGTGTATAATGCTAGTTTTTAACATGGGAAACACATAGTAGAGTCCTGTATGTGCTTTGCTTTTTCCATCTCATTTTGTTGTTTCTTCCAAATGACCCTTAGTTGTATAGGTTATAACAACTCTGTTGTAACTCCTATTACAGCTGTGGGAATCTAAAAGCTAACATTTGTGAGAGAAATGACTACTGCATTCTTAATCAGGAACATGTTAAAGCAGATATATAGTAGAGTAGATTTGGTGTAACTGTCTCCCATCTTAATAATAAATGCAATTTTTTCTTCTCATCACAAAGACCCCAAGGAGCCAAGAAAACAAATACTGGGAAGACAGTGTTCCCATCTTAAATATATAAATGTGGTGAGGTTTGAAGCTGGAACTGAATGTGTTTTCAGAGATTCAGTTTAATTTTGTTCCTGAAAAACTTAATGGATTTTCCTTTTTAATACTGCATGACAGTTACAACATAATAAAATTCACTGATCAATTTAGATCATAGATTCTATATATTCTTAACAGATTTAAATGGGAGATGTTTCACATGCAGTAATAGGGAAACAACTCCATAAACTATATCATCATTTTAGTTTACATTTCCCGCGGTGCAGTGGCTCACAGGGTCTATAATGTATTTTTCACTCTCTTGTGTTTACTCAAAGAATCTCAAATACATATTACTTCCTCTGTCAAATCACACAAATTATTTTTTACTAATCCACTGAGAACGGCAGAAGCTGAAACATTTGAAATGAGTCAGCCTATACAATAATCTAACAGTTCATTCAAGCAGGTGTAGGAAGTGTTATGTAAATTTCAACTAACTTCTTTTTTTACGCATGAGTACATCATATTAATATTCCTTGGGCATAAAATTCATTCCTTTGACAGTCACTACCAGTGCACCATAGCTAGATATCACTGGAGCTGTATCAGCTGCAAGTATTACAAATGGAACATGTTTTCCTAACTACTTTAGTTAAAAGGGCAATAATCCTAAAGGAAGATTTGGCTTTAACTCATACAAGAAATAATCAAAAGCAGCACTGTGATGTCCCACAACAATTGCTACACATAGATTCCAGTGGAGCTATTCTTGCATTTAACTATATACTGATGATTTTCTTCCAAGATTGATTGGAAAGCTCTTTCACTGAAAAACTCACAGAAGTGTCCGTTAAACTCAAAATTTTCTCATGATGCAACATGTAAATATCAATGTAATATTTTTTCCAGCATCATTTTCTTACTCACTAGCATGTACCATAGCAACTGTGTGTGTTTTTTTAATTTGCAAAGCATTTTTATGAGGAGTGCCAGTCAGAAAGTTAATTTTAGAAATAAAGAAATCTACTTAAATCTCTAACAACTATTTATGATCTCAGGACCCTATCCAGCATAAAGTAACAGTAGTCTTCTGAGATGCACAGGCTGCAGAAGGCAGCCTTTTGGATATTGAATGCCTAGCCGGCTAATTGACCCAGAAGGAAGATTTTCCTGCTGAGTAAGACTGAGAAAGCTAACTTGGGATTTACAGAATTGGCTGGTAGGGAGGAAACTTTGCCCTCTCAATTTCCTAAACTTTGGTCACAGATCCTACGGAAATGACTACAACCATAGAGGAAGAACAACTTCCATGTGCAATACTGCTGGGTACGGAGGGCTGGTCCAACTTAATTACTAATTTGTTTGAATGGATTGACAATGTCTGGCTCACTGTATTTTATCTTCCCACTGGATGAGAGCCAGCAGGGGGCTCTCAGCCAGGGAAGCCACCTTAGGGTTACAGGTTACCCCTAGGTGTCAACAAGACGGGGGGGGGACACCTTCCCTTCCATTAGGGCCCCATTTGTAACAAAGACTAACAAAGGATGCTTGAAATTCCACCAGCCTTTATTTGAGGTTTCAAAGCCCAGAGTCTGTACGATTCTCTCATCCACAATCCCACTCCCCACCAAACCTATTTACCTGATGAACATTCTGCTCATGCTTCAGAGGATGAAATTTACTCCTGTGTAGACAGCCTCCCAGAGGCAGCTTTTGGGGTAGGCGAAGCAGGCGCACACCTAGGGCCCTGAACAGAAGGGGCCCATCACCTGCTTTGCCAACCCCAAAAGCTGCATCTGCCTTAGGTTAGCAGCAGGAGGAAGAGCTAGCCCCTAGGGCTGGGACCAACTGCAGGGAGCTAGGGCTAGAAGGGGGCGGGGCGACAGGGAGCCAGGGTCGTGGGGGGGACGACCCAGGCCAGCAGCAGGCCTATAGGGGGCCCCACAATGGGCCTTCACCTGGGGCTCCCCAATAGCCAAAGCCTGCCTTGGGGATTAAAGTGGTGGTGATGGCGTTAGGGGGTGATTTTCCATAGGCCTTTGCTCTGAGCTGAATATGAACTATTGGGTCAGATTTACAGCGTGGTTCTTACCGTCAGGAACCATGAAAAATGGAAAATCTCAAGGGGAGTCGCAGGGAAACTCCCCTCCACCAGGGGGAGTTCTCCTAAGCATGAGTGCACACTCCAAAGAAAACGCGTAACAAGGGTACCAAAATATGTGCTAATTCAGTGATTCTGACTGTAGCTTTTACTACATGGGTTATAAAGCATCCCGTGGAGGAATTTGAAGTTGTCCGCACCTGGACAAAATCTTAAGGGGAAGGAGGTTTTCATTTCAGAAAAGTATAGTTTGCATCTCTTGGGGCAAGCATGGTTAAGTCTAGACTTGTAAAAACATGTGTTTTAAAGAGGGACTTCCTCTATGAAGAGAGAGAACATGCTCTATGTGTAAAAAGGAGATTCGATATAAATACGTATTTGTGATCAAATTTGAGTATTTTTAAATAAATGAAATATTTTACAATTTCATAAAATAATCTATATTTACAAATTTGTCATTTAATTGTTGAAGCACATTTTTTTATTTTGGTTTTGAACATAATGTTCTTTATTAACTTCCCAGCAGAAAGAGCAACGTTAATTAGCTAGTTTACAAAATACGCTGTATCTCAAAAAACCTGGTCAATAAAAAGTGGAGAACGTCAGCTAAAACTGTGACTTACTGCAATGTATGCCTGTAAAAATAAAATAAATAAATTATTTGATGATTTTTATATTTCTTTTCTGTGTTTGAGATAAAAATATAATCCCCAAATAGAAAAATTTAGGGGCCTGATTCCCCCTGCCTCGTTCCTGGTGCAGTCATTTATGTCTCTGCACAGTGGATGTAAAACTCCAAGCGAGGGGCAAGTGCGTGTAAAATGCTATCTGATCAGGGTGAGAAATTAATACAAAAGGCAGAATCAGGCCACCGAAGCCTTAAATCGGCACTAGATCTTATTCTTCTCTCATCTTTATACTGAAGCAACTAAGAGCCACCATGTTTCTGAGGTAGATACAAATAACTCTGGCTGATTGTAGCTACATCTGTGGCTACATCTACACCATTAGCTGGGTGGGGGGAGGGTTATTCCCCTGCTCATATACAGATAATTGCATTCGCTCACATGGAGTTAGCACAAGTATAAATAACAGAATGGTCACAGTAACACTGAACCCTGTGAATATGTACTTTGAACAGTTTATTTCTGTCTTTGCTGCCACCAGAATTTCTACTATGGCTACACTTCCATTTATACTTGCGCTAGCTTGCTAAAACCAATATAAGTTCATGTGCCCAAGGAGGGGAATCACATGCTGAGTCTGTATGCATGTGTTGGAGGTGGGTAGGGAATATAGACTTTGTTTACCTCAGTGGAGTTACTCTTGATTTATGCTAGAAGGATCAGGTCTAGTATTATATAGCTTTTCTTCAGTTACATATTTTTTTTCTTCCTCTTCCTTTCCACTTCCCCCTTCTCATTGTCAAGGTTTAAATCTTATTTTCTTAAAAATACTCTAATACTTAATCACAAACATGTATTAATATATTATCTCCTTTTTATGGCCGTCTTCCAATACCAATGATCACATGCCAGGCTGTCATGCAAACCGGTTTGGAGATCTACTGATATCTACCCCAAGAAGTGTTCTCAGGTATCCTATATAATCACTGAAAGAGCTCCTCTTGATATACCCTACAAATGTCACCTACTCTCCCTCAATTTGTCTTCAGTTGGAGCAACACACATCAGGGCTCATTTAATTTCCTATCATGAAGTGTCTAACAATTTGACCATTTCAGCATCTTCATTTTGATGGTAGAGAGCATACTGATATCTTTTCTTGGGGTTGTCCAGGTGTCTGTTCAATATATTAAAATGGGTCAAATTATAATTTTGTACACTCTTATTTTTAATTTTATTGGCGTCTTTCTATCACAGAGAAGTAGGGCCAACTTCGCCATGTACCACACAGCTCTCGTACAACACGAGGCCTTGCTCAGGAAAATGACCATCATCAGCAACCATTCCTCTCAGATATTCATGTTCTTTCATTTTTCTAAGCTCTTTGCCTGTGACTTCCTTTGTGGTGAGTCCTCCTCCTTCCATTATCATAGCCTCAGTGTTACCAATGTTCACTCCTAGCCCAGCCCGTTACAACCTATGTTGCCACTGTTCAACGTTGACTTGGAAGGTCTTACCGTCTTCTGTACATATAACTAAGTCATCAGCAAAGATTATGTTCCAAGATAGCACTATTTCTATATTCTCACTTATCATATCCATGACAGCTGCAAACAAAAAGGAGCTCAAGGCTGACCCCTGATGCACGCCAATGTTTATTGGAAATTCCCTAGTGTAGTTCCATTTAGTTTGACTGTGGCAGCCACTCCATCATACATGCTCTAGGTAAGATGGATATATCCTACTGACACACTTCTCTGTCACAAACTCTACAGAACTAGTTTTCTTGGTACACAATCATTGTCTTCTCTGGGTCCACAAAGATGATACGCAGTTGCTGTCTCTTTTCTCTGAACTTTTCAATGGCGATTTATAGAACAATCACAGCATCATTTACGTTCCTTCCTGACATGAATATATACTGACCCTTCCAAATTTCAACCATTCCACACACATGCTTTTCAATCATCTTCTGCCCCATACTTTCATAGCATGTGACATCAGCTTCATTGGGTGATAATTAGTGTAACATTGCCTGTATGTTTAAAAATAGGCACCACAAAACTTGTAAGCTATTCATCCAGCAGTCTTCCTTTCTTAAGAATAGGATTGAACAAATTTTTAAGATACCTGATGCCTTCAGTTGCCAATGGCTTCACCATACCCACTGGTCCTTTATCTGACCAAAATCCTCTCTTCTTTTTCATTTTCCTAAGTGCCTCTGCAACCTCCTCCTCTGGCATGCAATCTATCACCCGTTCATTTTACATGTTCTTACTTCCTCCTTTGCGTTCTCCTCATTCATCACTCTGTCAAAATAATCACTCCAAACTCTGCTGATTGATATGCTATTTGGCTGCAATATATATATTCATTTCTAATGTAAGCAAACTTGTTCACACACTTGTCAATTTCTCCCTTGCCTGGACTAATCTATAGATTGTCTTCTTTTGTTCATGTCCTCTTTGTTGGTTATATAGATCAACACAGGGCACACTTTTAGATGTCATAACACTTGTTTTGGCCTCTTTTCCCCCCCTCCATGTGCACCTTCATATCATTACTCAAGCCACTGGGCTGCTTCTACTTTTTTTTTTAAGGTTACTTTTTTTCCTCTAATTGGTTTCTTTGAGTATTCCATCACCAAGTGTCCCTTCTTATTTATTTTGGCATTGGTTTAATCACTCTTAGAACTTATTGCGCCATTTCCACTATAGCAAACAAAGAGTCCTGTGGCTCTTTTAAAGACTAACAAATTTATTTTTCGTATAATTGACTCTACTTTGAATCAGCTGACTTCCACACAACCCAGTAGGTAGTCAGGAAATATACTCATTACTCCTTCTTTAAAGATTTTTTCATTCCTATCTTTAAATTTTTAGCAGTTAGACCTTTCCAGTGTCCATGGGTTCAGTGCTTCTGAAGTGTATGCATACTAAAGTCCAAAAGGAGAAGTCTGTATTGTCTCACAATGCATTCATTGGATATTACCTTATAATGCATTATTCATGATCTCACACATTATTAAAAAGAAATCAATTTGGGACTTATGTCCTTGACTGGCGTAAGTTATGAAATGGTTTTTCCTCATTTGAAATGTGTGTTTGTGAGATCACCAAAATCCAGTGCCAGACAAGTCTGTAGGACCATTTCATAGACTCATAGAAACTGGAAAGGACCATGAGAGGCCATTGAGTCCAGTCCCCTGCACTCATGGCAGGACCAAGTACCCTCTTAAACCATCCCCGCAGAGTATCTAGTTCCAATGCCATGCTCTTCATGAATAGTTTCTATTTAGCCTTTGCCATTCAAAGGTGTTCATTTAGATCTATTCTAATAATTATCTTCTTCTTAGATGGCATGTTTCCAATAAGGCAGAAGAATTCGGCAAGAAATTTCTCTTTTACCTTTTAATTCTCTACTAACTGTGATTCAGACCCCCTTACCATATGTATAGTTACCTCTTCACAACACTGTTTAACATTCAGAACTCATTCCAACCCTCTGGTAACCTCTATTATATGTTTTTGTATAGTTTCATTGGCTATGTCTACACTGGCAAGTTAGTTCTAATTAAGGAAGCTTAATTCGAACTAACTTAAGCCTTGGCCACACTAGGCTTTCATTAGTTCGAATTAAGGGCTTCCTTAATTCGAACTAATACATTCGATTATACTTTTCGAACTAATGTTAGTTAGTCGAACTAAGCGCTTAGTTCGAACTAACCGGCACATTGACCTTAATACAATTGACTAATTCGAACTAAGCAAGCGCCATGCATGGCACTTGCTTAGTTCGAACTAGCATTCTAGTGGGGCCATGCTAGTTCGAATTAAGTTAATTTGAACCAACTAAAATAAGTTCAAATTAGTTAGTTCGAATTAACTAATTCGAACTAACTTTGGTAAGTGTAGACATAGCCATCCAGAATAACACCAACACTGTTCCAGGAGGTTGAACTCTTTGAGTAGCAGATTTTGTAACCCTCCACCAGCGTCTGAGCTTTGCAACTTTTTCATTTGGTCTCATGTACATACACTTGCCACATTTACTCTTTTCCTCTTTAAGGCATCACATAGTACAGAGGTCTGCAATCTCTGGCTCCGAAGCCACATGTGGCTCTTTGGCTGCCCCCTTGCGGCTCCGGACCACCCCTCCCACCAGTGGACACTGTGGGGGGCCCCCTCCTGGTTCTGAGCTTCCCCCTCCCCAACCAGGTGTCCTGGCCCAGCTTCCCCCACCAGGAGGCTATACCCATTGCAGCTCCCAAAACACTTGGTTATTGAAGGAATTTTTTAAATGGCTCTTCTTAAAAATAGCTGACCCCTGATATAGCTCCAAACACCATTCTTATATTCCAACTTCCACAACTTAGTCTACTCATTTTACTCATTTGCTTCTTTAACTTTAGTGATCCGTGCACAGTTACTAACAGTCAGACAAGGCAGGTGTACATTGCTCGTAGGGTATGTCCTAGCCTTCTGGAGTCCTCTTGACATGGGCATCAGTTCAGACGATCATATATAGTGGAGGAGATTTACTGGTTAGCTGTCCAACCCTACATCACTGGTTTGAAATCAGAGTTTTTCCTTCTCTTAGCTCCAGACTTATTTTAAGGCAGTTTTTATTCACCTTGAGACCCTCATTATAAAGCTTAAGTGTCACTTTATAGAGGTAGTTCTGCTACTAGCTACTTCACCACATCTTGTTGAGAAACGTCACCAGTTGGTCTATAATTGATTATTGAATACTGACAATTGTCCTGCATATCTACAGGATATTCCCCTAGTGCACCACCTTCATCAGATGGGGCCCCAGGTCAATCACTCCTACACATTCTTTAGTACACAACTATTTTGCAATCTTAAACACCAATATTGGGTATTATGGGTATTTGGCTTTATTTGACTTCTTTTGTATTTGTATGTATTTTGGAAATGTTTATTAGTGATGTGTCTAAGATGTATGGATGTGACTTTAAAAACTAGGTTATGAAATAACCCGTAACCACTGTAGCAAACATATATAAGAAGCACAATTTTAGAGTATCACCATGCTTTTGGGATTAAATATACAGTGTTGGCAGCTAGAGTATACCCTACCAATTCCTTCTTTGGTGCAAACAATCTAACAAAGTAAAATGTACAGAGTTATTTCTGAAAGGTGGTTGATTACATTAAATACAAACAACATGGATTTTAACTACTATCTGTCCAAGAGTACGTTTTAGAGTTAGTTAAGGAGTCTCCCGTAAATTTGGATCAAGTTTGGATCAAGTTACGACTTGCATAGGAATCCTCCAAAGAAAAGCAAAATAATGCAGGAACTAATGGGAAGTCATTTCTGAACCAATACCACAATATGGTTCCACAACTAGCCCCTCTGCTGATCTAACTGCCAATTTTTAATCAAATTAATTGATCATATACTCTACCAGCTGAATTGTGCCAACCCATGATGCAAAATGAAATGTAAACCTGGCTTAACCAGTTAGTTAAGTCAAATTTCAGACTGTAGTCCATTGCCAGATCAGTTCAAAGCAGCCAGAATGCACAGATGAATCTGGACATCCATATGCAATTAAACTCATGGGACGTATGTCATTGCCTTCAAATGGAGCAAGATTAGACCTCCTATATACCATCACATCCTTAAATGCTTTTCAGATCTTAATCCTACTACCTTTTAGTAAGTCTACAGTCATTACAGTCTGTTTCCCAAAGAAATTCCCATTTGGGTATTATACATACCACCTACATAAAAAATTCCATCTACAGTTGCAGCTGGGTAAGTTGTTATTCACTTCTCCTACAATAGAGGCATATTGTGGCTGGTAGTCACCCGAGAGGTGATTCCCTTTCAGTAGTGGTGAAGAGATTCCTGGATATACAATAACTAAAGGGCTCTGAGATCCTCCATATCTAAAGAAACAGAGAGATCAATATTGGCAGACTTTAACAACAAAAACCAAGCTACGCTAAAAATCTTCTCCTGACCACTGACCTAACTGTAGATACATTCAAACACCACAGATTCAACCATCAGATTATTTTAAGTCAATAAACTTTCATTGAAGTGGAAATCAGTTCTCTTGACTTTCACTTCAGCCTTTCCCTACCACTGTTCAGGGCCATATTAAGGAACCCCGTGGGGGCCCTCCAACCTGGGGCTCCAGCCTCCTCACCATGACCCGACCTCCCCCCCTCACCTGAGACCTTGGCTCCCCACCATGGTGGCCTGGTAGTGGGCCAGCGCGGGGGAAAGGCTGCACTCAGTGGCACTCACTCCATGCTCCTAGGCCGGCTGGTCTGCCCCCGGCGGTGGAGCCGGATGGCCTGCAGGGCAGTCCCACCCCCGGAGTGCAGCGTACATGTGTGCCAGCCCACCCTGCCTCCGGGAGCTGACCACCTGGCCTGGGAGGCCCCCTAGGGCCCCAATCCCCTGGCCCCACCGCCACTGTGCCAGCTTGAGTGGGACAGAAGGGTCTGATCAAGGCAGAGGCCTTAGGGGCTGTAGTCCAGGGCGCCCCTTTAGGCCAGGGCCCGGGACTACAGCCCTTACAGGCCCTGCATTGACCCGGGCCTGCTCCTATTAAAAAAATAAAAAAAGCCACTATCAAAACAATTACAACCAAATTATTTAGAGGATGGATCTCTCTAATTGTTACTTTTCTTTCCTCTTTAAGTCTCCCCTTTTATGGGTTCTTTCCTCAGGCTTTAACTAGAGCTTATTTCTTCCATTAGGTTTCAGATTTTATTTTATAGTGACATATTTCTGAGTGCTTTGGTGGCAATGGCTTTATAAAGTGACTACTGCGTTGGACGATGCCCTTGAGTCTCTCTACATATGGCTAGCCCCATCACATGCTGAAAATGAGCACAGCCATCTCCAATGCAGTGTCTTCCCCTTTCGCCAGAAACCATTTGGGTCACATCCCCACTGCAAACAGAGCAAAGCCATAATATCTCCAGATGCTCCACTACACTTCCACACCTCCCTTTCACAGAGGGGAGGCTCTAAGACAAGGAAGGGCAAGCTCCAGCAGGCAGCTTAAGAAGTCTTGATACCGGATCTTAGGGAGTTGATGGAGGAATTACATGGGGAGATTCAGAGCCAGACCTGACCAGTCATCAACTCCTCAAAAGGCCCTGTTCCAGAGGGGTGGCATACTCCCCTCCCCTCCTGTTCCTGACAGAACCATTGGGGAAAAACCCTAAAAGGTAATCTAGGAATCTTAAAGGAAGAGAGTAAAAGATACTTAAGAAAAATGCTAATGATACTAAAATGCAGACGTTTTATTTCATGGACATGTGTTTCATTATTTATTTAGAAGTCAGTTCAATAATTTCAAAACCAGGACAGCAGCTCTATTTCTAAAGAAAACCCATGAAAGCATTTACACAATAGGGTAAGTACAGCATCTCTGTGTGTGTTACTTGACTGGGATTGATATCTTGTGTTATCTATTGAATTTTATTTTCTAGAACCTTATTAATGTTATTGGACAATAATTGTCTGAGTGGAGACACAGGTGATGAGCGTGGTATAAAAACCTAGATGGAGTGATATAGAGGCTAAATTATGCCTTCAAAATATTCATGAATGAATAGTCATGCACCTGCACTTATGCAAGAAAACTGAATACACAAAAAGTCAACTCGCACAAGCACTTTCTTATTTGCATATCCATTTGCCCTAAATGGCTCTGATCATGTATGGACTTGCGCAGATGCTTCACTTGACTTATATACATGCTGACTTCATATACAAATACATATAAAGGTAATTCTCCATCCTGCAGTCTTTGTATGCATTGAAGTCAGCATAAATGAAGGTGAACTCTGGCTTTTTCCTTTTAGTCCTTTAATTAAAGGCTCTCTTCATACTTTTAAAATAACTATATTGCCAAAAATATTTCTTTGGGTGTAAACCAATTGTGGGTCACTCCATATTATTCCTCCATATTCTAACTTCCCTCTTATCACATTATACTTTTTCAGACCAACTAGTGGTACTTATAAAACCCTTTACAAAAAATAGCCCAGAAAAACTGTACTGTGCTTAACCAGGGTGTTGAAACATTTTGTATAGTGAAGGTGCTAAGAGCTATTGAACCAAACTGTAATCCCTGCAAGTTATAGAAACCACTTAAAGCAAGAGTGTGGAGCAGCACCGCTAATTCCAGCACCTATGGTACAAGCCATTATGACTCCTCTACATCCAGCTACCACAGATTTTTATTTCCCTATTTAAGCATAGGCAGAAGTTCAGGCAATCTTACCTACAGCAATACTGTCTGAAAATTCTGATCATTCTACCTTAGACCCAGTCTTCACTGATGGGGCAAGTTCGCTGCCATCAGATCAATCTTCCTAATTGGCTGATCGGGTCTGTGAAGACCCACTTGCCAATCAGGAAGTCAATTGCTGAAGTCCACCCTGGCAACTGGAGTAGCACTGAGTCGAAGGAAGGGCATTTCCTTTGACTCAGCGCACTGAAGACACTGCAGTAAGTAGGGAAAATATGCAAGGTATTTTAAGTACTTTCCGTATTTCCCTTCAACTGCCACTGAAATCCCACCATCATGCAGACCTGCCCTCTGAGTTTGGGAAATCCTTTTCATGTGCTGGATGCTAGTATCAAATCTTGTAAGATACTCCACAGTACTTCATTTCAAATACAATGTTTAGATAAGAATTACTGAACATAAGCATTTGACCTATTCTTTGTTATCATCCATTTACCTCAGCACCTGTACTTACCTCCATTTTCCTATGGTCCATGGATGTCAACTTGAGTTCTGAGTATGGACCAGAGATAGCCTGTGGGCCTTTGGCAAAATACCTAATAATCACTGTATGTCGTGGTAAGGCATTTGCTTTCCAGAAGCAGCACACCTGTGTTTGAGGTGAAGAGATATATCTGCTGATGCAACAGCACCACTCACAATAAAAGGGCCATTCTAGAAGAGCAGGTCATTTAAAAGGTGAGAATTGCACTTAGGTCCCACAGTGACAGGCATTATATGAACACAACATAGATAGATAAGGCAGGCTACAAACTAAGACACCCACAATACGTGCTTGCATAATTGCTTCCTACAAGTGAGTACTTCCAATATCTTTCAAGGAAACTGTCACTGGGAGCATATCTTAGTAGGCCCCTGAGAAAAGACTTTCACTTATCAGTTTGGCTAATCAAGCAGGACAGCAATTCCATATAATTCACAAACTACAAAGTTTCAAAACTCCACACAGTAGAGGCTCCTTAGCCAATTGTTAGACATAAAGAAGAATCTAATAAAAGCATGGAAGTCCATTAGAGGAAAGATTCAGTACACAATTGTTTAGTTTCCAATTTTTTTCCACTCAGTTCAATAACTAAATTCTTCTGAATTCAATGCTGCAGGAAGTGGCCCTTAAAGAAACACAAATACAGGGGAGAAGTTGACCAGAAATAATGGCAATGAAAAGACTGTTTCAAAAATAGTACATGAGCCTCAGAAAAGTTCCCTCGTTGACAAAGGTCACAAAGAAATGGGTCTGAGCTGTCCATCAGAATAGAGTGAAAAGTTCAGTAAGTAAATCCTGTCCAGGTGGAAATTAACTTCCATTTGAGAAACAAACTTTTTATATAGCCCAGCTTTGCATTGGTTTGCTTTGGTGTTGACCCACCACTACTACATCCATGCAGCCTTTGGGTCCTACTTCCCCTTCAGTTTTTGCATAAAATTCCTTAACCCTGGGACAATAAGAGTCCCATCCTGAGAATATTAATCTTTCTTCCAGGAGACACTAACCCAGAAGTTTTGAAATTGTGGGGCATGGAGGAACATTTGGGGGCTGGGGGAGAGTGGTGATGCTAGGCAGCTCATGCCAATCCCACACAGTGGGGCCCAGACCAGCCCTCTTCACTTTCTGACTTACCGCAGCTGGCCACCCAGCTTCTGGGTCAATGACAACATCCTCCACAGCTGTATCGGTTTCTGCTCCCAGCAGCCTCTGTGCCCAGCAATAGGCTCCACCCCCAGAGACTGCCACATGCACTTTCTGCCCCATCCCCCCAATAACCCAAGGGCATTGGCCCTGCCCTAACGGTTCAGTCTGGCTACAAGGAAATAGCAGCCCGCTACTTAGGGGAAGCCGTGGTTGTATCATTGGTAAGTAGCTGTATATTTGAAACTTACAGGTATAGGTAATTTATTTAAAGTTGTGTCAAGGGCTCTGTTAAGTTTTTCAGTAGGCAGATATCAAGGATACTTTTGCATGTGTATATTTTTCTCTGCATTGGTGGGGTTGCAACCAGAAATTGTAACTCAAAAGGGGCAGTGCTCAGCTCACAAAGTTTAAAAACTGCTGTAGTAGCCTGTCTGTGGACTAGAGTTAAATCTGAGCTCAGCACAAAATGAAACAGATGGACCATTAACATGAAAGTACCATTAACGTTAAAACAGCTGCAGAGAAATCACACCAAGAATAATTTAGTAGAGAAAACTGAATTACAGAACTGGGTAAACTGTACATAGGAAAAAGTGAAAAGGCCTTTCCAATGGTTATCTGCATTTTTGTATACAAAAGATCAGTCATGGACTGGAGCTAAAAATCGGCCCTGGCATAAGCACACCAGCCAGGGTGCCATTGGGTCCATGTGGTAGGAGAGGGACAGGGGAAGGTCTGGAGCTGGCAGACAGAAGCAGCTGCCACGTTCTGGCCAGGATGCTGCCTGATGGACACTGGGGGGAGTGGGTGTTGCACTCCAGCCAGGGTGCTGCTGCTTAGCCCACGCAGTGAGACTTAGGAGAGGAGAGTGGCTGCTGGTTTCCAATCAGGGCACCACTGAGCCCAGGTGGTAGGAGATGGATGGTGCCAGGAGTGACTGCCACACTTGGCCAGGCCCAGCTGGAGGATCTGATAAACACTAAAGTTCTGAAATGAGAGGCATCAAGACGTAAAATAGCATGAATATAATACATGTCCAAAAGTAATCCTCAGAAAAGTTTCATTCATGGCCTGCAATACAGAAGGCATAAAAATAAAATAAAAAATCCTGCTGAGACTCCAACTTTATTGTTTAGCCTGAAAAGTTAGGAGCTTATACCATTGCTTTGCTTCTTCATATTAAACTGATTTAATATCCTTCATCTTTTGCAGAAACTTACTGTCCTTTAAACAGCCAAAATTCTAAGGGACCTCTGTTATCCTTGAGAAGCCTCCAGGGTCTTTTGTAAGGCAGCATATGTAAATAAAGGCAGGATTTGGCCCACTAAATTCAGCAGAATTTTTGGTTATAGAATGCAGAATCAGGTAACAGTGGGTTTTGTATATTCATCTGAGTACAAGAATGCAACAAAACAATGGCTATAAAATGTATTTTACTACAACTAAGGAACTTGCTTTTTGGATGGTCTTGCATGGCAATTAGCATCTTCTCCATTGACCTAAGCCCTATAAGACAGGAACCAGAAAACAGCTTCTTTGTTTGTGTTGGGTCTCTCTTCCCCCAAGCCCTCAAGAAAAATAGAAATGAACACAAACACAAAACACCAATGAACTGAGACAGGTGTCATATTGTAAGTTCATAGAGCAAAAGAGTCAAACACTTAAGAGTCTGTTTATACTGCTATTAAAGACCCATGACTGGCCCATATCTGCTAACTCGGACTTGCAGGGCTCAGGCTACAGGGCTGTTTAATTGTGGTGCAAACGATTGGGCTTGAGGTGGAGTCTGGGGTTTGAAACCCTCCCCCCACACCAGGTCCCAGAGCCCAACTCCAGCCTGATCTTGAACATCATTTACATTGCAGTTAAATGGGCCCATAGCCTGAGTCTCAAGAGCCTGAGTCAGCTGACACAGACCAGCCATGACCATTTAATTGCAGTGTATCCTTACGGAGCAGATCTTCAGCTAGTATAAGTACATAGCTCCTTTGATTTCAATGAAGCTATGAAAATTTACCCCAGCTGAGGGTCTGGCTCATAGTAGCTATAACTAAAGCTTTACTTCAGCTCAATTCTGTAAAGTGATACACTAATGAAGGCACACATGCAGAGAGCCAGCAAAGAATGTAGAATTCAGTGAGAACATCCATATGCTGGCTCAGAACCCTCTCTTGTATTTAAAAATTGTATTATCCTTTTGTATTCAATTGTCATAAATCACTACTGAATTGCACAGATGCATGTGTAAACACGCTTTAAAAAGGCCTCCCTTTATGCGTGCTGTGCATGCACCATATAGTATCTAGGCCTGCGGTCCTTACTCAGAGAAAACTCCGTTCAACTTCCAGTGTGAAATCTTGGCTCCTCTAAACTGTTGATTTCAGTGGGACCAGATACAACCGCTACACTTGTGCAATAGCTAAACGTTTAGGAATTTCTTTTCCGGGATAAATGCTTCTTTAAAACAAAAGACAATAATTGGATTTGATAACATTTGAAATCTATTTTTAACAAATGACTTTAAAAAAAAAAAAAAAAAAAAAAGCTAACAGTTTCCTTTTAAAAAAATATATTCAATTGTGTGTTTATTTTGTGCAAACTTATTTTGCACCTTTAAAATCACTTTTTTAATGCTACAAAAGTGCATTACTAAATAACTGGCAAACCATCTTAGAAACTAACATAAACGTGCAATTTTAATGCCCCCTAATCACACAAGTCAATACAAGATTTTTGTACTTGTGCATGACCTTCTTCAAATTATCCCTCCATTTTGGCTGAATCAGAATGAGCGAGGGCTATTTGATAAAAAAAAAAACCACTAAGTGTGTGAAATGAGGGGCCCTCATCGCTTTTGCCAGACTCCTCTTGACAGAATGATGATAGAAGCATCACATCCCTAGGAGAGTAAATGCAAACTGACAAGAGATGAGTCTTTAGATGTTGAATATAATCTTGAATTGTGCTTGAAGTGTCTTATTATCTTGTCTTTTGATGTCTGAAGGGGTGGCTCATTGTTAGAAAAAGGAAAACCCTTGCACATCTTTGCCATCTTTAAAAATTGTTTGGCCTTTAACAACTGCTTTTCCAACTAATGTCCATTTCTTCTGACAATAAATATGGCAGGTCGTCAGCAAGTGACAAACAATTTACTTTACATGCCAGGCTTTTATGGGTTTTGAGAGCTCATGTGGAAGCATATTTTAAAAAGCATTTGGAAATTAGCACCATTACAAATGTTAAGATGACTGAGGGTTTTGTGTGTGTATATTGCTGCGTTGTTACTCATTACTTGTATTTCCTACAGTTTGTTTTCAGGTCATGCCTTCACTGGATTCAGACTGCTGCTAAAGTTCTTTATTTATCATTGACTAAAATAGTCAATGAAAAATAAAGAACAGCAAGCAATTTTCTTCTACCCTAAAAAAGCACCATTATGGATACAGTACATGGGTAATGCATACATTCACATTTATTTATCACAACAAATCAATATCAGTAGTAGTATCAAACAGTTTACTTGTACAATCCAGACCCTCACATCACTGCTTTTTGTTTCTCCACTCAGCTTAATTTTTTAAACTTAAAAGTTTAATGACAAATCAGATCAATACGATTCCTTAGCAACTAAATCACAGGCATACTAGTTCTTCCTGTCACTGAACCAGTTTTGCGAAAGCAGCTGGTTCTTTTTTCAGGTCTCTGTTCCTCTGTGTATCCATAAGAATTCTCAAATGGATCATAAACTGTTACAGGTTATTGTGTCATTATAAAAACATATTGATACGCTACAGATGACAAGACATGCAACTCTTGTGCTAGCCTTTTACAACAACCAGAGATATCAGACATAAACTACACAGTCAGCAGTAAGTGTACTTTTAGGAAAACTGAAGGGGTTGGGGGGGGGAGGGTGTTTTGTTTTGTACCAGTCTTAGCCTGTTTTGAACAGGAGCAGTTTTGAAAAATCCTACAGTATGAGCCAAGAGTTCCATGAAAAGAAGTGAAGGAGAAAAGATTATGGTAGGCTTCAAAAACTTTTCAGCCTTTAAATTCTGTTCCCGATGAAGCTAGTAGAATTTTGTCTTTGAATTCATGAGCAGCTGGATTGAGTTGAAAAATAGGGGTCAAATCCTCTGTTGGTGTAAACTGTGACTTCAACAGAATGATGACAATTTACATCAGCTGAGGATCTGTCCTCCAGGATTTGATCCTAAAAGGTGAAAGGCATCACCTGAGAGACACTGACCATCCTCAACTCTCATGAAATAACAAGACTCTGAGAGCACTCTGCACCAAAACGTCACACCTCAGATGTCCAGGGCCTTAAGGAGGAATGTTGCTAATCCTTACTCCTGTGATACAGAGGATTGCTTAGCCATGCAATGGTTTGCTTCATCTGGGCCTTCTCGTTTATTCCTTATCTCATTAAAGCAAAGAGATAGAAAAGAGCTAGTAGTATCAACTGACTGGAAATTGGGTGGGTTTTTTTGTTTGTTTGTTTGGTTGGTTGGTTGGGTTTTGTTTGTTTGTTTGTTTGTCAATTGTGACTGTTTTGAGAAGTGTACTGTACTGTATCCACGCAGCTAAAATAGGAAGAGTCTGAAAATGATGCATCGAATCATACGAAAACAGAGGAACAAGAATTTCCTTCCTACTTGTCATATGAAAAAGATTGAAATGACTCATGTGGATGAGTTCCATGATCAAATGTATATACCGTGCACTAAACAGATCAAATTTATGGGATTAGAAAAAATAACAAAAGATGAAATATTTTCAAGACTTTTCCAGTTGTAAATGTTATTCTTCCTTTGGAGAAATTTGTGGCTTGCAGTCCCAAATATTATTAGATACAAGGAAGTACTGTATAAGAAAAGAGGAGAAATACCAAGCCTGCACATTTACAAGTGCTTCTGAGCTGGGACATTTCCTCATTTTCATCTTAATCATTATTGATTTTGCAATGAAGTTTTGCTTCCACACTTTTTATACTGTAATCTTTATTTTGAAAAGCTTAATTATTGAAATCATATATGTCTGCTCTCGCCACGCCACAAACTGTATTATGCGATCAACAAATTTACCCTTTTGCCAGTGATGTCATTTCTGACATTTTATTTATATATATATCCCCCACACAGGTCCTGCTCCCATTCAAGTCTATGGATGTTTTGCATTTGTGCATTTATTGGGGGCAGGATCATATAACCTTGTATGGTTGGTCTTGCTTTGCAGGAGGTTGTACTAGATGACCTCCTGAGGTCCCTGCCAACCCTAATCTTCTATGAAATACATACCTTCACAGGAGACCAGAATATTGCTGTTACAGCATACTGACTAAATAAAATACGTTCGTACAGATTTTAACATGCAATATTTATACGTAAATACTAGCCTATTTTGTTTAAAACCCCCAAAAGATTAGAATATATATGACTATGTATACCAAGGCTTGGAAAGATTAGATTTTTATTGGCAAACATCAATGTCACTGTGCTTACCCAAACCAACAAAAGTCACTTTGTTGATCATTTAAATATATAGATAAGTGAAGTCAGAAAAATGCTGCCTGAGAACTTAGAGTTTGACTTAATGCTATTTTGACAGTTGATGTTGATGATTTCCATTTTAACTCTTACAATGCTTTAATCTTTTGAATCCCAAAATCTACTATAATTAAACAATTGACTGGCCCACCTTCTGATTTCTCATAACTTTGAAAATCTAAATTGATTAAAAATTAAAAAATGTTTAGAAATAAACACAGATCTCATCTCTCAACATTTAAAATAATTCAGAAATTGAATCCTCCAAGCTGTGTACAGTATGTAATACTCTGGCTAAATATTGGCCTGAGCTGTCATGCACTTACTCACATGAGCAAGTCCCACTGAAGTTAATGCAACTATGTGTGTATGTAGTGACTGTTCTTATGTGAACTTGCAGGATCTGGCTTCCTACATTTACCCAAATTCTTGAGCAAACATTGCCTCTCTATATGAAATATGAGTATAAATACCTATTACTTGCAAAATGAAAAATAAAAACTCTCCAGAGACTGTATTTACTCAAGAGGTTAGAATGAAACGGAATGATCTATCTTCCTCTGTGGTAAATACTGTGCAATGTCTAGAGATAATTATAAAACCCTAATACTATAGTATATTAAAAAATGCCTTAAGACATATTTACCATGAAGCAGTTCCAGCTTCTCAGCTGAATAACGTGAATTTCATATGCTCCCCTGAACAGTTTTTTGTTCTGTAAACAAACATATTAAAACTGTAGAAACTTTTCAATAACAGGTAAAATCGACTGAAATCACTGAGGTTAGACAGGATGACTAAGGAGGAAAGAATCCGGCCTGTGTATGAGTCATATGCCTGTACACACTATAATATACTATGTATGCACATACACATACATATGTACACATATGTAAAATGAGGGAAGAGAGATATAGGAGAGACAGAAAAATGGAATGATGTGGAAAGGGAAAGAGAAAAGGGTTTTTGTTTTGTTTTTACAGGACTGAAGCAATCTCAGTTTTGGATTTCTTGGCTTTTGACATCTACCTTTGCCACAATCTTAGCAGGCCAGATCCTTCTTCCAGTATAATCAAGCTTAACTTTCCCATTGTCTTCAAATTGAGCAGGATTGGCTCATTGTATTAGTATCTTTAATACATATAAGGTATATAAAAAATGGGGTAATCTGAAATAATGAATTTAGGGAGAAAGGTAAATTCCTTAAATAGTATTATTGATAATAGCCATTCAAACTAAACCATTCTAGTATTTTTTTCAAGCTGCTATTGAAATGAATATACATTCCACTGTTTAACACAATATTGTTGAACTATTTCCTCCTATATTCTTCAAAACTTTTGCTGCTTCAGATATAACACAACTTATCTGTAATAACTAATATTGTATCTACTACTGAATATTGATCTTTAATTTCCTGTTTTCTATCCATAACATTTCAACCATCAAAGGGATTTATAAGTATACTATCTTGTTTTTAAAATCATGTTTACATGATATTCTCATCACAGTAATAAATCATTTTGCTTATATTACATTAAATTATTTTATTTTGAGGTTGCTTTCAAGTGGTCATTCTTTTCAGTGTAGCATTTTTCTTCCTACAGTTATAAACCATTCAGGGTCTAAAAATGATAGTTTGTCTTTCAGAGAGTAAAGGACATCTGATAAAAAAAATCATCTACAAATTCAAAAATAAAAAACAGAAATTCATACCACATTTAAGAATAGACAAGTGGTAGCGTAATGTTAAATAAACATGCTCAGGGGGTTGCATCTTGATTAGGTGGATTCTATATCCTTGGAATAGTTACAAAGCAAACCCAATTTCAATCTCTCTAGGAAGGGCAAGCTTTCTTTAGCTGGACTGGATACAGTACTATTCTTCTCTAGATGACCTCTGCTTTCAAACTAAAAGGGCTTAGTCCTGCTTCTGATAGCGTCAAAACAGTATCAGAACACAGAGCAGGAGATGTCACAGTACAAATCTGCCCTTGTTTCATATTGTTATTGAGTCTGACTTCTATATAGCAAAAGAAAGAAAACAGGAATTTACCTTAACTATAAATTCATTTCACTAGGCTTTCCTTTTTCAGAAGAGATACCCCTGTTGAAATCCACACATTAAATGTGAATTAAATGATTTTGATTTATTCTCATTTGTTCTTTACTCACTCCTAATTTATGATTTAGTTTTATTTTAATGTAATTTTGTCATATATGCCATTGATCTCTTCAGAAACTATTTTTTGGAGCCAGCCAAAAAGTATGTTAAACATAAAAATAAAATGATAATGAACAAGCCTGAATAAATACATACTCACTCATTCTCTCTCCCTAGGATGCACTAATTTACTAATTAAGCATGAAAAATAAAAAGAGCCAATCCCCTTTGAATCCTCCTCCTCCCCCCCCCCCCCAAAAAGAAACAGGAAAAAGTCAAATGATGGGGGGGGGGGGGGAGGAGGAGGGGTACAGCTTAGCAAAGAAAAAAATTAAAACAAAGAGCCCATAAGTATGTGAGGAAAGAACAAAACCTAGACAGACAACACAAAAAGAAAAATCCAGGGCTACGTAGGATATTAAAGAGAAAAATGATCCACAGGAGAGTAGCAACAGTTACTATGAGCTTCCTATAGCTTTCTCTGCCTTTGGATATTTAAAAAAAAATTATTAACCTGACAGCAGGAAACTTTATACAGATTGCCCCCCGACAGGGTGCCAGCTTGGTATAAATACTTTGCTATCTTTTTCTTAAGCATAGGAAAATCAAAAAGGTGTTAAGTGGTGCCATATGTACAGTTGGATAAATATGAACTCTCCTCTGGCTGGATTGCTCATTCCCATGGTGGACTTGAATAATCATAAGAAGTCCAATAGAAACATCAAATTCTCTTCCCTTTCCTTCATCATGTCTGCTTCCTTTTTAATGTGTGAATGTCTGATGTATTATTAATCTCAAAACATAAACTGGCAAGGTTCTCAATCAAAGGAAATACCAGTTCTCTCTCAAATTATCTGTTTATTGCCTAGTAACATCCAAATTCCATTTGAAACAGCCAGCCACTTAAGTCACTTTTTAAGGAAACAAATTTGTTTGGCATTAATTTTTTTCAAAAAGCCAAAGAGGGATGAAAAAACCCAACTAATTAAGAATGAAGCATTTCAATGTACAAAATCATTCAAGCTACAGTCTATGATTAAAGTTTATACACTCTTTATTCCTGTTCCCCAGTAATTAGTTACTCTGAACATACAAACATATCATCAGTGTGCAAACCTCAATCGAAAAATGATGACATGCACAAACCTCAGCTCACAAAAGTTTAACAACACAGTAATTATTAATCCACTGGGATTGTAAGTGTTTTCTTTTAAAATTTTAATTACTCTTTTTCTCCCAGATGTGATGGTACGGGCAAACATATCCAAAGAGCAATGATTTGTAGCCATAAAGGCAATGGAATTTGTTCTTTTTTAAGCCCAATCCTGCTTCTACTGGACCTAAGGAAAGCATGATCAGACCCTAACTCTTCAAAATCTGCCTTGATTTTTTAGCATTGAATACAGTTTTATGTGCACCCACTGCTTGAGCATCTGCCAATACCAAAGATGAGTTAAGGATAGATTTTCTAACTCACCATTTCCTCCTCCTCTTAAATTTTAGTAGCATAATGTCTTCTTTAGGGTTTAAAGGGCATATTCTCTTTTAATATATGCAGCCCCTCATTGACAACAGTAGGAACTCCACCTCAAATCAAGCGAGTATATTAACCTGAGTCAGAACATTAACATTATTTAAAGATAGATTTATGGTGGATTAATTTTATTACTTCTAAAATTAAATGTCCATCACTGCTTTTGAAATGTGTTTGAAGAACTACCTAGATAGGTATTTGTCCAATGTATTCTTTAAAAGTAATCTAGTCTGTCATTTAAATAGTTTCAAGACATTATTTTTCAGAAAAGTTCATTATTTGATCAAGATATCATATTAAGGCATTTTTAGTAAGCAGATTTTTGAGCCTATGTTATGACTCAATCCTGCAAACATGCACACCATTAACTTTTCTCATATAAATAGTTTTGCTAATAGCATTGGAGATCCTTGTGTTAATAAAAATGGTCACACACACTTTTGCAGGATTGGGCCAAGACACTTAATAATTACATGAATATTTGAAACAGTACCTTATGACAAAAGACAGCAATGCACACTGAAGAAGCTACAACAGATATGCAGAGTAAAATGATATAGTGATATTAAGGGAGGAGAAACCTATATAGACAGCCTAAGCCATTTTCAAATTATTTGTTTGCTTGAAATAAGGCTATGCTTTTAATACTGAAAGGATCTGGCCCATAATCTGACCTACAAGAACAGAAATTTTCACTTACGAAAACACATACTATACTTTATTATTATTATTATTTGTCACTCTTAAACATCAGATTTGTCAAATGTATCTTACTGAAACTTGCAAACAAAATTCTTTATCGACTGAGCCCTTGGTAGGCCAAGGTTCTATGTGCAAGTATATTTTATAATCCAGCTTTAAATCCCTCTTTAAAAGAGGGGCTCCAATAGAGTCTCAGAGGTGGACCTTTACATATGGTGTGCAAAGGGTGATCCTAGAATGAAGGTTTCAATTTATCTATAGTCTAGGTACCATATTAATGACTCTAATGTGAGCTTCTTCACAATGACCCCTGCTCTGACCCACAGATCCCACTGTCTCAAGGAGTGAAAGTCTTTCATCCTTTGTATCTGAAATGACTCTTGTGCCATAAATTCTAATCAAGCCAACCTACATAACAATTCTAAAAAGAAATCACATAATGAATGTTTTTCTGGAAAAGAGGCTCTGAAAAGGAAAAGAGATATACACTGCATTTTCTAGCAATGCAGAATTATTGTTCTAATTTCTATCTTGTGTCACAAGTATACTATATTACACACAAGAACGCTTACAAATAACAATGGAGAAAATTCTAAACACTGCATAACAATACTGTAAGGAAACCAAAATGTCAAAACTGATTTTCAGTATTTAAAAATGGAAAAAACTTTGTTTCATGTTTGCGGGCACACGCGCACACAAACATACACACACACAGCATTAGAGCACAACTAAAAATCAAAACTCCAGTAAACCTACAAAAACATAGGGGCTTTGCTTTCACAGCAAAGCAAGCTTGAGATTTATCTAGAACAAAAGAAAATGTTGCCAGAAGGCGAAATGTTGGCAATCCATCCTGCAATACTGCAAAATTAAATTAGTAACATCTAGGCTAAATGAACATTAAGCTTGATCTTGCATTCCCTGGAAATCTCTAATTTCATAAAAAGTTCATTGTATGTAAAAATACAGGATCAGGCCCAAAATGATTTTTTTTTTTAATTGTTAAGTAAGCTGATCTTAATGTGCAAATGTGTCCTTGGTGTATTTTCATTATCAGTAACAGTTATACCAGGAATGAATCTGGCCCACTCCATGGACTTCAATAGTACTTGGATTAGGCTCTGTGTTACAGAAAATCCATGAAGTGACTATCATTGGCTTTCATGGAGTTGGATCAATCCTGTACATATTATTTTTATATTGTTTCCATGTCTCCTCTCCATATCAACTACTGAAACTATACAATGCTAATAATTAATCTTTTATTCCCCATTATCATGTTTTCTCAGAAAGATTTAAACCATTTACAATAAGTCATCAAGATATCTAATGAACAGGATATACAACATTTACAATCAAGTCCTCTAGTACTTATTCAGTCCTTACTAAGTCAAAACTCCTAGCAGCATCAATGGGAGCATGCTTTAGTAGGGACTCTAATGACGCAGGGCCAAATCTAAATTTGTAGCACAGTGCAACATAAACCTAGTTGATTTAAGAACAGCACTCTAAGAAGAAAGTCAATGACTTACTAAACATTCTATGCTTCTGTGTGGTTCTTAGCATAAAGGAGTCATGATCGAAATAGGAGATAACTCTTCTCCAGTATTTCCAAGAATAAATAATGTGCCACTTAATATCATACACAGTTACCTGACCTCATGTTACTCAACAAAATCTGGATTTATATATCATAAGTGTATTGCAGCTTTTATAACTCTGCAAGTTAAGCAAAATGTTACTTCTGATGTAGTATGTTAGAGAACACTAAAGTCCTTTTCTGACATTTTGCACTTGCAGCATCTTATCTTGTTTCCCCACTGTTGTTTAGCATGATTCAAACATTTAAAGTTTTTCATATATGTATTTTTCTAACGACCTCAAAAGTCCAAAGATATAAGCCTATGAGACTGAGTTTAAGTAAGACAATATGAAAAAGGTTATAGACAGACTTCTATCTCTAAAAACAATAAAAAAGCAATGGCATTAGTAAGAACTGGTTTAATCACTACTTTAAGGGGACTCTCTCCCATCAAGGCAAAAGGCTATCCTCAGCCTTTGTAAATCAGCAAGTACACCAGCTAAGGACTTGGCTCAGCATTTCAGACTGGAATTGCTTAAATTTGTGGAAAAGCTGCCTCTACTCAGACTTCCACTCTTGCTGGCTGAAAAGCTGATGTCATCATCTCTTCTGCCACAGGTGGCGAAGTGCACATTTGGGAGATAGGATTAGGCCAAAAGTTCACTGCACATCTTCATGTACCAAAAATGAGTATAGTCAATCTTAATCCTGTATCTCCACCACCTGAAACTGGGCTTGCTGCTGGAGAAAAGCCATTTCTAATACTAGTTGCTCTATGCTCTACCAAACAAGATATGAATATCCATTGCTCTGTTAGTCTGAGATACTGTAATAAGGGGGAGTGAGAGAGAGAGAGAGTGTGTATACGCAGACCTGAGGTATCACTTCCCCATTTTTCCATGAGTAAACATTAATATACTGTAGGAAAAGGGGTTTGGGTTTTCTGAAACATTCTTGAAGGATACAGGTACTTAAAACAACAACAACAAACGGGTCTGCCAAAAGGAAACTAGATGGCAAGTGCAGACACGCATGCCTGATGTTGAGGAAGCCGCTACTTGTGCTTAATCTATTCAAACTGATAATATGACAGCTCATATTCATGAAAAATATGACCCAGGAAGTGCTGCTATGTTTAGCAAGACATGAGAAGATCAAAGGCTGGTCATTCAAAATAAACTAGCGCACACAATTATTCCAAAATTTCCTCAAAATTTGAAGATGATAATCTGTGTAATTTTCATCTTCGGGCAAATCTCCACATATCCCTTCTTAAAATACTCCTCCTCACCAGGTATCTAGCAAATGTCCCCACAACATGTACTATATACTCAATAAGAAACTCCGGGAATGTTAATATTGTTATGTATGAAAAAAATGTGAGAAATAATGCCAGTTTTTGCATCATTTTATGCAAACCATAGACACGTAGAATATAAGAGATTGCGAAGTCAGTCCCACAGTGTGCATTCCTAACATGTTATTCACATTTCCAAACACAGAAGCTCCTCTAGAATAGCACTGTATTTTGGGCATCATATTTTTCAAAGAAAGCAATTAAACTGTAAGTGTTAGATCAACTGAACAACTCTCAAGTGTCTGTATTTTAAATAAGTCCACCCAGTTTCATCCTGCCGAATATTTCCATTGTCCTCTCTTTTATGTTCCAAAAGCAACTCTTCACTAGCAAAGGTTACTGCTTAAAGGTAACACCTAGATAAATGCTACACAGTTCACTTTGAGGTAGTTAAACTATTTGCTCCTACTTATGATTTACTTTGGTGACACCTTGTTGGAAGTATGAAAGCAGAGTAGCAGACACAAACAAGCACTCATGTACAGTATATTTACTTGCATCGTTTTCATTATGGTTTGCAGCTAAGCAAAATTAAAAATTTACAATCCAAAAGGAAAAAAGATTACCATACATTATTTTTACCCTATACAGCAACTATAAGGAAAGTACTTAGGAGCTCTGCAATGGTATTTAAACATACAAAAATGACAACTCTGGGCTATCCCACCCTTTATAATAAAACCTGATCAATCTAAAACATACACCATACCCAAAACAAACCCACCCAGACCATAAAGACATACTGGTAGCCTCAGGTTAAATATAAATTTTCAGGGTGTTGTCATATCTTGAGATATTTTATATTAATTTATTGCCTCCCTAAACACCTAATCAAATGAAACACGTGGATATTATTTAAGATATTTAAATTGCCGAACACAAATATTAGCCCTCTGAATTTTAGACATGACAATTCTTTTCTTGGTGAAATGGACTAAAATGATTATTGTATGGAATTTGAACAATCAAACTGCTAACGGAAATTCTGTTTTCCAGGAAAATAAAAAAAAATTATTTAGAGGGGGCTGCTTAATAATGTATGTTATATTCTGCAGTGGTCACCATTGTATTACAAAAATTAAATCTTAACATTTTATTTCATTTTCTTTAAGTTACTTAATAAAACATTGTGCACAGTATGTGTAGCTTCTAATGATATGAAAGGCTACCTTTTAAAAAGAAAATTGCATATATTTTTTGTAAAGATCATTTCGCGGTTTCCTACTAGACCTAGAGTATAGACATCTGAACATTGCTACAGTTACCATACAGATCATGAAATCAAAACTTGAATCTCAGATTGGATCTCTCTCTCAAAGCTGCATTCCCTTGTAAACAAGATCTTTTCCCCTTAAAGTTCCAGCTCTGAGAATTTATAAAATACAAGAATGCACTCTATTCCATCTAAGATTTTTATAAAGTAAAAAATGGATATAATTAAAAGGAACTCTTTCAGGAACAATTGCTCTAAAACCTAAATGTCACTATGTACATGTAGTGTGCTCCAGCACAGACATTTATCAACATCTATCACTCAAGCATGCGCCTCAACTATTCCACTCTCTTTTCTGATTAGAAATCTCAGTTGCTTAAGTTGGCTCAGAAGGTGTCATCTGTTTGAATGACAGATGCCTATTCTGGAGTGCCACTCTCCCGGCTCTTGTTTTGGATATGAAACAACTACAACTGAAAGGTTATGTTTTCATTTGCCATAAGAAACAGTGTAAACATGCATTTTCTTTCTCCATACCCTTTGGAAGAAATATTTTATTTCTAATATCACTTGTAAAAATATTATACCTGAAAGAAATCTTCATTGCATCCTTTGTTTACACAGTACAGAATGTTTTCTATGGACATTTTCCCTTTCGCTTCTCTCCTAGCTTTCACTTTACTAGATCTAATGACAACCCTTTAGTTTACTTCATCCTCAGAAGGGATTGTGAAAAACTGAAATGCTGGAGTCAACTCTTAGGCAATAAGTGTTAACAAAATATCACAACAGAGCAGGATCACTTATTTGTGTTTATATTAGAGACCATTAAGCAAGAGAAAATATCCAATGCCTGCAACTTGCATAGAATAAGTTTGTTGCTGACAAAAGTTTTCAGGAGATGACAATGTCATTCTGTTACCCTTTTTAAAATCAGAGCATATGGCTGTACACCTGCAAACTCTAAGCTACCCCCGATACTAGAAAATTAAGTGAACCAAAAAAAAAAAAAAAAAAGAGAGGGTGGGTGGGGGGAGAAGATTGTTCTTCCGGACAATATGGTAACACTGAAATGAAATACCTAGACAGACTTACCGAAGAGCTTGCTGGGAGTGTCCTCGCTGTCATTTGATTCTACGGGCGCAAGCAGGGGCTCATTCAGCTCGTTGTCTGAAGTAGCTGCCTTGTCTTCACCTCTCAACTCTGCATTCATTTCACTCCGCCGAGACAGCAAGGGCTTACTGACTTGTCCGGCTATCATTGGATCCTAGAATGGGGGGGAAAAAGAATGAGGGGGGGGAAGTGGCAGCTTTGGTGTGTGTATATTCTCTCCCACTCCCTCTCTCTCTCTCTCTCACACACACACACTCTCTTATCTCTTGCTGCTCCTGCTGTTATTGCTGGCTGCAGTCAAGTGAAGAGCTATTACAGATCCAATGAGTTTTCCATTACTCCCCACCCTATTAAAGCTCAACTAGCATGTGAGAGATTCAGGATGCTTTGGAGAAAAAACTTCTATGAAAGCAACATAACCAACACAGCTTTAATTGAAGGATGTGTTTTTTCTGCGCATGTTTTCACACCACCCTTTTTCCTTAATGTGGTAAGAAAATAAAATCTCTGCAAGCATGCTCCAACAATACAGAAGAGTTGCACCGTATATATGCTCCAGAGGGATTTAAAGAAGCATCCTCACTTGAATAACATTAACCAAATCATATACAATGATGTTCATCATTCAAATGTTTTAGTGAAAATATAAATCAACACAGCCATTTTAGCATAGACATTCAATACAGATAGAATTGTTCTAACCATTCTTGCCTTTGGGATAACTGTGCTCCAAAAGCCCATAAACACATTAAAAAATAAATAAATAAATAAACAGATAAAAATTTTAAAAGATAAAAATCAGTGAAAATACTTACACACAGTGTTTGCAATTATTCTTGCATTTGGGACATTACACTCCCATAATATATTACATACACATATATATATATTAGTTAAATTGGTTCTTGATGGTTTGAATCTATCTTCAGCTCATTCAGAGGGCATTTTGGGAATCAGATATCATTTCCAAGTACATTCTATTATTCCATTTGCAAACTAAGATGTATAATATCGTTACAGCACAGAAACCAGACTCAAAAGCAAAAAAAGAAAAGAAAGAAGTGACCTTGTTGCGCTATCTGGCAGCTATTTATTGCAAAGTTCATGCCTAAATGGTTCTTTTGCAGAGAACAGGTGACCAGCGTGCAAGTAGGTTGGTTAGCATGTTCCCTATGTCCCATCATCACATTGGTCGATGTTTGCCTATGGGTTTTTTAATGTATTCATGTCTGAAAAGTGAATTTGATATGACACATGATAATCTATGAAAATGTTAATCAATACAAATAGTTTAAGCTGTCATCAAATGCACTTCTTTCGTCAATACTCATATCACTGAAAACAATGTCGCTGTCACCAGGGCTTAATTTGCACAGCACTTAAATATTGGACTCTGTGCATCAATGCACTCCTCTTCAAATACTGTAGGTAAACACATTTTCTCCCTATTTAAGGCTGAAGCACTCAGCTCGCATTTAGCTGAGCTGAATCCTCCTTTTTGAATACCTTGATAGGTCCACTGGAGGGCAAAATTAATACTTAATTGAATCTCACAGTCATCAAAATAATCAATACTTTTTTATTATTTATTCTTTACAGTCTGTTGACTGTTTCAAACCTCTGAGGGAATGGTGGAAAGGATTCATGGCTTTGAAACACTGTCATTTAACAAAGTAATTTTCAGTGGGGCATTAGGAGTTGTGAAACATATAATAAAACAAAAATGGTGGCTTATAATAGGAAGAAAGAAAAGAATTATATTTCTGCCATCTAACAAAACAGGATAAATAAAAAAGCTAGTGCAGGGAGAGGGAGAAAGGAGGGGGAGAGGGAGAGAAAGACTGGCTTTTGAAGGGTTTTATCATATCAAGAGCAGAGCTGAGCTTTCATAATGCTGACATTTCTCATCCTGACAATCCTAAACAAGTGGAAAGGATGAGATCGCAGATATCATCTTTCATCACATTCTCCAGCTTAAGAACCAACATGGCAGCTTCTCTCCCCTTTACACCGTTAATTACTAAATAAAATACTGCTCTCTGTCAGCATTAGATTATTGCAGATAGCAACCATGAGCATTACTCCACTCTTGTTTTTAAACCAATGATGCCTACCTTGAACTCTTCAGCAAATAAATTGAGTTTGTGTCTACATATTGTAAATATGTGAAATATAATCAATTGAATCAATGTGGTCAATCCATATTGTCAGGCTAAATTACAGGTGAATTAACAACATTTTATTTACTGATTTTATTAGCTGGTTATCTGAACATGATTTAGGCATTTTTCAGGAGAAAATCCAGAAGTTCATAGTGTTTGGGGTTTTTTGGTGCTAATTTTATAAAAACTGTAGTTATACCATGCATTTATACAACATTACATACAACTGCTGCATTTTTTATTTTTTATATGCTATATGAAGTACTTCTTAGTTGGTTGTCAAATGAAAGGTCACCTGAGGAAGTTAGCTATAAAAGTGGAGAATAATAAGGAAAAATATTATGTCATTGGGAGAAACCAGACCCTATCTAGGTTACGTGCAAAACTCCCATTGGCTTCACCGGGATTAGGATTTCTCCCATTACGTACTTCAATGGTATACACTCAACCTGGAATAATGCATTTATTCTGATTACCATCTTTCAAAAAGTTATGGCAGAAATAGAGGGGGTTTTGAGATGTGTGATGAGAGAGTGAAGAGATTAGGACTGTTACCTGAGAAAGATGAATAAAACGGGACATGATCAAAGTCTACAAAATAATAATGGGCAGAAGGAAAGTCAGGAACTGCTCACCCTGTCTCATCTCACAAGAACAAGGAGATGCTGAATGAAACAGAAATGTAGCAAATCAGGAAATGATAACAGGGAATAGTTTTCAACACAATGTACAGCTAGCCCATGGAACTCATTGCCACAAGATATTAGAGACCAAGGATTTGGCAAGTTTTAAAAAAAAAGACATGTATATGGATAACCAGAATATTCAAAATTCTGATCGTTATTATTAACAGAAACTGTAGAAACAAAAGCCACCGGACTGTGTAAAATGAACTGACCACCCCCGACCCTTGTTCATAGTGCAACTCCCAGTTTGCCTACATAGTGGCTATTTGTGCCATATGTTACACAAATCACTGGCTTTTTCAATAAACACAGGGGTGTGCAGGAGTCTGCTCTGTTGGCAGACTCTCACAAAGCCCTTATGTAGGGCCTAAAATCCTAGTCTAGACAAGACCTAAATTTAAAAAGTTGTAAGGGTGAGGAGGTCAGGGAGGGTGTTATGTAAAAATTTTCTTTAACAGATACAGCTACTGATCCAAGCTGTCATCAGGTCTACAACTGCATTTAATCAAATAGAAATGTGCCTGTTTCACAGTGATTGTATGGGTGGTTAAATATTATTTTGATATCTTTACAAGATTAAATTAAAAGTAATATATACAACTAAGGCAAATCTTAATTCCAATACACAGTAACTGGACCATGTCCTGCAAAAGTCTATGGAGACCTGAAGGCGAAGAATATAACTCATCCCCTAAGGCAGTGGTTTTCAAACTTAGGATCGGGACCCACTACTGGGTCACAGACCCTCAGGCACTGGGTCATGGCACCCCCTACTGCTGCCACCAAAAGATTGGAATGCATTGCTCAAAAATGTAATTGTTGGGTTGCGGGCAAAATATATATTTTTTTCAACTGGGTCTCGAGAAAAAAAGCTTGAAAATCACTGCCCTAAGGTACTTTGTTGCTATAGCCTCAGAGTTACTGGAGCTTCTGCCTTTTCCATGGGGGTGTGGACAGCTGATTGACATAGCCACACATCTGCCAATCCATTCTTCCTTTGCCCTGCACAAAGCCCCCAGCTCCCTGTGTCATGCCCTGGAACATTTGGGTGTGAGGGGATCTAGGCCCAATGCACTGGGCCCCAGCATTCTGTTCCATCACACCACCTAAACAAAGTGGAGCAGGATTCCTCAGAGTCATGGAGCATGTGTTGCATGAGAAGGCAGGATTTGCCCCCAGATGCTTTGACCATTAATTCCATTCTTTACCTTTTTGAAGTTTACAGGATAGTATGATACTGTACAGTCTAAGACAGGGAAATGACATAGATCACAATACACATCATGTGCTACACAGTAAGTTTTAGCTTTCCATGAACAAGCTGAAAAACCTAGGAACATGAGATGAAGCAGCATGAAGAACACTGTATGTGGAATAATTAGGCGCAAGAGAATAAAGTGGTTATAGGTCTAATGAGGAGTTCTGCTGACATCATAACCCACAAGTCACCAAAAAACATGAATAAGTTTCCCATAATTCAAAATATACCCACTGTTTATTTTGCATATGCTGTAAGTTCCAGATTCATCCCGTGGATGCACAAACAGCTAAAGATCATTCCCTGTTTAAAATGGCACTCCCCAGTTGCTCCCTGTTACTTGCCCCGTGCCATGGCTTTCTTTTGCCAATTTTGTGTCCTCATCAGTTCCCACTGACGCTTTTCTTTCTCCAATCACTTTGCTAGTACTAATGACACACCTCTGCTGTACTTACCATTCCTAAGAGATTGTTTGCTGAACACAGGCAGTTGTGCTTAATTTATTAATTATCAGATAAAATATGGTGGCCTTGCAAATACATATAATCAGATATGTCATTCATTAGAATCCAAGATTTTAAATGACTTCCCTCTGAAATACTGCTTCTAAAGAAGAACTTCTATTGCTGTTTTAAAAGCCATGCCCTTCACTTCCCTGTTAAGCAAAAGCAGTTAGTAACCAAAGACAACTTGTAAAGGAAACTATATGTTCTTTGTGTGAATCCTGCCCCAGGCAGAAGGGGCTAAAATGGGACTGTGATCTACTTCAATCCTCACACAGGGCTTAGGTAGGGGATGAATTTCACAGTGGGATGAATTTCACCCTTTTCTCCAAATTTTGCTTTAGTTTACAGTGGCATAACAGCAGAAAGCTGCTCTATCAATGTTGTTACTCATCCCCTCCCCTCCTTTTTTATAATAAGAAAATATTAAAATTTGCTCTCACATTAGTCTGCCCTTATTTTAAATGGTTCACTTTATAGAGCTATTAATTTCTTTAAATCCTTTTAAAGTAAAATATTCATCATTTCTTTGCAACTTAGCCAACTCTATCAATTACAGTATCTGTACTAACTTTTACTGAAAAAGCTGATCTATTTTAGTCTCATCTGTCAGAGCAACAAAGCTGAAGTCCCTGTTTACCTCATAAGCCTTAAAAGCAGCAGCAGCAAAGAATTTATATTTAATAAACAAGTAGCAAGAACCATTATAACAATTAAATGTTTGTCATTAGGTTAAAAACTGGCATAATGTAAAATTAAATGCTTGTAAAAAAGACGTATCTCATTGCATTATACTTCCTGTGCTGATTACCAAGTAGTCTACTAAGGCCTTGCACCTGTAGTGAGTTGTGTCTGGGACACACTCAAGAGAGTTATTTTGCTTTGCTACGACAGGTCTCAAGAAACCAATTTAGCTTAGAAACGTCTATATACAAAAGGTGTATCATTAACTACACGGAAGTAGTACTGCCCTTCTAGTATGGACATAACTATAGAAATCATACTAACGTAACTTATTTTTGGACAGGAAGGGAACTAAGCGATCATTGTGTCCATACTTGGGGCTGTACCAATATAAGTATTTTGATGGGGGGAAAAATATGTCACTCCTAATTAAAATAGTTTTACCAGCAGAAAATCTGTATGTAAACTAAGCCCCAATGAGTAAGTGACAATGACTTCACTGGGGCATAAATGGCTAAAATTACACTTTATGAGAATACACCGGATAAGGCCTAGTTATGTGAAATGGTTTGTTCTCAGATGTTAAACAGGTGTACCATTCGGAGCATGAGTCACAGAAGGAACTGCAAGGGTAAAATTCTAACCCCCTTTCAAGATGCAGAAATAAGAAAAAGATTGAATTCTAAATAAATATATAATTAATATGAAAACAAGTCGATATTTATGCCTGTATTTTAATCGGTCCATTATTTTATCTCATTAAAATACCATTTAAAAACACATTCTGAAATCACTTAATCTGGACAGCTGAAGTCAATACCCCTCGGTAAGGCTATTCCAACACTGGGATCATTGGGTTGAGAAGTTTTCACAGGATTTATTTTGTAAGTGTTGTCTGAGGAAAGGATTAATTTAAGTGGTATTTGACATAATTTAATAAAGCTTTTAGTATCTCATTTTCCCTTGATTCACCCGCAATCTATTATCGGGCACTAGTAGAACCACCTTAATGCTAAATTCTGTTATAAAGAAGAACACTTCTTACCGGCCTTCTTTGCAATTGTCACTTCCTGCTGTCCTAAACATTGTTTTGCCTCCTATTGCCATTTTAGCACTGGTATTCTTTCTCTGAAATATCCAGAGCTATAACTAAGATACCCATTCTAAAACAACTCCAACAGTCTCACCCAAACTTCAGCTTGCCGTCTATCCTTCCTTTTTTTCAGCAAAGGTCTGGAGAAAATTATCTTCTATCTTTCTACACAACCACCTTAACCACTTTTAGCCTGGTGTTTCTGTGAGAAAAATAAGCATGAACACTGATGCTGGATTAATGATCTTCCTTCTTGGCCACAAATTTCCCTTTTTAAACCCATATTTGATCTTATGAAAACTCTCACTACTTTCAACTATTCTCTCCCTCTGTAGAGCCTTGATAAAGAAGCTGATGCTTCCAACACATTCATCTCCTGTTATGAATTGTATCTTTCAAATTATCCTCTCTTTCATTCTACTGAAGGCTTTATGTTAATTATCTTCTTTTCTCCTCAGCATGGACATTCTCAAGTTTCTATTCTTTTTCCATATTCCTTTTCTCTGAAATGTCTCATTGTTTTCTTCAACCTTGGCATCATTTTTCTGCAGATGACTTTCAACCTGCATCTAACATTCTGTAATTAAAGGGGTAGTGTCTGGTTAAAGGTGATTTTTAAAAGACATATTTTCTACCAGTACCCAGAATGCTAAAAATACCTCATATTATTTAAACTGAACACATTTTAGAAGTCTAATTTACTTTTCACCATTCAGACTATTTCCTTTGTTGCATTTCTCTTAGCTTAGCCAGTGAACATAGATGAGTCCATTTTACTTTCAGTTTTCTAGGCAAAATTCTTTTCATAAAGAAGTAAAATCTTCATAGTAAAATATTGCACATTTTGGATGCAAAGATTGCAAGGGAATGTTTATTCATCTAAAATGCAATTTATATTGGAAATTATCAGGGAAACATTTTTAGCCTTAGATTTAGTAAAATCCTGAAAAAATTAAAAACAAAAAAATCTACTTGGAGCTAAATTGTCTTGGCATTGTCCCTTTATGTTCTTTTCCAAGTACAAGACATATTTTGACCTTGCCTTCAATCATAAAAAGCACACAGATACACATTTTTTTAAAAATAAACAATTCTCACATACACAAGCCCCACCCTGATGAGAGTAAGGATGAAAGACAGAATATCACACACCTGATGTTTCTAACATTGTTCTGGAATGTACTCTAGGTACCATGATGGTGGACACAAAATAAGAACCTGAATACAATAGAAGTGTGGCTCAAAATAAAAGATAAATCCACTCAGACTTATTAAACCCCCTATACCAGATGACCATACCTGTGGCTTCCTATTGTCATGTAAGATGTGAATGGTGACTCCACAACAGGCAAAGTTGTTCAGGAAAAAAGTTAACTTGTTACAGAAGACAGTTCTGGTTCCAGTTCCAGAGGAACAGATTGCAAAGCAGCCCAGCAAGGAGAGAAATCATGCAAATTAGTTCCCTATCTTCCCCCTCTCCACAGTACACCCTAGCCACTCCTCACCCTGGACCACAGAACCTGTAGGAATCACTTGCCCTGACATACACCTGATGCAGTTGGCCTACATGTTTTATTTCCAATGATGCTTCTATGGAGTTGAGGTAACTGCTCCCTTAAATGACTGCTGGGAAGAAGCAGGAAACAGCTCTAAAGCTGACCTCCCATTACCTAAGATACACTTTTCTTTTCTTTTTTAAACTTAATTACAATGTCTGGGAATACAGAGCATTGTCATGCCCTATCCCAATTATTAATCTTCCTCTTCCTGGTATGTACCATTCCATCCTTCCAGTTGTGCAGTGAATTATTCATTAGAGGTATTTTATCTTCCTGTCCCAAGCTAGCATGATCCTAAACATTTTAGTAGAACCACAGCCACCATTTACCACCTGGCTGAGTGACTTTTAATTAACAAGAAGGACCAGGAACAGCATGGCTCATGTTCAGATCTCAGAGCCTTGTATAGGACCCACAGCCCAAAAGCCACAGAGATGATTATTCTTCTGAACTGTCATTAACATTCCTGAAGTGACCCATGTCATCCCAATTTTCTGGACTCCCACATACCAAGCAGCTGCCTTTCTGCTCTGGAAACACTATGCTAAGAGGAGTTTCTCTTGTGATCATTCCACAGGGTTGCACTGGTGGCTAGAATGCCGGTTACATAAGCTGCCTTTCCTGCTCTTCTTCTATAGTCTCACAACCCCCATCAGGTTCCTTGCTGCTCTGCTTGCGTCCAAAAGTCAGATCTCATTTACATAGCATTGACATCTTTTATGGGCAGGCCTGCTACCTCACACATTTGCTATATTTAGGAGCCTCAAAAGTATCTGCCTTCCTCATCAACCCTGAATTCTTCTCTTGTATCTTCATCTCTCTCATTCCATTTCCTTCAAGATTTTGAGCCCCACATCTATATTCACATCACTAGCGACTTACTCTCTATGCTCTTCTGAGCCACCATGATGACACTCTTCCCCCTTCCAGATCTCAGAGTCTACATTAGAAATGCTGCTCCTACACGTCCATCTTGTTTTGTTCATGCCTCCCCTCGTTCCTCCTAAGATTCCCATCCCTCTTGTCCTACTCTGCCCCCATCCAGATCCCCTTTGTCCACCAATCAACAGAAACTCCTTCCTTTCCCAGCTCTCATCAGTCCCTTCCCTAGCCTCTTCACTGACAGGAGTAGGAGAAAATGGGAGTGGACACTGGTGAACAACCAGCAGGGGAAGTGACAAGTGTGCGCGCATCTACACTGTCCTTCTAGCAGCTTGGGGTTGGTTGGAGAGAGTAGCATCTAGCAAGCAGGAAGTTAAAGCTGAAAGAAATTTGGCTAGCCAGCCAAGAAAGCAGTAAGTGACTGCTGGGAGACAAAGGAAAAGATGTTAGAAAGCCAGACTCCAGAAGAGAAGTCAGAGGCAGTACAATGGAGAGGAAGCAATCAAGCAAATACTGAACAGAGCCACCACCATGCACACACCCTCAGACTGGAAGCCTGACTCTTCCACCCTTGTCACCAATCATCAAACCTCAGCTGGAAAGGAGAGAATTTGGGGAGTTGCAAAGAACAATAGGGAGAATTCAATTAGTAACCAGACAGAGAGAAATAATGTCAAATCCAATTTTCCACCTAGTCTATTGTGTCTGTTTCGTGGCTCTGATTATAAAACAAACATATTAACATTAACCTAATCTTCACAAGAATGTGCACACAACTTTCCACTGGCCCTTTCATTCAGCCTCAGTTTATTAGAAGATTTATTTGAATTATTTTTCTTTACCAGAAAGGCAACTATGAATTCTGCCTTCAGTAAACATGTGATCAAGGATATTTAGCCAGTCACCATGCCTACAAAAAAATTAACCATTCTATCCAGAAAGGATTGAATAAAGGTGCTTTGATTTTAAAAAGAAGGCCGCTCACTTGAGTTGAAGTGATTAATCATGAAGCTGTTACAATCTTAAAGTCAACCACTACTGGGAGACATGACCTTCTGCACCAAACCAGAGCATTATTCTCTGATGAGTGATCTGACACTGTATTCTGGTGGTTCTGTGGAACTATTTGGTTTGAAGGTTTTGTTTTTGGTTGATCGATTTATCTTCTGTGGCCTGTGCACAAGGTCCCTCGAGTTTGGATTCATCCTTCTTTTAGTCTGTCTGAGAACACACACTAAACGCTCCTTTTTATGTCCCAGAAATATTAAGAATATTTCTCGTGTGTCAAGTATTTAGTTCACCTTTGTAGACTGAGGAACTTTGGAACGAAGAACTACAAAACCTCCAGGGATGATAAGCACCTGTCTTTCCTGTGGGAAAGTTAGGTCACCATTATTGCCAACCCCAAACATTTGAACATCAGGAGACTGGGTTAAAAAAAAAATCACATGAAACATACATATACATGGTTTCATTTTCCTTGCTGTCTCGTTTTTGAAACTTTAGGGTGACGTGGGTCATAATTTAAAGCTTTTCTCCACAACCAACAATGCTTCATTTTAAAAAGTGAAACCTGATACTCTACCAAAATTATTGGATTCTAGGATCTGGAGCATCAGGAAAAACCACGACCTATAAGATTTGCAATAAATTTCTGAGATTTGGTCATACAAGAAGCATGCAGTTAGGAAGAGAGTAATGCCAAGAGTAGGTTGTCTAGATGCTGCAAGATCAGCTCAGAACAGCGAAGAGATATATCTAACATAGATAGCTGGAAAACAAGAATTCCTTTTTGCAAAAAGTATCAAGTTTTCAAAATTTGGTTCCGTTCTGCATCAGAACAAAACTGAGACCTTTCCAGGTTATTCAGGTAAACTACAATATCCAAGTGATTAAGTCACTCACCTGAAACATGGAGATCCAGGTTCAAGTCTCTGCTCTGAATCAATCTTTCTCACTCAGTTTCTCTCCTGCTGTTCCATTTTATATAAATAATTAAATACTCATTTGACCAGAGATAGAGAAACTACTTCAATAAGGCAGTGGTTAAGGCACTCACACAAGATAACAGATACCCAGACTAATCAACTTCCTGTTCTGAATCCCAGGTGAGTACCTTAACCACTAGGTGCTCTTTCCTTTTCGATACTCAGCCTTGTTACAGTGAATTATACCAGAACAGTGTCTCTTTGTGGAAATATGAGACTGAAATCTTCATCTGAATCCAGCCACATACACTTCCTTCTTTAAAGATGAAAGGAACTATTTCACTCAAGTTGGTGTATCCACTACCTTAGGAGCTAGCATCCCAAACTTTTCTCCTATACTGGGTCTGACAGAACTGCTGTTAGAACTACTTATTGCTGCAATAAACACTGCAGAACAACATCATTCTCATCATATTTCTAAGCCTCTCATTTACAAAATGTGCGCAATTTTTATTTATTTGGGTTACTTTTTTTAAAAAAAAATCTTTGTAGATGGTCTTTGGAGTTTCTTTGCTTGGTAGCAGGTCTTTATCAGCAGCTGTGTTTCACACCCTCATTTTCAGATTTCAAGATATTAATTCATAATAAAATATTTATTTAAATGAATTTAAAATACCTTTGCCTAGCATGCAACTTTACCCATATTAACAAATCATCTGCAAGAGCACTTGGTTTTGCTTAAGAAATGTAGGCTCACTGTACTTCACCCTTTGAGGAATAGATGCGCATCTATCAGAAGATGCGGGTATAGCTGCAAATTCCTGAGATGCCTTTTATATTGTGTCAGGTGTGGTATGTTAAATATTGGATAAAGTAGCAATCCTGTGCAGCAGAATTACAGCTGCACTTTAACACAAAACAGTGAACAAACCGTTTTTCTGTTGAATGCTTTACAACATCAAAAGAGCACATGCACCAATAAAAAAAAGTCATAATTACAATTATTGGTCACTGTTTTCCCATTGCTCCTTCAGGAAAATCCTTCCAAACAAAATACTTTTAAGAAGGGTGGGTTAAATTCTGATCAAAGCAAAAGTGATGCCATTCCAGTGGTGTATCTTGTTGCTTGCTCTTCTTGCAAATTGGTGAACGTTACTGGGTTGTTCAATTTTACTTTTACAGAGTAACTAGCACCATGCTTTTTAGAGAACACAAAGTGGCAGATGCCTATGAAGTCCTTGAAACTGCAGAAAAATCTTTTGGAAAATTCTGTTATTGCCCTTGTATTTGTAAACATATTTTTAAAAAGAAGGGGAGTTGATCCTGTCCCCACTTATGTGAATTTGGAAAGTTGCCATATACTTTGATAGGGACAGGATCAGACCAAGATTTGATAAGGTCAAGAACAATGATTTAAGCTAAGGATCTGATTTTGCAGCTCTTGAAATCAATGGGAAAATCCCTATTGACTTTAATGGTAAAGGACTGAGCCCTAATTGGGGTTTGGTTTTAGTTATTTTAATAAATTTATGTTGATATCAAAAGTCTTAAAATAGTCTCAAAAATCATTTTTCAATCCGGTCTACATGTGCATCGGTTTTGAATCCATTTCTAAGAAGCTGATATAGTTTTCAAACTATAACCAGAAATCTTTATATCCACAAAATAGTACCCTAAAAATACTTTACAAGACACCATTCTTGTAACACACAGGATTACACAAAATAGGCACAAAATCCTTGTAAAAGTCTGGAAATACCAGTTTATACCAAATGAATACAAACACACCTGAAATGACTTCAAAGTGCTACCACCCCCTGCCAAAAAAAAAAAAAAAAAAAAAAAAGAGAGAGAGAGAGAGAGAGTAAAATAAACATCTCATATAAACACAATGTACAATGCTGTTTTGATCAAAATCTGGTATCTTTTGTTCGTTGCCCTTATTTTTCTCATATAATTTCCAGAACAGGAATGTATTTTGCCATAATACATACTAGCAATATTAATGGCCATCTTAAAAAATGGAGAGGATGACTTCTGCACTTGTGAATATTTGTGCATTTAAAATGATTTAGTGTACCCATCTGGGTATCCTTTAACAAGCTTGTGTGTATCAGTGCAGGTGGGCGGGTATGGTCATGTTCAATCCCCACTTTAAATAAAAATAGTCATTTATTGGTAAGTAAAGAAATAGTATAATCTATTGGTTAGAGCACAAGAATAAACATTCTGATTCTTAGGATCTTTGATTCTGCCACTGATTTGTTATGTAACCTTGTTCAAGTCACTCGTCCTCTATTTCATTTCACCAGTATATAAAATGGGTTGATTGAGTTGTGCAAAAAGTGTTGATGTTGATACTTTTGAGTTCCAGGGATGGAAACCTACAAGATTTAGACCACCCATGCAGGACCATATAGGATTCTTTCCTACTTAACATCTTCTAGTACTTTGCCCACTGTGGCTTTAAGAATCCAAAACAACATCCTCTAAATTCTGACACCCCTCATTGTTAGAAAGTTTTTCATTATATTTATCATACATTTTCCCTTTCTTAATTTTATCCCATGACCCTTATCACTTGTGCCAGCCTAATTAGTTCCTCTCCATCCACAACATTTACTTGCTTCAGATTTCAACGGATGATTACATCCTTACTTACTGAGCAATTAGCTGAGCTAAACACACTCAGCTAACCTGATCTTCACAACATAAATCAATCCCTCCCATCTTTTAACCTACCACCTGATAGGTCTTGAAAAGCTCCATAGCTTTTTTAGGCTCTCTAGATGCCACCATCTAGAGACATCAAAGAGAGTCTAAAACCTCTGAAGGTGTTTGGGAAAACTCACTACTGGGGCATTTTTTAGGTCTCAGCAACAAAAAGAACATCTGGCCTCCATCCTCCCACTTGAAGACCCTCAATATTATTAGGGAGGTGGAATATTGGCCAGGGTGTTCCTAGTCCAAAATATTAAAACATGAAGAAATGCTATTCATCACAATTAAAAGATGTGATCAGCTGGGTTAACAATAACCCGATCAAACACTACAGATCACGACATATCTCCAGTAAACATTTTGATGCCGTTGAGCTCATTTTTACATTCACTATATTACACCTACAAATTACTCACAGTATGTCACACGCTCACAGACGAAGCACTAGTGTACCTGAGTGACTGTCACTACACACTGAAGCACATGACCTGAAACTAGAGTCACAGGGGGTGCTCTGTTAAGTGCTGTCCAAACCGGAAGGCACTGATTTTTTAGAGTCCTGCCCCTCCTCATGCATGGTGGGTCCTGGCTGCTCTGCCAGCAGTGCTCCTTCCCCCCACCCTGCAGCCAGATGGAAAGAGTTCCACAAGAAAACTGCCTCTTGCTGATCTCCTGTCCCCCTGGCTGCAGCAGGGAAAGTGCACATGTCCAGTAGCACTGTGTGCTCCAACTGAGTCCCTAGGCAATGGCTCCCTTCTGCAGCCAGGAGGACAGAAGATCAGTGTTCTTCTCCCTCTGGCTCTAGCAGGGATCCAACACCTGTGAACCCAAGAGGAGCACTTTGCTGTGCTCCCTGCAACTGCTAGGAGGAGGAAAGCACTGTAGCAAGGAGCTTGCACAGGTCTTGTAGCCCTGCGGTAACAGATTTCACCCCCTCCTTAGGCAGTAACTCCCTTCTGCAGCCAGGAGGTGGCAAGTGGTGGCCCACTTTGAAAGACCTCACAGGAAGGTTTGAAACCACTGATTTAGCATCTTTGGACAATTCTTCAAAACTCCTGACTGAGGCCCTCTCCCTTTCATTAATCAGTGATTATTCGCTGTGGTTAAGAGCATAGATTACTCACATTGGATAACTGTTCCTGGGTCCTAATATGAAAGCATACCCAGAGATATGTAATAAGGTAAGTAATATAAAGATCCTGTACTTTCAATATTTACAAATCACACATTTTACAATGAAATCTGGATATGAGGTGACTATTTAAACATTTATCCACATTTGAAGAGCTGACCTGGAAACAAGCTACAGCAAAAGGTTTAATTTCTAGAAAATATATGATTTTGACTAAAAAAGATGCTAAGAAAAAAACAAAGATGAAAAGATTGGACAAAAGATCTAGCTAAAGAAATTGATTGGTGGGAGTGAGTGTCTATATGGGAAAGGAGATATACCTCTTCAATTTGAGTGGCTTACAATGAATTTTTTTTTATAAATTACCATACAGATGACATTTCACCCCAATTAAAATTTATCATATTTTGGCTATTAAGGAGGCACTCCAGGGAAAGAGGAACATGCACATGTGGTGACTGCACCCAGGAATTAGATGATTTGGGGAGAAAATTATTAAAGAGATTCCTTTTATGACAAAATGCCAGCTTCCTAGAGATTTGCTGTCCTGATTGTTTAATGCTTGGTAAAAACACTACCTTTTAAATAGAATCATACATTAATTTATTTTTATTGTTAGCAGCAGTATTTTCCATTGCACATTATTGGAAAAATGGAGCTCTTCTTCCTATGGAGTTGTGATACAGTAAAATACAGACCTGGTGCTGTCATGGATAAGCTTTCACATTAAGTGCATAGATCAGAGAAGCACCAAAAAAAGAGGTTAGGCATTTAGAAATTTGGCACCCTTTTTCATAGGATCAGAGAAGAGGTGACTTCTCAGACAGCATGCCAGAATCTTTAGCCAGATTGACTATTAACCTGATTCTGAATCAATAACGTACAATGCACTATGTTCACATTTCATTTAAAAATGTAACAAAGTAAGAATGAACCATCCAAAACCTACAGAAAGCCCAGAGCATAGTCTAGCTGTCCTCTCTGCAAAGATCTTAGAGAAGGAGGAAGGAACTGCTTAGTCACTAAGCAGAGTAAGGGGCAGCATAAGACTAGCTGAAAACCCAGTACACAGCTCCATCTCATTCGTTAAGCCAAGACCAATGTTTGAGCTCCTCTGGAAATCCAAGAGCAGGTGGCCATCAGCAGCTTTAATTATTGTGATTTTATTGTAAGTGTTCTGTATGGTTCTGATTACAATATCTAGTCAGAGAGAGGCTCAGAGTTAACATTTTGAAAGGGAACGGACTGCTGCAGCTGAAGAGGCACATAGCACTGCAAAAAGAAGTAGCAGCAAGGTTTACCTCCAGCCCTGCTGCTGCCTCAGTGTCCCCTTCTTTCCTAGGGAATCAGATTTCATACTCCAGGTGTTCTCCCAATAACTCTCCACTTTAAATGCAAAGCTCAGAACAACATATCTTTACCCCACATTTCCTAACTAGCTCATACTCATTAGCGTAGGGCTCTTAATCCGATACCCTTCTAAAGATTTCCTTCTCATCCTTTTAGCTGGCCCCTGCTCAGTACAGGCATGAACTACTCAAGCCTTTTAACTCTGTAATATTAAGAGTGCTACTATACAAAACACTGTCTGCTTCTTTTGACTCTCTACCTAAAATCACAGTTTCTACATTCAGGCTGCCCTTTATCCCTCTCAGTAGGCCTGTTTCTGAGTCACATGTTCCCATCATGTGACACTCCTGAACTCATTCCCTTCACCTGGGGAAGTGGGCGGCACCTGGCCCCAACAATAGAGGTCCAGTTTACCACCTGATAGTGAGCTACAAGAGGGCAGTGTATTTAGCAGAAAAAAGCAGCTTAGAAACCTTTGTATCTATGTGGAAGAGCCAACAGAAAAGCACAATACAAGCCACAGAGGGTAGATTTGGATGACCAAAACAAATAATATACATATGTTTTTTCCTTTTCTGTTTGCTTGCCTTTTAGCAAAGATAGAAACTCATAAATTTAAATTAATCCAATTCTGGCATCCGCTGGGATCCATTCATGTCCTTCATGATCTCTCATCTACCTATTTATCAGGATACTTGTATGGCTTACATCACCATAGTTTGTGAACACTTAATCATAAACCCATGATCACTGCATGTAAATGTAGACCCATGTGGATATTAAAATGTTCTTTTTTTACCATAAAATCAAGGGGGTGTGCAATTACTGCAGTGAGACACCTTATGGAAGCTTGACATGTCTTCACTTTAAACTATATAAGTCAATAAAATTATATCGTAGTCATTGACAACACATACAATTTTGCCTGTTTGATATCCCATTACTGCAACAGCAGCTACAATAGCTATGGAAAAAGCTCTTCTCTTTCCCTAGGATAGTACTACAATTTTTGCTCTCACAACTGGCATATTTGTAGGGAGCAGAATAATGCCACTTAAATTGCTATCACATACAGTGTTTGCTACTTTCAAATATAATGTGCACAATTAAGTATTACATCCACATGCCATGCCTTCATACAGATTTGCTAGTAAAGGAGGGCCAACATCTCCTACATGGCACCAAATTTCTCCTATATGCCACCATTCCACTGATGCATCCAAAGAATCAAAAGGGCAGAATATTGGTAGTCTCCACACTGAGCTTAGATGTGCAACAAATTGCAGTACTCTAAATTATGCACACATATGACTTTCACATGGAACACTTTGGGTGCATCTACACTTACACATGAAGTCGACTTACGGAGGCTTAAGTCGACTTAAACTACTCTGCATCCACACTGGGCTTTTATTAAGTCGACTTAAGCATTTCCTTAAATTGACATAAGGAAAAGTTAAGTCGACTTAATAACACCTCCTTTTAGGTCAACTTAGTGCTTTAGTCGACCTTCTTAAGTTGACTTAAGCCAGTGTAGGTGCAAAGTAGCCCTAAATCGACCTCCATGGCCTCTAGACCTCCCTCCCAGGGTCCCTGGCACAGGAAGAGCCTGCCCTGGCCAATCACAGGGCAGGACACAGCCCTGACCACCATCCTCCCTAGAGCTGGCCAGGCCTGCCTCTGCAACCATGGCAGAGCAGAGCAGCCAGCGCTGCAAGCGGGCCCCGTCCTGGAGCCACCAAGAAATCCTCGACCTGCTGGACATTTGGCGGGATGAGGCAGTTGCCTCCCATTTGTGGGGCAGCCACTGCAAATGGGAGGCATATGCCTCCATCTCCTGGGCCCTGGCTGCCAAGGGCCACACCTGGGACACCTAGCAGGTCTGGGTGAAAATAAAGGACCTCTGCCAGGGCCACCAAAAGGCCCGGGAGGAGATGCTCCAGACAGGGGCAGCCCCCACCAGTTGCCAGAATACCAGCAGCTTGATGCCTTTCTGGGGCAGGAGAGTGGTAGTTTCCCAGCCCACAGCATCGACTCTGCTGAGCCACCCTCCTTCAACAACGACCAGGAGGCGGGCTCAGTGGATGAGACTGTGGTGCTGGAGGAAGGAGAGATCAGCCAGCAGCAGGGCACCCCACCAGCCCCAGAGCCTGCCACCAACCCAGGGCTCATCCTTGCCATGATGGCAAACACCGTCACTGAGGAGGAGGAGCAGGTTCCCACCACCGAAGAAGACCCAGGCGAGGGGATAGTGCGCCAGACACCTGCTGCATCTGCCAGTGAGTGCTCCCTCCCTCTCTCCCTCCCGGCGGGCAGGGCTGGGCATGCCTATGGCACAGGGACAGCAGGGGGACATGGCCCAGGGACAGACAGGGTCGGGGGTGTGTGGAGGGCCTTCCACAGAGGCAGAGGGGCTGGGGGCTGTGTAGAGGGGGTGGAGGGGGGAGCCAGAGCTGAGCGGTGCAGTGTTGTGTCTGGAGATGGGGTGGGGCCCGTAGGCGGGAGCACCAAGGTCAGCATACATCTGACACCAGTGGCACCTGGCCTCAGGAGAGACCCCCAAGGCAGGGCTGCCTGCAGCTTACCACCATGGGCACCACACCCGACCTGGGCAGCAGAGCACGTCAGAGTGTACCAAGGGGTTGCTGTCCCAAAGGACAGGGAGTGGGAAGCAGGGGGATGGTCAGGGGACAGCAGCTGCTGTCAGGCTGCACACCGCACCAGCTAATGGGAGGGACTCTCTTCTTTGCTTCTTCCCAGCAGACCATGCGCCGTTGACATGCAGCCCTCCTGGTGCCCCACCAGGCCTGATCAGGAGGAGAAGGAGGGTGCGTCACTCACAGGATGAGCTCCTCGAACACCTGATCCGCGTCAGCAAGTGGACCGAGGCACGCCTGGCGACACGGCAGGAGCAGGAGGATGCCCACCGGAGGGTCAAGCAGAATGCTCGACCTCACAGAGCAGCAAACCTAGTCCCTGGAGTGCCTGGAGAAGTGCCTGTTCTTTTGGGGCCCCACCCTGCACCCCAGAGACAGCCCTCCTCGCCGGTGGGCCAGGACCCAGGGTGGATGTCTGCAGGCCCGGGACCTGCCTTCTAGAGGGCACTAGCATCGGCCCCTCCCCCTGACCCTCTTCACTTCCCCCAACCTCCCTCCGTCCCCCTGATCCTCTTCACTCCCCCCAAACCACCCAGCCCCCACAACTCCCAACCCCCATTTCCCTTCTGAATAAAAACCCTGAACACCATTATACAGTGTGACATACTTTTATTGGTGTGGGGACGGGGGGGGGGGGGCAGGCATGGGAGGGTGGTGGAGGTGACAGGGCTCATCCCTCAGCACTCCTCACTGTCAAAGTGGGCCCTTAGCGCATCCCGGATGACCAGTGCTCACCGCTGGGCCTGCTGCATCTGGGGCAGGGTGACACCGGGCTGCTCATAGTCGGCAGCGAGCTTCTCAGCCTCGGTCTCCCAGTGTATGGCCCGTGTATGGCTTCATCAGCCAGGGCATCAAGGGGTAGGCGGCATCCCCCAGGATCAGGACAGGCACCTGCACATCCCCAAGGGTGATGGTGTAATCGGGGAAGAAGGTGGCTGCCTGCATGCGCCTGTACAGGGTGGAGTTGCGGAGGATGCGTACGTTGTGTGCCTTCCCCAGCCAGCCCACGTAGATGTTGCAGAAGATCCTGTTGTGGTCCACGAGGCCCTGCAGGACCACGGAGTAGTAGCCCCTCCAGTTGACAGAGTCCATGGCCCAGTGGTCTGGGGCTTGGATGGGGATGTGGGTGGCATCCACAATGCCCCCATAGTTGGGGAAACTGAGTCCAGCGAGGCCATTGAGGAGTTCGTGCAGGTTGCCTGGGGTGACAAGGCGGGTTAGCAGGACCGTTGATTGCCCTGCAAACCTGCATGAGGGCGGTCCCCACGGTGGCCTGCCTGATGCTGAACTGCTGGGCTACATAGCAGTAGGAGTCTGGGGTTGCCAGCTTCCACACGGCAACAGCCACTTGCTTGTCTACTGGCAGGGTGGGTCAGAGTCTGGTGTCCATGCGCTGCAGAACTTGAGGAAGGTCCGCTTGCTCATCCTGAGGTTCTGCAGTCACAGATCATCGTCCCAGGTGGTGAGGATGATCTGCTCCCACCAGTCGCTGCTGGCCTCACATGCCCAGAAGCGACGAGGCATGGAGCGCTCTGCTGTGAGCGCAGCAGCTTGCTGGGGCAGCAAGGTGTGGGGCAGACTGTCATCTTCCTCTGCACTGGCAGGTTGCCAGACAGGCCTGCTCCACAGCCAAAGAAGCCTTGCCAATAACTGGCAGGTGTTGCACAGCTGCCTGACAAATCTCAGGAGAGGAGTCTAATCCATGACCTGCTCAGCCTCCATGTTGCCAGGCACAATGGGGAAGGTGTTGAGCTCACTTCCTCTTTTAAAGGAGTGGCCAGGGGAGAGGGGCACTTCTCGCGTGCCTCATGCCACACTTCCCACAATGCACCACTCCTAGGTTGATCTAGCCCCTGTCAGTCGACTTAGGCGTCTAGTGTAGACGCTCTAGGTCAACTTAACAAGGTCGTTAAGTCGACATAAATATACAGTGTAGATGCGCTAAGTCGACTTAACAAGGTCAATTTAAAGTTGACCTTGTTAAGTTGACTTAACAAAGTCGACTTAATTTAACAAGTGTAGACATAGCCTTTGAGCTCTATTCCAGGGAAAGTGGGATTGGGATTTATGCATGTGTGTCATTTTATTCTTGTTTACCTTCCTCAAAGCAGGACAAATGAATTATGTGTGCATATCAATATTATGGAAAGACAACAGAGTCTTGTGGCACTTTTAAAGACTAACAGATTTAT
>ML685756.1:7269734-7431226 GCA_007922175.1 Pelusios castaneus | reverse complement strand
ATAAATCTGTTAGTCTTTAAAAGTGCCACAAGACTCTGTTGTCTTTCTACAATAGACTAACACGGCTACCCCTTTGGAATTTATCAATATTATGACACAGAATTCCTAAAACATAAAATATCCAAATGCCTCTTGAAGTTTGAAGGAAGGAATATAGAGTCAGAGGATCAAAGCCAAGTATTGGTGGGGTTAAAGGAATATGGGGAATAAAAAAGCATTAAAATATATCAAGGTAGAATAAATACTAGATGGGGGAGCAATTAATAGAATCAAGAGCGAGTCTAAATCAGCAGTGATCCTAAAATGGCTCTGCTGCTCATTTACTTTTCTAAAAATCAGACATTAAAAATGAGGGAAGTAGTGAATTCCAGTCAATACAGCAGTTAATAAAAAGTAAGTGAATGGAGTTACACTATTACCCATTAGACAAATCAGCAATTCACTAGGAATCTGGAGCCAAGAAAGTGGTCTGTGCACTTAAATGGAATTCTGCATTTTGGGACCCAAACAAGTCACAGATTGTGATGCCAGCTAGCAGCCTGCCTTGCAGTAATCATCTAAGATTTACATGATCTGTGTAGGTCTCTAGACACACCCACACAATCTGCCATTCAGAGCACCATTCCTGGTTTATGTTTGGAAGGCTATATATATATATATATATATATATATATATATATATATATATATTACTTAGATTCTGCAGCACAATTCTGCAATGAAGGGTGCATTCCTCAGTAAATTCTAAGGCCGAGGAATTGCAGAACAAACCTGACTTTTTTAGTGGCACGTTATTGTACATGAGAGAGACTTGGAGCAAAAATGAGACAATATACAGGGGGGGCTCTGAGTTACTACAGATAATTCTTTCCCAGTTGTTTGGCTGGTTGGTCTTCCTGACATGCTCAGGGTTCAAATAATCACCATATTTGAGGTTGGGAAGGAATTTTCCTCCAGGTCAGATACACAGAGATCTTGGGGGAGGGGAGGTTTGCCTTCCTTTCCTGCATAGGGGATGGGTCATATGCAGGTTTAAACTACAATAAATAGTGGATTCTCTGTCACTTGAAGTCTTTAAATCATGATTTGAGGACTTCAGTAACTCAGCTAGAGGTTAACAAACAAGGAGTCTAGTGGCACTTTTAAAGATTAACAAATTTAGTCTTTAAAAGCGCCACTAGACTCCTTGTTTGTTTTGCTGAACTAGACTAACATGGCTACTCCTTTGATCTTGTCAGCTAGAGGTTAGGAGTCTATATAGGAGTGGGTAAACAGACACATAACCTAAATATGCATAGCAAGAGATAGCCCTTGCAATCTAAATAAATACGGGAAGCAGGGGGTGAAGGAAAGGAAGTTATGATTAGACACATTTTACAAATGAGGAATTAAGGCACAAAGGCCAAATCCACAAAGATATTTAGGTTCCTCACTTCTGTTTGAATCTCTCTGGGCCGGAGAAATTTAAGTAATTTATCCAGTGCTTTTTTTCTAAAAAAAAAGGTACCGGAACTCCTATTGATGTCCGTCGTGTCATAAAGAAATAACACTGAAAATAGTGCAGTAAACAGTAAATTTTTGAATATATCAAAGAAATAAAAATACAAGGTAAAAACTGTTAAGTTTTATTAACTATGCAGGCAGCTAATATACTGAAAGACAACCTGTGAGGTCTTACAGCAGGGGTCCTCAAACTTTTTAAATAGGGGGCCAGTTCACGGTCCCTCAGACTGTTGGGGGGCCGTATTATAATTAGAAAAAAACGTGAATGTGTAGCTATCACGTCTGCTGCTGGCCTGTGTTTCTGGGTACTGGTGGCAGGCATTAATGCATCCACACACTTTTTGTTGGTGCTGTGGGCTCCGGCCAGGCCCAGAGTGTGGGACTGACCGATGTTAGCCTGCTGGCCTGCTGTTGTGTACGCAACTAGTAGCCAATGTTCCCTCTAGGTTTGGTGGCTTGTGTGCAAAATTTTCAAGCCGTGTGAAAAACTTTTTCAGAATAAATTTTTGGGGAAAACTCACAAGACAGAAATTATAGGCATTAATTGAAGATAAAGTGATTGTAAATAGAATTAATTAATTAATTGTGTTTAATTAATTTAATTGGAATGAATTTGGAATTGAAATCTAATTTTAAGAAAGGTTTTTATTTAAAATTAATTTTTAAAAAGTTTTTAAAAAGAAGGGAGAGAAAGAAAAAAGAGAAGGAAGGAGGAGAAAAAGAAAAAAAGAAAGAAAGGAAGGAAGCAAAGACAGAAAGAGCAGGAAGGAAGGAAGACAAAGAAGAGAAAAAGAAAAAAGGAAAGGAAGGAAAGGAAGAAAGAAGAGAAAGGAAGGCAGGGAAGAGAAAGGAAGGCAGGGGAGAGGAAGAAAAGAAGAGAAAGGAAGGCAGGGAAGAGGAAGGAAGGCAGGGGAGAGGAAGACAAAGAAGAGGGGAAAAAAAGGAAAGGAAGGAAAGGAAGAGGAAGAGAAAAAAGAGAAAGGAAGCAGCCCCGGGGGTCTGGAGGGGGCGGTGGGGGCTGCCGGCCTGCGCGGGGGTCCCTCCTTGTCCCCACCCCCACCCCTCTCCAGGCCTCTCTCCAGCGCCCCCTTACCTGGCCGGGGGCTGGGAACTACAGGGACGGCCGGCAGAGCTGCTTGTCGGCCAGGCCGCTCCCGCCCTGAGCACGCTGTATCTGCGCATGCTCAGGGCGGGAGATTTAAATCTCCCCAGCCCGGCCGCAGCCTGCACAGCTGGGAGGGAGCACCGGCGGGGACCGAACGCGGCCCCGGCAGGGCAGACAGACCCCGGCAACGGAGCCTGATCCTGGCCCCGTGCCGGGAGGCCGACGCTGTCGGGAGGTGCCGGAACGCCGTTCCGGTGCGTTCCGCCAGAAAAAAAGCACTGAATTTATCCAACATCACAAGGAAGACTGTAGCAGAGCCAAGAACTGAATCGTCCCGAGGTTTAATCCAGTGCTTTAACCATAAAACAGTTCTTCTCAGTCTTCAATATTTTCCACACTATTTGCTTGTCTCAGTGTTCCAGAATTGGCTACCTGGAGCACAGAGGTTAGTCAGGGGGCTTTGCTGTGTCAGAAGACAAGCCCTACAAAATCTGGGGAAGCAAAGTTTGCCTCCTTTTCTTCTATGACGAAAGAGCAACAATCCATTTAAATGTATTTATTAAATTTGAAGATAATACGAAGTCTTACATAACATTTTAGCAGGGCCAGATTATAGCAGGGGCTTTAGGGGCTGATGCCGCAGGCCCTGGCCAAAAAGGGGGCCCCAGGCTCCAGCCCCTAAAACCCCTATCCAGCTCTCCCTCATCCCACTCAGCGCCAGCGGGGCTGGAGTGCTGAAACTGCTCCTGCCCTGCTGGTGCTGGGGAGGAGGGGGTGCCTGGGGCCAGAGGCCGGGCTCTGTGCTCCCACCCCACCCCTGGGCCAGCTGGTCTGCTCCCAGGGGTGGAGTTGGGCAGGCCAGCACCTGTTCGCTCTGCCCAAGGACTGGAGCCAGCTGGCTCTCAGCACAGCCTCCACCACCTTGGTGCAGCCTTCCAGGGTCCGTGGCTCTGGGGGCTGCATGGAGGGCTGTGCCGTTCACCAAGTGCCAGCCCTGCCCCACCCCCATCCCCAGGGCTAGACTGGGAGGAGCAGGGCTGGGGTGGGAGCATCCTTTGGCCACAGGGACCCCCCTAGCGACAGGCCTCCATGCTGGGGGGTGGGGGCCCAGGTAGTGGGGAGCAGCCTGGGGCCCCCAGGCCAGTTAATCCAGCCCTGCATTTTAGTACAGACACCTAAAAGCACTTTACAACTAAAATAAGTATAGTTATTAGACCTGACTGGACAAGTTCCAATTAAATGTTATTTAATCAGAAAATGCTAATTTGTCAGAAGTGAAACTTTTCACAGGGTGGAGTTGGTTTTGATAAGTTTTTTGGCTCAAACTTTTTTTAAAAAGGAAGTTTTAAAATTGCCATTTTTCATTTTCAAATTTTCTAAATGAAAAAATTACAATTTGCCAGTTCAGAATAATTTTTGTTTTGAAATTTAAATTAAATTAAATAAAAAAATTAAAATAGTGAAAAATCACAATGAAATGTTTTGAAATATTTTTAATGAAACATTTCAATTGACCTGAACAAAAATATTGTTTTACCAGTTTTGGATTTGTGAACATTTTTCAGATTTTGACAGTTGTCGAAAGTTGGAACAGGAAAATTATTTCTTCTCTCCATTGTACATATGGGGAAACTGAGGAATAGAGCTTTTAAAGTGACTTATGCAGGGACATGCAGCAGAGCCATCTCCTCACTTCTAACCCAAGTCTCTGCCCACTGGTCTCTACTGATATTATTACTCACTTCAGCGAGAAAAGAGAAATAATACAAAGGGAAATATGCCAAAAATTAGGACAATAAAGTATAAAGTGAAAACCAGTGTAAAAAATAACAGCTTATACATCTGGAGTAAATTTTTCAAAACCACGTAAGGCCTTTAAGACCTAAGTCCTACTTTCAAAAGTACCTAAATCATTTAAGGGATCTAGGGACACAGGGAATAATAGCCAAAGGAAAAACAAATAAATAAGACCTAGAGATTATATTGAGCTACAAGCTGGATACTGAAAATAACAAACAAAAAAAGTCAGTGAGATTTTAGCCTGAGTTCAGGTGTCTGGTCGCAGACCTGAGATGTGATTATTCCTCTCTGTACAGTAGTACATAGCTCTACCATAGAATCTCAGATATTGCATTGCACTTCTTGGAACCTCCCACCAGAAAGATGACAACAAACTGGAAATAATTTAGAGAAGAACAACAAAACTGATTAAGTAGTTGAAGGGACTGACTTGTGCTACAAAGAAAACACCTAAATATTGGACTGAATTATGGATTAAGGATATATGATATCCATTTATAATGTTTATACCCTTCAAATACGTAAGATCACAATCCTTTTAGCTTTCACATATGTGAAACTCACACGAGTAAACCCACTGGAATCAATGGAACTAGTTACATGCTTAGAAATAACCATGTGCATAAATATTTACAGGATCATGTCCTAATTTAGGAGATAAGTTGTTCAGAGTAGACCATAGTAGCTAAAAAGAAAAGAATGGAACTAAGAAAGGGACAGTTCAGGATGAATATCAGAGGAGAAAAACAAATAGTGAGGTGTATAGTCTAGCATGTCTTTCACTGGAAGATAAGCAGGGGAAGCCCTATTGCTTGAGTCAGTTGAAACCAGAGGGAACAAAGTAATAGACTGAGAATGTAAAGCATGAAGCAATCATGCTTTGACAAGGAACAACAGTGGTGGTGATTTCTCTTGTAGTCCTTCAAGCAAGGACCCAATACTGTAGGTTTTTCTCATCTCTACTTCCATAATTCTATGGAACGAATCATTGCAACTGAGTGAAAGCATGGTGTGATTTTGAAAGTGACTGAAAAAAAAAAAAGATTGTTTCTGCATCAATTTTCTCTCAGTACTTCCATATCAATTTTGCTCAGTTTATAATTAAAATGTAAGTTTTTCCTCAGCTGTAAACTCTGCAAAGTCACCCTAGGATCTAAAAAGCAAGTTGGGTTGCTTTCTGTTTCATGAACCATAACAGTACCAGTAATAAATATGCCCTAACTTCAGTGCTTAACTTGTAATGAAAGAGGTGTTGGGGCTCAAGCAATTTTTTTTTACATTTATAACTTATTCAGCAAGCTCAGAGGTGCTGGGGCTATGAACTGCCAATCCTCGAGGTTAAATTAAGGACTGCCTAAATTGCACCTGTTCTACTCCTCCTCCTTTCAGCGGGATTCTACAAGCATAAATTTAGCATATCAATTGAAGTCAATGATGTTGCAAAGGTGGCCTACCACACTGAACACAGATCATTGTTGATGTTGCACCACAGAATCCATTCCCATCACTCAGAACTGTGTTCATTATGCCAGGCCTCGACAAATGTGCCATACACTTAGGAGCCAGCCCAAAAACTAAGGTACCTACATATGCGGCACTTCAGAATGCCCCTCACCACTGCAAAACCGCCACCATTGCTGATAGATTCAGTGGTGGTGCAGAGCAGAGGCCATCTGCTGCTGAAAAAACCTGCCTCCAGTTTTGGTGGAGGTGCTGTAGCATTGCTGAAGGTGCCAACAGCAGCTTTTTTTTTTTTTTAAGACACCAGTGAGTGTTCCACATATAAATGCCACACACAAGTAGGTGCCATGGTGAAATTCCTGGGGGCCATGGCAACCTGGCACCCGGGATTTATCAAATCCTGGGTCATGCAGAACTGACAGTAGTAACTTGACTTTGATAAAAGTTCACATTAATCTGAAGATGAACACAGAGTCAATTTTTATAAAGACACTTCTCAAAGCAGAACCTCATTTTAAGTATGAACATGGGGATTCCATTTTTCTAACCCTATTACGGAACAATGATTATGGTTCTACAGTCCAAGTTCTAAGTCCTATTTTTAGGGATCCTCCAATCTCTCAAATCCCATTACTTTGGATAGTGAAAATGGAACTGTCCTGAAAAATGTCAAATACACTCTGAAGACCAAGGAGAAATTTTATGCTAAGTTTGAAGGAGACTGGTCAAACTATTTTCAGTTGCAAGTAACAAAAAAATTACTGTGATCTGAAATTTTCCACTAGTAACTAATGTCTCTCTGGTTCCTTGTAACTCAAGACAGCTTGTTACTAGCTTTCCACACTTGACACAGAGTTAAAATGATTTAAATAGAAAAGCACAGGCTCTGCTGGAAGAAATGTGATTATGATCATGCAAAGCTATTAATAAGCATTGTGTCTAATTGCAAGGGTCCTATCTTGCATATGAGAGAGGGGTTTTCACATGCCCTACGACTGTGTGTGGAGATACAGAGCTATAGACTCATCTATAGTCTCAGACCAAGTGGGCAGCATTAGATCCAATACAGAAAAAGAAAAGGCTGAATGCATGTCTGAGGTGAGTTGGTTAGAGGAAAAGAGAAAGTCCTACAATGAAAAGTCTTGTCAACAGAGCAGCCTGAGTGAGGGTCTGTGGAGAAGTATCGGTGTGCTAAGCCTTGCCTCAGGGCTACATTATTAATGGTACATTTCTAAAGTCACAAAGTAAAGGCAAAGCTTGATGGGGATGTGGGTAAGGTCCAGACTACTGTGTATGTGGCTTATAAAGGAAAGACATGAGAATCCCATCTGTTCTCAGTGAGCATATTGCCACCTAGAGGCTGGCTGTTGCTAAGAGAAATCAAGGGCCAGTTAACAGAGAACTTCCTTTAGATCAAGTGATAGAGACCTGGTGTTTATGAAGCTGCAGGACAGATGTGCTAGTTTCAACTCTGTCAGAACATATGGCTTATTTAGCAGTTCTATTTGTTATTTTGCAACAATGGATTTGTTGTAGAATAGACACCCAACCATTTTTTTTTCAGTTGAAGAACATCTATCAAAACATCTATTCTCAACCTTTCGAAATTACAGTGATTAGGGAGCCACACTGTACCAAAGACTTAGAAATCACAGTGACGAGTAGTATAAAATGCCTACATGTAAATCATTAAGATTGCAGCCAGGATTCAACACGTTCTGTTTTTCATGTCCTATCCTAGAACTTTGCATAGAAAAAGCATTATTGGGGAGTCCAATGGAATTTTAATGGAAATTTTGAAGGCACTTTGAAAATTGCAGCCAACTGCCTACAGTGGATTGAGTAATGGTGCACATGATGTCTACAAGATGGGACTTACACCATCAGAGTTAATACAGAACTCAATAGTAATATATCTTCTTTCAAGCCTTCATGGTGTTAAGTGCAGCCCATGGAAAGGGAGCATGGGTTGGACTGTCTCAATTTTTCTCTCTTAATTAAACAGTAAATAAAGATGCGATGTGTGTGGTCTGTTGACCACAGCAGGAAGTGGGACTGGAAAGAGAGATAGGCTTCTCTTCTCTGCATATTAAAGAAGCAAAAAGTTAATGCCTCTTGCCCACTAATGAACTAGAAGTTGGATCTGGCACCATAAGTGATGTTGGCTTGCAAAAGTTTGTATGTCCTGTTTCAAATGTAAGGTGAGTGGATGTAAAAGGATTTCTAGTTTCTAGGTTAAGACTAGGAGGAAAGGTAGGGCAATTTAAGAAGGGGTTGAAATGTGTGTATTTAAGAGACTGTATGAACTGTAAGGCTATTTGAATATTGATTTATCTTCCCTTACTAGATGGATTTCCAAGCTTTAATTGTTTGGAGGTTTTACTGCCACATTCTTTGGAATGAATCTCTTGACATTAATATTAACTAGCCCTTTAACTTAAAAGGTAATGAATAAAGAAGATTTTTGTCTACTGAAACAATAAAGGAACAGCACAAGTCTTACCCTATAATATGTTGTTAGTACTGCTTTGCCCCAAAAAGGTATTCCCTCTCCCTTACACTTAGTGTTTTAATGTGTAATTGTCTGATATCTGTAATGTGAAGGCTAGAAGATAACAGTGCTACTTCCAACAGCTGATGGACTTTCTCTTTTAGGTCAAGAGGTCCCTACAAGCAAAGGTGCCTCAGAAATTACTTGGGTGGAAATAGCAAATGAACATTTGAAATAATTCTTCACAGTCTACCTCTGCTTATGCTGTGAATGGTCTCTTCAGTCAAAAAGAAAGCGTCTGTCTCCATAGTGTCTGCTGCTGGTGCCCCAGAACACTCTGGAGAGATGGAGAAAGAGCTCACACTGGATGAGGATAATCAATCAAAATCCTCCCTGGAACTAGAACTGCTGTTAGAACAGATCAATAAATGATACTTGTTGATCTACAGCACTGGAATCATGAAGGAGTCTACTCAAAAAATATATGTATATGTTTCTATATATCTACATCACTTTGTATACACACACATTTATTTATCTAAAAGTTCACACACACATTTTAATACACACACACACACACAAGCTCACACATAGTAAGATCCTGTACCTCTTTATTAGTGTGAGAGCTTGCAAAAGAAAGAAAGAAGAGAGTCAAATATTAATGGAAAGTAGAATTTTCCTTGCAATCTCCTCAATAAATATGTCTGTTTGGGAAAAAAAATTAGGACAAAAATAGAAGGCTTATATCTCCAATATCAAAGAAAAGAATGTTTGTGTCAAACACATCAGAGAAATTGCTCACGAATGGTGCATCTGTGTGAAAATATGACCCCTGTAATGGTGCTAAGATCAGCGCGACATAGGGTGATCTGTTGAGTAAGTGCTCGTTGCACAAGTTAAAAATGACTGTGGGAAGCTTTATTTTATGTGTCCCTTCCCTCTCCTCCCCAGATTTAAGTAGGAAAATATAAAAGCAAGAGAACAAAGTAACTCTTTAGGATAATACATTAGAATAAGTTATACTGGATGTTCATGGCAGTTGTAGAGCTAAATCTTTGGGCAATATATTTGAATTTAATTCAATATGAATTTAGTCCAATATGAATTTAGTCCAATATGAAATTGCTCATTTGAACAGAGCATCTTTACACTTTTCTGCTTCCTTTTGGGCACTTCATCTGGCAGCCTTTCCTGAAATGCAAACCAAAATATACAAGAAAACATCCAACAGACTTTCTGTATTTTAAACAATGGTGTCACAAAGCACCACCTTTTTATTAGGCACACGTATGAGATCTGTTCATGATGCAGTCTAACAATCACTCAGAGCCCAATCCTGTAGCTATCCCATGCTTGGAATGCCTAATTGTTTCAGTGAGGATCCTGTAGATACTGATTTAAGCTTCAGATCTTCCTACAGCATAAAATCTAATGAAATTTGGCCTGAGTCAAGACTACAAGATTTGACCATCTGTGGCCTGATTTTTCAAAAAGAAGAGCACCTCCTGAGAGAGTTCAGGACACTCATCACTTTAAAGAAAGGCATTGCACTCTTGATATGCAACTAAGGGCCAAACAGAAGACCTTCAGTGGAAGTCAGAACAGGCCTAAAGAACCTAGAGGATGGACTCTTAATTATCAAAATTAATCTGGCATGACCTGGCACAATTGCTACTGACTTTAATTGGAGTTGGGTCCATTTATAACCTGATTGAATTTGGTCCTATCTCTATCTTGAGTAGTTTGTGAGGTTTTTGTTTTGTTTTTTGGGGGTGGGGGTTGGGTGGGGCAAGGGGAATAAGAAAAATAATTAAAGTATCAATAGTGAGGTCCATCGAGTAAAAATTTGGATTTTTTCGTTTGTTTAAAATGATTCCTTCTTTATTTTTAGGTTTTATATATAGGATTTAGCAGCTCATTTATGTATTATTGCTGAGTGTATTCAATCCACCTATGAGTGCTTGCTCCTGTGAACTCCCCAGTACCTATTTGACAGGGTGATATGGTTATTGAAAGGGATTTTTGTGGGCTGGAATATTTAATAAACAAGTTAAATCAATCAGTGAGTTTCTTTCTAAAGATTGGCAATAGTTTTTTTGAAAGGGGTTTAAATCAGTAACATTTTAAAAATGCAACACTGAAGACTATTTAAAAGGTTTTGTGTTTGTTTTAAGTAAGAATAATATAAACTGAAGTGTTCCTACTCAGAGCATAGATGCAAAATATAAACAAATCATTTCAGGTGAGCATACATTCTGCTTGAATTGTAAATGACCCTGCTAACAGAAATTACATTGAAGCAGAAGCTTAAGTTGTTCTCTTCAGTGCATGTACATCTCTACATTTAGTCTTCTTTGGGGCATTTTTCCAATTGTAGCAAACCTATATAGACGTGTGCTTTTCAGAACCTCTGCTTCTTAATGTTTTTTCCTGCAAATATTCAGTTAATTCATTTTTAAAATGTTTGAAAGAAAAAGACTGTCAAGGCCTTTGCTCATTTGTTGATTTTGGGCTTAGTTTGTACCTGCAGTCAGTGATTACAATTTTTTAAAATCTCATATAAAAATCCCATTCTCTTGGGGGGATGAGACTGGGAGACATAAGGGTTTGGGTTTATTTTTCTCATTTGTCTGGTGGATATTTACGTCTGTGTGAAGGTGGCAAGAACAGTACTTTATATTTGAATTTATTGGATGGCTCCCAGGGGCATAGGACGGGAGTACAGAAAGGGATTGTGGGGAGTTTTATTAAAAGCAAAATATAAAAATAAATGAATTAATAGTTCATTTAAACCCAGATATCAGTAGTTCTTTCATTCATAAAGCACAAGTCAATAGCAGACTTGCTTTGAAACAGACAGGTGCAAATTCTCATCTCAGTTACACCAGTGAAAATCCAGAATAACCCCACTGATTTGAGTGGTTGCTTCAGACTCGCACCAGTGATCAGAAACTAATAATGTTCCTTAATTTTTCATATATTCAGTAACAGACATAAATCCCTTCTAACAGACAATTATTTGTTATTGCCTGCTTATTCCAACTATGTCAGAATCAGTCATCACACCCTTCCTGATTGCTTCCTTCATTTTGTAGGGATCATTTCATACAATAAAGAGGAAACGATAAAACATGTTTCAACTGCTTGAAAACTTTAAAGGACATGAATTATACACACAATTCTGCCCCAAGAATTTAAACAAGTATCTCCTTTCTTTTCAAAATAATGTCGCATCATAATCAATGGTTCATAATACTTTTAGCGATCTGTGGAAAACTGAATCTTTTAAAGGAAACTTAAAAAAATGTTTTATAGAGCAGATATAATAAGAAATTAAAGAGCCAAGAGTATATTTTATATAACATTTGAAGCCCTAGTATGATTTTGCAAATCAAATAAATTAGTAGCTCTTGGGTTTATTAAAATGTTATCTAAATGCCCAGCCAAATAGTATTGCACAGCCAGAGAAAAAACTCATAGTTATTAACATTCAAAGTAGCTGCAAATTTGTCTGTTTATTTTCTGCTCTTAAAACTTCCCAATAGAGTTTGCAAGACTAATGTGTTTGGCTTTGAACCCACTGTGCCAGCGCAGTTATTCGAACAACAAACAAACAATATATTTACAATGCATCTTGCTCTCAATCTATTAAAGCTGAGCAAAACCACATTTGAGACTCTGAGACTCACACCCAGCACTGTCCACTTTAAATAGAAAAATCTCATTGATTGCATGAAACTCAGGTCTCATTTTTGTCCATCGATTCCCCTAGTGACCTTCTGCAGCATCAAAGCCCATAGCGAACCCAGTCTGACCCCGACTTTATGTGCATTATTATATTGAGAGACAGGAGCTACTTACAGTCCATGCCATTGTCTCCGTAGATATGTAATAAAGTATTCTAGAACTGCTCCTGCAGAGAACACTTCATGCACTCGGCATTTCCTTTTCTCTGTCTCTGTCTCTCTCTCCCCACCAATCTTAAAACTCATCCCTTTGCTGTGTTGAATCCTTTTTTTCCCCTACAGTGGACAGCTCAAATGAGCAACTTCAGACTTTGACTAATACTAACATAACTCTCAGTAAACAACATCCTTCACACAGATCTATAACTAATAATAATGCTCTTTATTAAGCTCTCCTGTGAAACAATATGTCTAATAAAAGCTGCTCTCTATGCTGTTTTAATTATAATAAATCACCTTCATTATGATGCATACTTCAATATAACTTGCCTAATGCTTAGCTACCTAGGATACTACTATAATGAGGACAGAGAGTAGACACATCTTGAAGAAAGTTATTTACACATGCACTGAAAAATTCTATAGTACCCTACAGCTTTGCAACATGAATTTCAACAACTTTTATCTTACCTTACTGTTCATAACATCACAGATGAGAAGAAAAAGACCTCTGAAACATGCTGTTTACACAAATAACAGTACCCAGAATACATCCACTAGCATGGGAAAAATAAGTCCTTGCTGTGCAACCATTTCTCTATAAATGTATAAAAGTATTTTACCACTCTGTGTAACAAATCAGTGATGAGACTATAGGCTGTTGTGCGCCAGCACCTAGGGATTTCATGTCAAAGTCAACTTCCTTGGCAATCCCAAGGGACCTCTGCTGTGCACATTCTCATGAAAGGTGTGAAAATCTGATTTTCTAAAATGGATCAGTAATTCTCTATGAAGGGGAAAAGGATCGATAAATCTTTGCTAAGTAGATTGTAAAGGAAAAATTATTCTTTCAGTGACAGTACATTAGGATCCTCCAAACAATCTCGATAAACTAAAGACATAGCATTTCTCCACAAGCTACTTTTGACTTCTGATATATTTTTGTAATCTCAGATCATTCTGCAATGCACATACATTTATATTTGCTAAGCAATGTTCCATGTTGATGTTGATTTATGGGTATGTGCCTTTATAATGCTTGGCTGTGAGTAGAAAAAGAAAATTATTAGCTGCTTGTAACCTGATAGATGTGATACAAGGAAATGTCATTACACTCATGCACACATATATGATTGTTACTATATCACTCCTTCTGTACTCACATTGTATATATCCTGCAGCCTGCCTCCATATACATACACATTTACCATGATATGTGGAATTATATAAATGTATGCATCTGTGCATATATAGCAAAATTTTAAAATACTGTCAGTTAACTATAATTTATATGGCAACTGTAACCATGCAAGGTGCTGGACAGACATTTGATAAGACCTCTGCCAAAGCTGCATGAACAAATTGCAGACTGGGCAGCAGTGCTGTACTGAGGTGACTGATTAATAAATGGAAACAGCTTTTATAGGAGCATGGTTTGATGAGTTGGCCCACAATGAACAATCTAGACATACAACCAAGCCCAAATTGGCCTATACTGAAGGCCGATGGAATTCTAGATAATCGCTTCTTCATGTTGCAGAAGGACAGAGAATCTTGTCAGAAATGTGTGTACTGTGAATTCCCAGGGTGGTAATATGTACAGGAGATGTACTTAAAAAGTTCACTCCAGTTTTAGGCACCTTACCAGTTTCAGTATATAACAGGTTAAGATGGCACCTTAAAACTGTTTTTGAGGTCCAGTTCTACCCTGTTCATTATTGTGCAGTTTCCACCCAGAACAGGCACACCCCAAGATTAGCAACTTGAAGCAACACATGATAGGAAGAGGGGCACTTGTAGAAAGCAATGCTCTTTTTCCTGTCTAGAGAGACTCCTAAAGGAAGCCAGCAACTTGTAGGTCTCCCTACTGAAGAGACATACAGAGAAGCTGCTTACCAGTGCGTCCTTCCAGTGAGAAAACAAGAGATGGAAAAGGAGACAAACGTATACAGGATCTTTATGGGGAGTTTGAACAGATGAGTGAATCAAACCTGAGAGGAAAGCCAAAAAGACTTGCAAAAACAAGGAAACCAAGCCAGAGGTGAAGACATGGACAGGAGAAGTTTCTTATGTATTTATCCAACAATTATTCTGTGTTAGACTAGATTGAAGCAGTACCTATAAAACTTCAGATTCTCCTACTCATAGAGAATAGAACACACACTTTGGCTTATCTGTGCCAGAGAGCCTGGTCTCCAGGCTGTTCATATTAAGGATAAGGCAGGGAAGGCTGGAAACCATAACATCGCTTCAGCATGTGCAAGGCTATCCATGTGGTCTTCTCTACTCAGCTTTTGTTGGATCAAATGCACAAAGCTGGCCCACTGGTATGAACTCAGGCATGTGGAGCCGATGGCCAAACCACCTAAGCTGGCACTGTCACTTGGGAGGACACTGGAGGTTTGCTGGTCCAACACTTGTCATCTTTGTTTGTAACATGATGAAACCACCATATGCCTTCAATACATTCTTTCTGTTTCATGTCACTACATCAGCCCAAAACTCATGAGGCCCATCATTCAATGAGGGAGTCTGTCCGAGTTCCAGTTCCAGGAATGTTTTGTGTGCATTTCCTACCAGATGAAGCCTGCACCGGTTCCCCACCAGCAGTGGGCAATCTGAGTGTGATGACTAGCTGGGCCTTTACCATCCTAGGCAGCCTAAGGCCCTATCTAAACTTGAGAGCTTATTGTGGCACAGCTGAACTGACGCAGCTCGGCTTTCCGCAAGGTCTCCCACGTAGCTGCTCTATGCTAATGGCAGAGAGCTCTCCCATCAGCATAATAAAACCACCTCCACGAGTGGTGGTAGCTACGGTGGCAGGAGAAGTTCTCACATTGACAGAAGTGCTGTTCACACCAGTTAATTTATGTTGCTCAGGGAGTGGTTTTTTCCCACACTCCTGAGCAACGTAAATTATACCAACAAAAGTTGTAGTGTAGTGTGATGGGGTGGGCTTACCCCTCACTGAAAGAGTTAACCATACTCTTTGGGTAGCAAAAGTCCCACTCCTCACTGGGCATGATCTAACTGATGCCGTAGGATAAAAAGGAACAGCCAGGCTCATTCATGGGAGACCATCAAGGAGGAAGGATGTCCAGCAGGAGCTCTCTGTCATGAGCTGCTTCAGCCCTTAGCTGGAGGGACTGGAGACTCCAGAGACCTGTGGGGCACTTTCAACAGTCTGGAGGCTGACACCCAGCGAGATTCTGATGCAAGGGGACCTAGAGGATCTGAGAAGGCCCAGACAATAGTGGCTGGGGAAACAGTAGGAAGAGGCCCAGGGATACGGGGTGAGTGGTACCTCCTGCCTGCAGCAGGTAAGCATGTTGAGACAGCATTCCTGCTGACCTGGGTGGAGACCATCCCCACCACAGACAAATCCCTGGGCTGGGACGCAGTCGAGTCGGGTGGGCTCACAGTCCTCTATCACCACCCTGTCACTCCCATTGTGGCAATAGCAGTTCCCCATCTAAACCCCAGGCTGCAGAGGGTTGCGCTTTCCCCAACCATCACGGTAGGCTGCTACCCATACAACCCTGACATATAGGGGTGCTTATTGACGCTCCCACTGCGCCACACAGCCCCAACACATGAGCTCTTATTGACTTTCATCATTAGGCCACACCACCCCAATCCCAAGGGTAGTCCCTTTGACTCGGTCCCTTCAGCCATATGATCAGGAAGAGGCCAGTTGTTTCACAGCCCCATCACCCCCCTAGCTTCCCTTCAAGAGGGGGATGGGGTGGGCTTATCCCAGTATGCTTGTTTACAAACAGGACCACTAATAATGTGGGGAAACAAGGATCGATGTTACTCCAGGAGCAAATTTAGCAGAGGGCTTCAGCTGCCTTGCCAGCTAAACAGATTCAATATTGCCGCTTGCTCTCATGTGAGCAGCAGTAATATTTTTCTTGTTTTTCTGTTACAGCCACATCACACTGCCCTAAACACTGCCATGAACATGCATGAAGCTGGATTGGGTGGGTCTGAGCAGGCATGGTTAGGGGAAACACATATAAGGAGGCCACAGGAACAGGGGTAGCATGCTAAAACCTGACAAAATTGGGCTCATAGGCCCCACCATGCAGTTCAATGTGGTGAGAGGAAATAGGATGGAAATAGAATAAAAAATACCATTTTCAGGCTTGTAGATTGAGAGGGAAAGAAAAGAATCTCATTTCCACTAAAGAGGACCAGGTTAGACAGTCCACAACTGCTTCCTAGAGCCTCTTCTTTGATTTGTGCCTTTTAGAACCTTTCATTGGAGTATCTCAAAGCACTTTACAAATTTCAGTTAATGACGCTGCACAACACACCTCTGTGAGATATGATAGGGGATAAAAATAGTTCCCATTTTACACATGGGAATTTGAGGTACACGAGGATTTAGCCACCATTTTGAAAGCCAAATGCCTCATTTGTGACCTATGTGGTCACATAGCAGGCCATATAGCAAGTCAATGTCAGTATCTAGAAGTCCTACATCCCTGTTCTCCATTAAGCACCCACCTGAGAACTAGTAAAACTGGGTTTAGCTTTAGCCAAATTCACATTGAAAAGAACAGCCTAGGCCAACGTTAGCCCTGTTATAACTACACTTAAATGAAGGGATGATTTTGGCCCATACTGTATATCTGAGAATGGAGTGACAGATGCATTGTTATGTAAAATATTGCCTATCCAAAAGTACCACCAAACAGTTATCAGACTCTCCCACAAAGAAACATATGAGAACATCTCCTGTTTTCTCCTCAGTCTCTATGATTTATTTGAAATTTTTTTGAATAGGGATTTTTAATTAAAATATAGCAATATAGAAGCCTACCTCTTATTGCTTTTGTGGATTATCTTAGGTATTTGGGCATATTCCTACGTATGCTACAACAAAAACTATACTCTACTATGTTAGGTCCCTTTTACTGTGGTAATAATCATTGTATTTCTAAAATATAATTCTTACTCTATAAACTTCGGGGCATACAATGATGGCTGTTTCCTTCCAAAGTGGTATCACTGATTCATGCCAGGTGTTAGGGGTGTGGCAGACTCTGACCCAGAGCAGCATGAACTCACAGGTTTCCATTTAAAGGGATCTGCTCAAACTAGTAACAGACCGCAACCTACAAAGTTAGGATCCTAATCCCAGAGTTCAGGGTGGGAAGAGCTGATAAGCATGCAGCCCCTTTTGGTTTGCACTGATTGAGTTTCTCTTTTACTTTACGTAGCATAGTATGCTTCAGAACAACTGAACTTTACTTTCCATTGCAAGAGAAACAAGAGTTGAGATGTCAGAATAAGTAGTTCTTTTGTGTCCCAAATTTGATTAAGATATTCTTCAGGTGACCAGCACTTGAAATTATAGTTTTGTTTATGGAAAATAGGTGCATTGCTGTTGAACTAGAGATGTGAGAGGTAGAAAAGAAATATAAAACCAGGCAAATCTTTTTTTTAGTTTCTCATATAAAACAGTAGTTTAAAATATACCCCTTTGATGCTACGTGTGTGGAACTCAATTTAATGCAATATTTTACTTGCAATTTCTTGGTCTCAAATTTATCATGACTCTATCAGCGGTAAACCACCCTATGTCTGACTCATGGAATTTCTAGAAATTATAGTCTTCTAAGACTATAAAGCAATGGAGGTAAATCCTTATTCCAGAGCGGGAATTAATTTATGGAAGTGTTTGTATAATCCCAATCAAAGTAGATCATGACCACCTCCTTCTGACTCTGGTTGAGCACTATTTATGCTCAGGGAAATTAAACTGAGGGGATGTATATCTTTTTGTGGGGCTGATACTATGAGGAACTATGGCCTAGTCTATACTCCGGGGATAAGTCAACAGGAGATAGGCAATCTGCATGCTGCAGATTGCCTATCTCCCGTTGACTGATGGACTTCTACTTACCACACTGTCTTAACTGGCCTGCGTCGACCTGCAGGGCTCATCCATAGACACAGTGTTATACTTGGGAGGGTGGAATAACTGTGTTGAACAGAGAGCACTTCCGGGATCGATTGAGCGGGTCTAACCGGCCACTCAGTTGATCCCGCTGCATCAATCCATGAGGATTGATACAGTTTTCTCAGTATAGACAAGGCCTATCTGTTTCCTGAAGTAGAGGATGCTCAGCATCTTTCAAGATCAGACAGTTTGTGTGTAGCTTAATATATAGGGCCAAGGGCCCAATTTTGTTCCCTTTGAAATCAAGTGCAAAATTTCCATTACCTTCAATAAGAGAAAGCTTTGGCCACTCATCCAAAGGGATACTGACTACCTGCAAACCCAATGAAATCAAAAGGAGATGAAGGTTCTCAGCATCTTTGAAGGCCAATCACTCACTAATGTCATAAAACTTGTGGGGTAGAAGGGAGAGGAACTTCATTTTAAAAGAGTTAAGGTTGAAACTCTGCTTCAGTGGAATTTAGTGAACACTCATAAAATAGTATAACACTTTATCCCAGAAAAAATATTTACTTTTTAAAGAACAACTCTAGTATTAACAAATCTGGAAATTAACAGTTAACGGAATCAGATAATCCTCCATTGCTTACTGTCTGTGCAGCCAATGTACATTACTTATCCACACTTAACTTTGCCATCTATGCTTTTCAAAACAAAGTTAAAAATAGATACTATGCTATTTCCATCTTCCCACCCAAATTTCACTTTGCTGGTTTATAATCCCCCTAAGTATCAGCACACGTAAAGTTAAGAACAACGTACTAATGGGACACTGTAAATTCCCATTTCTGGCTCAAGTGTAGTACCGTATTTCCAGTGTCATACAACTCACATATTGTGTGCTTTACTTATTAAACAAATAAAACAGTTTAATTGGACCTAGTAAAGATTACAGATAAAAAGGTACCATTTAGCAAGGTCTACATATGTTCAGGTAATACACATGCAGAGGTGAGTTTTTTCTCCTACAAAGAGACAGTATGTAGAGTAATAGACTGGCATCATCAGGCCAAGTTAAAAAAAAAGAGCTCTGTTCTGAAAAAAATTAACAAACTAGAATCACCCTTCAATTGTAAAAGAAATGCCCATATCCTGAAACTGTTCCTGTGCAAGCGGAACTCTATATCTCCTAATGCCTATTGAAGATTTAGAGGCTGGCTTCCAGAAAGGCATAGTTGAAAGATGAAACTATTTTCAATACAAAACAAAGTGATTGATTCTATTATTTATTTAAATGATTTTATAGGATCACAAATTAAGATTAATTTTAACCTATCGTTCTATTTATGTATGTGTAAGTGATGGAAAAGTTAGATCAAGCTACTAGACTTAGCATCACAATTTTAAAAACACGAGAGTTCCAATAGTTCAAATATAAACAGGCGTGTTTTAATTAAAAACATAAGTGAAACAAACTGAAAGGCATTTGGGCAGAGTTAAGTGTTCCCTCTGAAGTGTTGTGAATCCAACAACAGTAGCAGCATGAACACTAGACTGTAAGCCAAAGTGAAACTGACCTGTCTTATTTTGTTGATCAACCAAAATAAAATGCAAAAGTAGGGAAATGACATAAAAGGAGAACAATTAGATTTTTAAAAATCATGACGCTAGTAGGACTGTAGCTACTGTAAGGAATTTATTTTCAGTACATAATACCTATGTGCAGAATGGCCTTGCAAATGAAGATGGCACCATGATGCACCTCCAAATTATTTTGTGAGTAAGACTGACAAGACTTCTTAATATTAAGGGTCATATTCTACCGTAATTCCATACATGGGACTCCCATTAATGCCAATGTGAGTTTCACACAAAGAGCAAGAAACGAATATAGACCACAACAACTTTTAGTAATTAAAAAAAAATGACGAAGTTTACTTAATCCATCAAACTGGCAGACACAAGCATTAGCTTCCGTTGTAGCAATGTCAGCGCTTGGGTAGGCCAAAAAATCTTCAAACTGAAGCAAGGCTTGACCGAGCGCATAAGCGGAAGCTCAGGACAGTCAACTACATAAAGTAAATAAGCTTTTCAAAAGCAAAACTATAAAGGATTAAAGGATAAAGAAAATTATTTTCCCCACTTATATCTTTTCCTACATTAAAAAATTTATGTTTTTAACTGAAACCCTGCAGGGTGTATAAAAAAGAAGGATGGAAATGCAGGGAAAAAGAAATTGTCTCCCAGTCCTGTGGAGGGGAGTTCTGCACTGGCCTGACCTGCCTTTAGGACAGTCAGGACCATACAATGGGAGCATGAAATAGCAGTTGGGACACCCCAATAGCCTGACTCAGTGAATGCTAAGAATGGGTTAGGGATCTCCTGTCTCCCACTGAGGGAGCTGTTGCCACCTCTCCAAGGGAAGGGGCAGGGAGGTGTGGGAGATCGAGTTCTCAGTCAGAACTTCCCCAAAACCCCTTTTTTCATGGGGCAGCTTTCAAGAGGGCACTGTTGCCCCTCTCCTACCTCTGACTGTCGCAATTGGGCTGTCTCTGGGCCAAAGGGCCTCATTGCTGGGTGACAGTTTTGATCCAGAGCTCCCAGATGACTCCTGTGCTTATCAACCAAGTCCCTCACTATCTCCTCTGCTGCTACTTTGGAGGAAACATTGTTTGCTACCTGAGATATTGTGAGAGGCACAACTATTCCCAGTCACTCCCTGTGAGCTGGTGTGAGACTACAGGGATCCATCCAGATCATTAAGAGGATGTATCTCTGTAATTCTGGGTGCTTTGGCTTAGGCCCTGCTATAGCTCAGTGACCTCCCGCTGGCTCCAACCAGTCTGGTTCCTCTGGAGTCTGACAGCAACAATCCTTCCAGTCCTGAGTCTCCCTGAACTGTCTCGCCTTGACTTCAATGTTCTTTGAATCAGGCCAAGTCACAGCAAATATATTCCATTGCCAATTCCCCACAAGCTTCCCCTTCTGACTCATGAACAACTATACCTTTTAGAATTAGGTAACAATGCATATTTTATGCTGCAGCCCTTTCTGTAAAGATCACAGCCAGCTCCAAGGGCTCAGGCATCAGATTTCTATGCAAATATCATCTCTAGATGGTGAGAAGGGTTTGTAAAGCTGGTTCCCAGCTGCAATTACTGCCTTCTGCTCATGCTCTATGCTTTTCCTTAGCAGTATGGCCATCTGTTCCTTTTGTTGCTGTTGAGGTAAGGAGCACTTTAGAAAGGATTTTTATATTGGTGGGGTTTAGTTTTTCCAAGCTATCGGGGAAGACCCCAATCCAGTAAGGTGCTGGGCATCCTCAACTCCCATGAATATTGCAGTAAGTGCTCAGCACCTTTCAAGACCAAGACTTATTTTTTTCCTGAATTAGGGTACTGGGAACAGTGGACTAGGACTAGAAATAGTGCCTGATTCTTTAAGGTATTGAGACATACCAAAGTGATTCAATTAATCCAGTTCATGAGAGGTGCTGAACGCTCACAACTTCTATTTACTTTAATACAATGTTAAGGATGCTCAGCATCTCTTAGAATCAGTACCCTTAGTCAATAGGGCTATGTCTACATTTACTAAAATTAGTTCAAATTAGTTAGTTCAATTAGCTTAATTCAAAATAGAAAAAATTAGTTCGAATTAAGCAAGTGCCATTCATGGCACTTGCTTCGTTCGAATTAGTGATCACCATTCATTTCAATGGCCGGTTAGTTCAAACTAAGAAATTAGTTCGAATTAACATGGCCACATTGGTTAGTTCGAATTAACCCTTACTTCTAATACCCTATTCAAAGTTGTTAGTTTGAATTAAGGAAGCCCTTAATTCAAACTAATTAAAGCCTAGTGTAGCCATGGCTTTAGTTAGTACGAATTAAGGAAGTTTAATTCAAACTAACTTGCCAGTGTGGACATAGCCAAGGAGTGAAGGGCTGCTCCTTTAGCTAATAAAGAGCTTGATCCTAAAAGCCCTCCCTCACATGGGTACTCCCACTGACTTCTGTTGAACAACTCTCATGAGGAAAGTTTACAAGATCAAGTCCATCTTTGGGCAAAGAAGAGTATTTTCCCAATACTCATACTGGATCACTGCAGAAAATTCTTAGTTAGTTAACTTTACTTCATGAGATGGTATAAACTTCTTATGATAATTCTATAGTTATTTCTTCTTCAGACTTTGCTCACTACTCTGGGGAAAAAAACATAAACAAAGCAACCTGACAACCTGAGTACACAAAATTCTTTACAGATAGATTCTTGATAGTACATTTAATGTGCAGCTAGAACTTCTGCACTGTACCTACAGTTTATTTTTTTTAAATGAATGAAATTATGCCAGGAAAATGACATTTTTCTGTCTCGTACATTGGCATTGCTTGTTTTACTGTTTTGAACTAACACAGGTGGAAACTAAAGCTGCTTCAATGACAACCGTTGTCAACTTCTCAATGCTCAGTAATATATATGCTGAAGTATGAAATCCATTAGCACCGTATTCAGCAGGGACCAAATTAAGAGCAGGTTCAGGAAGGCGGAAAATACCACTCACTCCAGATTCAAGTATACCACTTTTTTTTCCACTGTTTTGTTCATTTCTTCATTTTCTCTGAACACAAAAGACTAATTTTCTGAACATCCCTTTCCAATGGCATCCTGACACTCAATAAAATACCTCAAGGCAAGTATTTCTTTGCTATTTCCTGCTGAAACACAAGAATGTTCTTTCTGTGATATGACAGTGAATAGCAAAGATGGCAACAACACATGGAAGATTTCACTACTGGTGGGGAAATTATAATAATTTAAAAAACATTAAAAAAAATCAAACAAAAACCAGAATGGGATGTCCCAAAAAGAACAACAGGCCTGAAAAAGTGTAAGTTTTCTAAAGTGGATATGTGAAATGAAAGGAGAATGAACCGAAGTGTGATGAAGCAGATTCAATGCTGGAGTTCTACTGTTCTGCTCCCATGGAGCCCATCAAAGAAACAGAACTTTAGAGCCCAGTTCTGTATCTTTTTTCAAACTACCTGCCTACTCCACAGGGTATTCAAAGGATGCAAGATCAGGGCCTGCAGATGATTGTTTCCTCATGATTGTTTTCTCACAGTTTACCCACTAATTCTGCTACCACTTGTTATCATTAAATGTCGTCCTGTGTTCCTGCCACTCTTGGAGAATGAATAAATATCAGTCTGGGTGAGGACTGCCCTTTTTAGCAATGCCTCATTTGCTGCTTGATTCCAAAGTCTGCGAGAATCAAGCCAATTATTTCTGAATGTAAACATCTGTGCAATTAAAGGCTTAAAGAAAACAACATACTTCTGATATTTTTTATGAATGGTCAAATTTACCCCTGAAATAAAATTCATATGCTGGGATACAGAGTAATGAAGTAAAGCTATTCCCTCATATACACACAGTAAAACTCTGATCATCTCTTTTCTCTTCATGGGATATTCTACTACTACACTAGGGTCATTATACAGTAGCTTTGGCATGTAAAAGTGAACATGGGCAAGTAATTTCTCCTCCCACAATAACATTCAAAATAAAATCCATCTAGACAAAAGGCCCAGTTTCCCTACTGATTTGTGCTATGGCGGAAAACAGTTGTCTGCTACATTAGTGAGAAATAACTTCAGACAGTCAGACACACGCTGAAATGTTTCAGTTGAAATCAAACTCTGAGAAATTTTTTAATGTTTTCAACACATCAGCATGAAGCATCGACCTAGTTGGAATCACTTAGATCTAAAGCAAATGCACTGATTGTTTTCACAGCATGCTTTTCTTCTTCAAGCTGCAACAGGCAGACTGGCAACTGCTGTTCGGAAAGGTTTTCAGCCCCCTGCTTTGGTCTGCTGTAGCCTGTGACACAATCAATACCAGGGTTAGAAGGCAGAGGAAGCGAAGGAAAGATTATGAAGATGAGGTGAGTGACAGAATTACCTTACAGGATTTGTTCTCTCTCTCACCTTGAATCTCATCTGTCGCAGGCAAAGATGGAAAACCATCAGACCACAAAAATCAAGAGAGATGGGTGAGGGTTTGTGTGGCATGTGCACAGGCGGCACCCAACAATATATTTTAAGCATATTGTTAATCAGGCATTTGCAGGCAAGGAAGCAAATCTGTTGGCAGGCATCTTAGATATATATTTGTCTAGACATCATTTAGAACAATTAGCATTTGTAGGGGAAAGTTCATAATGAAATCAAAGTCGAGATTTCTTTTTTAATCCTTTAGCTGTTACTGCTTGGGTTAGGCATGGTGCTCTGTAGGCATCTACGCTACCACATATCCTGTGAACTAACATCAAAGTCAGGGCAACTTCTTACCCACTCTTAACACTATCACATGATATCAGAAAGTCTTCAGTTATATTGATTAATATATCATTACATTGAATGCTGTAAATTAGATTATAGTGTTATAAACCACTTAGCAATATTCAGCTGATTAGGTATCACTTCATTTATTAAACATTCTAATTGTAACCCCTCCCATTTAAATGTACTTCAATATTTGTTGGACTTCCTCTGACAGCAAGTCAGATTCTATGACCCTGCATGGAAATGGGATGCTCTTTTCCTGCTTTACCACAGGACTGATGAGATGGCGCAGTCAGTTCACATTTCCCTTTTAGCGTAGGATAAAATAGAATCCTAGGATGACAGCTGTAAGTTTTGCTTTTTTAAAATAACACTAACTTCATATTGTCATCTCAGTGCTCGACAGCAAAAAATATCTAGTTTTCTATAGACACTACATATATATCCTCAATCAGGATAGAATGCCTTATCTCCCCCAGGTGGCCTGTGCACAAGACACCCCATGGTAATTACTGAATTAAATCTAGGGTTCGCACTACAGACTTTCTTTCCTGAAGGTTTAACATCTTTCATGTACTAAACACAAAACTTGATTTTTTAAAAATAAGAAGTATAATTAATGACACGGGGACCTAATTCTCCATTGCACTCTGCCTCCTATAATCACTTATGTCTGGGCAAACAGATCTAATGAACTACCAGTTCAGAATACTAGCATTTTTACATGCATTTTGCTCAGGTGTACAGGACTGTGCAAGGCAATGAAGAATGAGGACAACAGTCTGTACAGTAATATCTTACAGTGGATTCCATTCCAATAGATACCAAGATTTAGCAATAGCTATTGAACCCACAGAATCCTCACTTGGACCATAATCTTTGATAAATCTGACCAGCAAGTCAGTCTCTTGCCAACCTGATTCTGTGATTCACTCGTTGCACCAAGCCAACCATTTCAAGGGTTGAGAGTAGCACAGTCTAATAATGAACATCAGAAGATTTTAAGAAAGAAAGTGAAGATGATTAAAACTACTGGGAAAATTTAAGAAGAAGATAACTACTCAAATAAAAAATTCACCATCCTGTCGTTTCAGAAAGAGACTATGGGTTCTTAAAATGATCGCAAATTATCAGAATTTCAGTTTTCTATCTCCCCTGAAAACAGCACCATCGTCAGCACAGCTTAACATAGCCCAATTGTGGTATGTCAATTTAATATTGACTTGATGGGAAGAGTGCAAATTAACTTCCATCACTTCCTGCAGCCCTTGGACTTTCTTTATAAGTTACCAGTCCATGAATAATACTGATCTGGCACAACCTTGCTTTGCATAAGAGATCTGATATCGAAATATGACACGACTCTGCTCATGGTAAATTACTTGTTATTACAACTACTCAAGACACAATACCATATGTTAACAAACCAAGCCCCCACCCACCCCCCAACCCTCAAGCACAGTGAAAAATGTGATTGCAGTATACAGCATGCCAAGGGCATAGCCACAGGTGGGCCTGGGTGGGCCAGGACCCACCCAGTCGGCCCTGAGGCCAACCCACCTTAGCCCCCCGCAGTGGCACGAAATTCACTGCCACAGCCACAGGGCTGCCCAGCAGCCAGCCAGGCGCCTCTGCACTGCTTGCACCTGGGGCCACCGACTTTTAGCCAGCCCTGCAGCTGCAGCAACAAAGTTTGCACCGCTGCCGGCCAAAAACCAGGGGCTGGCTACAACCCTGCAGCATGTTTTATGTTTTATTTGGTGTGTTATGATCGTAGAAGATTAGCTAGATAGAAAGATGGGTTGAGGTGGCTGGAGACCAGGAGGGGAAATCCATGACAGGTTGGAGCAAATAACCAGTTGGCAGGGAGAGAATACGCAGAGTGAAAACTGCAAGAAAGCAATCTGAAGACATTATCAGCGTGTCTCTTTGTCCCTACTTCAACTGCTATCTGCATCTGCTATGCCAGCTTCAGTCTTTGTCTTCCTCTTCCCAGCAGTCCCCTTATCCCTGAATGGCCACATGGCAGAGAAAGGATAGAAGGGGACCCTATCAAATCAACCTAGAGCGTCCATACTGGACGCCTAGGTCAACTTGCAGGGGCTAGGTGGACCTGGGACAGGTCCACGGTGGCGGGGGGGGGGCACCCCTTGCCAAGTGCCAGGGGCTCAGCCTTTGCCCCATTGTGCCTTGGTACAATGGGGCTGAGCCTGACAGGGACTCTGGCAGGGCATAGGGGCAGGGTGGGCAGGGCTCTGCCCTGCCCTGTGGGTGGGAATGCCGGGCTGTGGCTGTGTGCCAGCCACCCTGGCAGGGAGGGCAGTGGGGAAGCCCTAAAGACCCCTAAGTCGACTTAAAGTCGACTTAGCCAGTGTGGACATGGAGTAGCCCTAAGTCAACTTTCTAAAGTCGACTTAGCCAGCAAAGTCGACTTAAAACGAGGTTTTATAAAGTCGACTTAATTTTTCCTTAAGTCAACTTAAGCAGCTGCTTAAGTCAATTTAAGGAAAGTGTAGTGTGGATACAGATTAAATTAAGTCGACTTAAGCAAGCTTAAGTCGACTTAATTTGTAAGTGTATCTGCACCCTTGGATCTGCCATGCGCCTATACTTCTGTATTTAAATTAACCAAAAGGTGGGTTTGCAACGCTATTCTCTGTACACTAATTATTTACATTTACAAAAGATGTAGAAAAAAATCCATCAAAATTCTCTCTGCTTTTTGTCTTATAGTTACAGAACATCACCTGGATGTGAGAGGCCTGTGTGAAATTACCATCCACACTTCAAAACTCCTGATGTGAGACAGAAAACACAATATTTATTCCACCCCTGCTTTTGAGGCTTTTTTGGGGGGGAGGGAGTACCCTACAGACTAGTCTGTCATTTGACAGTATTGTTCATGATCTGGCAATATGTTTGGCAAGTGTGTCAAACTGACACTTGAGGTTTCAATTAATCCCTTCTCAAAGTAAGAAGCAAGTTTCACATATGCCAGAGTTTTTTCTTTCTTAAATTACTCTTAGGTGTTTTTAGGCTTTTCTTTTTAAAAAAAATCCATATTTTTAAACCCATAACTCAGCATGTAGATGACAGACTCAAACTAGAATTTTCAGATGCTGAAATTTATGCTAACATTTAAAGATATCTGAGTACCACTTTACATGAGATTGATATATAAAAACAACATACTGAGAACATGTAATCACATTGTCATCCAAGAAATAAATGTGTACATACTCAATACACTACTCGTTTGCTATACAACACATTCAAATATCAGGTACAAAACACACTGTCCATTAAAGAACACTGATTGAAAAATCCAATCCTGTGCTAAGAAATAGCACAGAACCCATGAAACCTCAAAATAAGACTTGAGAGACTTAATGCATCGTTCCTACTGCACATGGATGAATTTCAACCTCAAAAATTTAAGAATACAGATTTTAACATATTGTTCAGCTGTTGCTAAGCTGATTATGACCAGGGTCTAAGAACTGTTTGCAATTACAATGTAATTGCAAAATCAGCGCACGTTAAGCAGGCCATGGTAAAATTGTGAAAGTCCCATAATAACTTTACTAGGGAGAGACAATACACAGAGGACAAAAAATAATAGATTTTAAAGGTAGACATGATGAGTGATCTTAAACATATTTTAGCCATAATTTCATCAATTTAATAAACCTCTTCATAGCAGCAAAAGAAAGGGCAAAATATGAATTAAAATTCCTCATTTATAATTTACTTCAAGTTTTTGAGTATTGCTTCTCTCTGGTGAAGTTATTGTGGGAGTTTCATAATTTTACCCTGGTATTCTGAATGTTTAAAGCAAAATATTTATGGTCAAGGAAGTAAGGGATATGAGAAATATTAGTGACAATTTTCCTAGAAAAGACACAGTTCAGTCTCCTGGCCCTGCCTCACTAGAAGCACAGATCCTAGTTTCTTGAAATTTCCATTCTTCTAGAGGAAAGCTATAGAACATCGTGTAGAGATTATTGACCAGAGAGGACTATTAGCATCGCGTCTGGATGCAATACTTGCAGAGTGCAGGTTTTCAGAGAGACAAGGTTGAATTTTTTCTTACAGGACATGAACATTGAATAAAATATGCATATGTTATGTACATATAACATTGAATTCATATGAATACATCCCATTTGGTAGTTTTCAGGGACATTATTTTGGGGGCAAACGTCATGGGTGAGATTCTGCTACTAAAACACTAGCAAATAATTATCTTTCCTAGATGGAACTATCTAAATCTAAGACTTGGACTTCAATTTTAGTCATTTCTCAAGGTTAGCAGAATTAAGGAATATAATATATTCATTAGGATTGTCTCTTCATAGGTGCCAGTCAAGCCAAAATATGGCAAGTGCAGAGACCTCATCTCAAGTTTTCTGATAACTGACTTATGTCTTTGGAAGTTTCAGACAGCTTTTTAAACACATCTCTCTATTAACAGCTACTAACACAACAAAAATTGTAGCAATAGACAATAATACACACACATAATAAAAACAAAATTACCTTGCAATAATTACAAGTCTATTTAGAGGAAATCACCTATTAAAACATACAAGTTAATTTGTAAAATATGTCAGTGCATCTAGAAAACTGCACATTCTTAAGATTTTCATTTTATTTATTTATTTATTAGTATGCAGTTAGAAAAGAACCTTACTAGGGCCACAAGATGCTTGGTGAACAAGTGAGTCAAGCAATCCCCCTGTAGGAGTTCAGTAGTATCTAGTGAGATGAATTTAATCTAGCACAATGTCCTTCCTGCCATAGCACAATTTTAGATCATTCTCTACATCAGACTTTAAAAATTGACTTAAAAGCTAGTTTAAAAAATAAAATTTAAATGGATTTAAAAATTAAACCAATTTCAGTTAACTCAATAGACCAATCCCTAAGACTTGGGATGCATGTCATTCTCCCTTCTGCAGCAACGATCTTTTCATCATATGATAATAAAAAAAGTTACAAAATATGTATCTAAAGTAATCTTAACCTCAGGTTAATAAGAAGCCTGTCTTTTTGTCTTGCAGATTTATGACTTAAGTGGAGGAGAGTTCTGTACTATTATATTTCGTTAGAGGTTGCAAGTATCCTAAAATGTGTCTGTCTTCCTATCTTGAGGTTTATATATAGATAACTTCTCAGATAAGTACATGGAATGCCTTTTTACTTGTCTGGCTGGTACTGCAGGACCAGCTAGAGTAAACACATGTAAATCTGTTACATCTCCCATTGAAATTAATGCGCTACATGTGTTTATTCCAATGAACGTTTATATTTATGTTAATCAAACCTCAGATGTTAGGATGACTAAACACTGATCCCAACAAAATGTGTGTTCAGACCGATAAGGGAAATCATGTTCCTACAGTCTGGGAAAGACAAAGAGCAGAATCCTCTGTGAATGCTATGCCAATTTAATTTCCCTGTTCAGAGTTTAGGCTGTGCTCCAGCAAAGCACTTGTTTAACTTTAAGCACATGAGCAGTCCCATTCACTTCAATGGAGCTGTCCACATGCCTAAAAATAAGCATGTGCGTAAATGCTTTGCTCAACTGGGCCTTAGATACAGTGCTAGCTATAGAAAAACATTCGGGAGCTGTAGTCAAATATTAGATAGATACTCTTCACAATCACAATGCATTATCTTCAAGTGTTCCAGCTTTTTCTTAATCAGAAGTTCCTATCAGAAAAAGGAAAGCACATATTTCTCATGGAAAACATGTATGTTAAATGAATGTAATAGACATAAAACTCTCCACAATTTGAATCGTTTTGATAATAATCCATTAGATATTTTTCTTTTTATTGCCTGTTTTTTCTACATTGCCTCCAAATTTCAGTCACACACAATGTAACCAATCTATGTATAACCAGTCATGTGATTTTATTTTCTTTTTTCTTTCTTTCTTTTTTTTTAAACTAAAAGGAATTTCAGTGCAAAAAACAATAGTGGAGAAAAATATATTTGACAAATGAAATTCACATAAATTAGGACATTGAAAAGTTCCGACAACTCCTCATCCATGCTGCATGTGTGTGCACACAGACACGTATATATGTACGTACAAAAGTTTACTTCTACAGTAACTCAAAATGCTAGATATCTGCAATGTTTGGGGATCTTGACCTTTAAACAGCAAGGAGGATGGAGAAATAAACCAAAACAGCAGGCTTCAGTTTTACAGGATCTTTTACAAGAGTCCCTTACTGCAATTTTTGGTGGTGTAGTAGCTTTGCCAGGGAATATTTTCATTTGTATCTAGGCCCTGGTCTACACTTAGGTCTGATTTTGGTGGCAATTGAAGGGAGACATGCAAAGTACTTAAAATACCTTGAGTATCTCTCTCCAATTGCCTACCACCTACTTACCACGGTGTCTTCAGTAGATTGAGTTAAAAGGAAACCCCTTCCCTCTGACTCAGAGCTAGGCTCCTTGATGGGGTGGTCTTACTCAATTGACTTCCTGATCAGCTGGGGGATCAGGGAGATCGATCTGACAGTGGGAAATTCATCGCTATCAGTGAAGACAAGCCCTGAAAGAGGTTTCAAATTGAGGTGAGGTGAGAAGTAGAGGATTAATGCTACTTATTTAGGCTGTGTTCACAAACCCTGTAGAGAGTTGGAATGAATCATAGAATTCCCCTCTTCCCAAGATTCCTAGAGTAAACCATGGCATCAGATGAAGACATCTGAAATATGTTAACAGAATATGTTATTGGGATCCAATCTTGAGCAGGGTATTAAATAGCAACCTCTTAAGCCTTTCAATATGGTAAATCAAATCTCTTTAAAATATATTCCTCCATTGGAAGAGTCAGCATCATTGTCTACTCCTTTGCTGTAGTAGTAACTTTCCAATGTCATTAGATCCTAAATATACACATTCTTTAAGAGAAAACATAAATAGTTAAAAATAATTTATATGCTGGTTCCAACTCTATTAAACAGTAATACAGTATGGGAATATTCGTGCCCCATTTGATGCAGGATATGGTTGTAAAACATAGCTGCTACAACATAAAAAGTGAAAGAGACAAAAGAAAAGATGCATGCTGTGGGAATGAGATACCTTTCACCACAAATGAGGAGTATATTTTAATAACCCCCGTCCTTCATGATGTGCCCTTGGGATTAGTTAATATACAGCTCTTTGAAGATATAAAGCTCTCTATGGCTTCTGTCCTACATTGGAAGCCTAGAGAGCAAATCCCTGAAGAGTCCCCCTGCTATCATGAAGCATTTTCACCAGTACTGATTGTAGATTTTTTGGAAGAAACCCAGGTGCCAATAAGTCAATGGTAAAATTCCCTTTGACTTCCATGAGGTCAGGATTTTACCTTAGTTCATAGCCTTGGGTAAAGGTTTACTTTAGTTTTCAGCTTGACAGTCCATTAGATTTGGATAAATGTACTTTATTGTATTTATAGAAGTAAAATTTACAGGATGGTGTCCTTTTATATAGCAAGGTGGTGTTTTATACTGTCATTCATGTAATGCAGTCAGTTCAAACTTGTTTTAAAAGAACAATATATTAACTCTAGCTAAGTGAAATCAGGACTCTTTTAGAACACTCAGGGACTGTCAGGAAACAGTTGAGTCTCTGAGAGAGGGCATAGGGAATTTGTGAATACAAACATGGAGATATTGCTAAAATAATTCAAAATTTTTTACCTTGGGTCTCAACCCATTGAAACATCCCATTGATTTAAACAGTTTTGTATTAGGCCCTTATAATGGCCTTGACTGTGTTCAAGGTAAAGATCTGGATTGGGGGGAGGGGCAAAGTTTTCACATGACTAGCAGAGTTGAGTGTCAGATTACGTCTGTTAAATTGTAATTGGCTGGTTTATTATATGTTTCTTCTTACAGGTAATGTGAATGATTTGAACTAGTAAAGGTTATATATATATATATGAAGTACATTAGAAGATTTACATGCCACTTTATACCCCAAGGCTACGGATGGGGTGGACTCCCCATTCTAGCCCTGCAAAAGCTGAATTAGGCCAGATGAGCCCAGATAATTAGGCCGCAAGCAGGGGAAATTTAGGCTGGAAGCAGCTAATTAAGAGCAGAAAGAGCCTGTATAAAGTCAGAGATGAACGAGATACTGCTAGAAAAGACTGTAGGGAAGCAGGCGGTAGTATTCCCTTTGTGGAGGGAGCTGGAGGCTGGCAAAATTCAGAAAGGGGGGAAACTGGATATGTAGAAAGAAGCCTAGGGAAACAACAGAAAGATGTAGGACTATACAGGGGCTGCAGCTACTTGTGATAAGGGTCCATGGGTTGGAACCCAATGTGAAGGGGAGGCCTGGCTTCCCCTACCACGCACTGGGAATGGCAAGGATGTAATGGAAGCACCAACTGGACAGCAAGTCTGTCAAAAGTGTGAATTCCCTGGAACGGCAGGACTTCAGTGACTTGGCCAGAAGGCCGAGCCTCAAAGAGGAAGCTCTAGACCCTGAAGTGAGCAGGGCAGCAGAGCAAGATAAGAAGGGAGAAAACAACACGGGAAGGAAAATGCAAGCTGGCTGAGTTAATCCCCAGGCTGGCCAGCAGGAAGTGCGGCTTGCAATGAGTAGACCCCGTGACATGGCTCCTCTTTCTTCTGCCAGGATTTCTGAACTATTTTGCCATGTTTTCAGACAAATACACAATACTAGCAACATTATTCAATACAAATAAGTAATAATGATCTCTGAGCCATTGTTTAAATGAGAAATATTCCAGGAAGTGTGACTTATGGAAACATTTTCTTTCTTTCTTTGTCTTTCAAAGTGCAATGGGATATCCCCCTGACCCACTGCCCCTGGACTGCAGAAACGGAGCTGTTAGCATAATGAGCCTGGCCAAATTCAAAGTTAGAAGTATCACAGTCTACTTAAATTCCATGTGCAGTTGCAACTGGATATAGTATTTCAAACTTCTTGTCCCTAACCGTTGTGTAAAATTTCTGGATGCTGTTAAATGTTTGCAGTGTCTCACCTTAGTGGTGGATGAAGTGATCCATGTACGTTATGTGTGTAAAACACACCAGAATACACAAATACATTATAAAGATGGAAAACATTATATAAATTGATTTTACATATTTACTCTGAGGATCTAAAAATGAGACTCTAATATATAGGTCTCCCACAACGAGATAGGAAAAAATTACAACAATAATGATAAATTGTTAAATTCATAGATCTTATAAACCATCTCTTCAGAATCTAGTTATGTTGGCTATGCTGTGACACAAACTACTTGACACAACTCAGTAAACTATGGATAGGATTTTTAAGTGAACTCAGTTTTGCCTAATTCTGCCCCATTGAAGTAATGGGAATTTTACAACTGACATCAGTGGGAGCAGAGGTAGGTCAGCACTCAGAGTTTTGTAAAACCCTGCCTTTCATCAACTTTTTTTTTTTTTTAATTTTAAAGCTTTCATGATGCTGTTGAGAAGACAAAAGATGATGACCACATTCTAGTACAGTGTGGTACAGTAATTTCATTTTTTGCTCATCCTTGTCAAAACAACTACTGTTTCTTCTGTGGTACAGTCAGTCTCCCCTTTTCCATCCCCTGTTCAAATCCGCCCTTGAAAAATCAGGCCTCCAGTGAAGCTTTAAATCTTTCAGCAAAAAGATGTATACTACCTTCTCTCCTTGGCTCCTTCTCCCACAAAAGAAAATTCTTTCACAATTCTATTGAAGTGTCTCTATGCTTATGTTTCTGATCTGTATTTTGTGTATCAGATTTAAGAAACTAGCCACAGAGAAAAGTACTACTCTGGTAATGGTAGCCAAATCTCCCTAAAATGGTTACAACTTTGGGACAGAGGCTCTGACTGTCCTTATTTGTACAGTGCCCAGCACACTGCTGGTACTCCCGAAACAATCGTCATTTTTCTTCAAACATCACAACTTTATTTCCCTGGGGCATACATCTTATCTAACATTTATTATTTTAAATCTTGGCAAGAATGTCTCTATCACCTAAGACCTTATCTGCAAAATTAAAATTCACCTGCTGCTCTATTCCTTCACATCTTCTTTCCCTCCCCATCGGTTCTTTCAAAATTTGGCAGAGATATTTTGTATTATCTCATGTCTCCATTCTACCTCACAGTTAGCTAACAGCTAGGTTGAATGCAGGACAGTATGTTACAAAGTAATTCTTAAAAGGCCCAGAGAGCATTACAATGTACGTATTTTAAGAATTAAGCTTTTTAATTTCTTAGTTTTAGTTGTGGCATTAGATCATTACAGTTAATCCCCAAACATCTATAGGCCCCAATTTCGCAATGAACTCTGCATGAGTGGACCCTTACAACCAATGGAGATGGTTGCAGGATTTGGACCTTATACAAATAATTACAAAGAAGGACAAAACTATTAATGAATAAACAGATAGGAACAAATCCTGGTCCCATTAAAATTAATAGGAATTTACCACTGATTTGATTTGGCCCATAATGTTAGCTCTGAATATGATGGTAGTGAGAGGTGGATGTGCAGAGCATAGTACAGGTTCCCATTTTTAAAGGTGTTGGAATAATGTATCCATATCTGGGATTACATATGATGAGTACAGTAGATAGAGGGATCAATTCTGTCACCCTATGAATGGTTTTCAATGACTTTGACATCCATAGTGACTGCACCTGTGCATGTGAGTACAGATCTGAGCCTGGAGCACATTCAGTGTACATAATACAGTAATATATGAACCTTAAAGACTTCTAGGCCATCCTCCTGCACCGAGGCAATAGATGTGAGAATGTGTATTCACAAATCATTTTTAACAATCCACCTTGTATTCACAGTGGGAAAACAAAGAGGCATTACCTGTTTTAAGTAAAACACGATAGAATTAAACAAATCACAAGAGTTCTTACTTTTTCCTTCCCCACATCCAAGCAGGGATCATTCTCTGAGGAGTGTACAAGTGTGTGGGCAGAAAAAAATATTTAATCTCTCTGGCTATGTCTACACTTTTAATTTTAAGTCGACTTTAACTAAGGCCTTGTACACACTACAGAGTTATCACGCAGTAAGGCACCTTACCGCGCGATAACTTTCAAAGCGTCCACACATGAAAGTTTCTTGTTGCACGGCAACAGCCTCTTGCTGCGCAACAGGTAAACCACCCCAAACGAGGGTTGTTCCGTGGTACAGCCTGTGTGGACGCTTGTTGCACCGTTGACAGCCTACGGAAATGTCCCAGAGTGCCACACCGGGCCACTCTGGGACATTGGAGCTGTCAAATTTGTCAATTTCACTGCTCTAGCTGAGCAGTGAAATTGACATATTAAAATGCCAGGTTCGGCAGCTGGGGGATTGGCCAGCTGGACCAGTGAGGGCAACCAGCTCAGGCCACCCCCCTAGCTCAGCCCCAGGGGTGAGTTGGGGGGTGGCCCGAACCAGCTGCTCTCGCCGTTCGTGTCAGCCCTGAGGCTGAGCTGGGGACTTCGGGTGGCAGCGGGAGCTGCGACGCCACTGCCACCCAAAGCCCTGCAGCCCCCTAGCTTAGCCCGGGGCTTCGGGTGGCGGTGGGAGCCTCTGCCGCCACCCAAAGCCCCGGGGCTGAGCTAGGGAGCTGGCTGTGGGCAGTGCATGGTGCCCATGGGACAGGTGCCCACCATGCACTGCTCTTGTATCACAAAGGAGCGTTCACACGGTGAACGCTCCTTTGTGATTTAAGTAGCAGGTGTGCTATATAGCAAAGTGCTATAAATATTGCGCTTTTCTTGTCCTGCAATAGCTTTTATTGCGGGACAAGTTTGTAGTGTGTACATAGCCTAAGCTTCCTTAATATTAAGGACACAATGGTTGTAGAGACTCCCACCTACAATGGGCCCATGGAGAAATCTGATGAGCCATTAAGGAGACAATGGTTGCTGACAGCCTCCTGTCTAGGGCGGTTCACCAGAATCACACAAGTTAAAGTACAGATATAACATCAAATTCCTAACTTCTAATACAAATACAATTCCTAGACATAAACTATATAATCATTCCCAGCAAATTACTACCTTTCTATTGATACCAAACATGACATAGTTCCTATGGATTATAGCATTTATGAGATATGAATAGAAAATAATATCATAAATGCTTCCCTAAATCCAGACAGCGTCACACACGGCTCTGCCCTGCCCTTTGGGGGGCATGCCAAGCTCCCCCTTGGCCCCCCCAGGGAAGGCATTGGTGTAGTCCTGGGGTAGCCCTAAGTTGTCTTAGGGATACCCCACATCTACACTGGCTTAATTCGACTTTAAAAAGTCGAATTAAGCCTTAGGTCTAGTTGAAAGGAGGTTTAATAAAGTCGACTTAATTTTAATTAAGTCAACTTTATTTTCCTTAAGTCGACTGAAGGAAACTGTAGTGTAGATGCAGGGTAAATTAAGTCAACTTAAGCAAGCTTAAATCGACTTAATTTACCAGTGTAGATGCAGCCTCCAAGCTTACTGAGCGGCCATGCCCAATGCAGTGAACACCTAAAATGGCTCTGACCACGTGAAAGCTGGTTGAACAATACTCACAGAAAATGTGTCTTAGTAAAGCAATTCCAAAGGGCTCATTTTGTCACAGCAGGAAAAGATTTGCAGCACAGCAAGCTACACCTTTGCTAACAGAAGAACTCTGGAAATAAGTCACCTGTAGAATCTGTTTTGCTGCCACCTGAACTCTCACTCTACTTTATCCTCAATTAATGCAGGAGAAAGGAAATCAGGGGATTCACATTTGACACTAGCAACCATTAGAAGTGTTTTGCAAAATTTTGAGAAAAATGCCAGGAGCAAGTACCGAGTTTACATTTGCATTTACATTTGGTTATTCATTATTCTTTTCATAGCACCCACAAGTACACAAAGTGCTTTGGAAAGTTCTAGAGGGGTAGCCGTGTTGGTCTAATTCAGCAAAACAAACAAGGAGTCCTGTGGCACTTTTAAGACTAACAAGTTTGTTTGTTGCATGAGCTTTTGTGGGAGAAAATCCCCCTGACAAAGTGAGATTTTCTCCCATGAAAGCTCATGTGATAAATTTGTTAGTCTTTAAAAGTGCCACAGGTCTCCTTTTTTGAAGCGTTTTGGAGACGCTCATTAAGACTGGTTCCTGACCTTAGTGATTAACAGCAACACTGAACAGAAAAAGATGCAGCGAAAGCATAGAACACATACTTTTATAATCCCTAGCCCATTTTCCAGCCTAATCTTGGTTAATATTCCTAATTTTTCCCAACCTATGCCAGGCCACCACAGGTTTTTATTCCATAATTACGACACTGTAATAAAATGAGAGAAAACTATTTCTTTAAAAAAAAAATTAACCTTCAAAATTCCCAATTCTCCCCCAACTCTCAGACTTCCCTTTCTTCCAGTCATCTCTCCATCTTTCTTCCACACAGTAAATCCCAGCCTGCCTTCATGCTGTCCTCTTCGCATTCTCTTTCAGACAATTACTACCTTCCCTCCATATGCATCTTACCTTCCCACAACATACACAACTAAGCAGTTCATGGTAGTAGTCTGTTCCCAGTTCCCCCTCAGAATCATGACACATTCCTATACAATCATGCATAAATTATAACTGCAGTGGCAAATAATGTTGAATGGAGAGAGCTAAGTAAGTTTCTCAGAAAAATTACTCACAAGAAAGTGGAAATTGGTAGAGTGTCAGAATAAAAGTGTCTTAGTGCTACTGAAAGCAGCAATTATACCTGTAAAAATCAACTGAAAATGATAATTCAGTGTTTCTCTATATAACCTGAAATTTTTTTTTTTTACTTTGAGGGTATGGAGCCCCAAAGTCAAACCACTCCAGGATATCATCATGGATTTACAACCTATCCTTCAAGATGATCCTTTACTCTCTTAAGCCTTGGGAGGAAGGCCATTCCTTGCTTACAGACAGCTTCTCCCCCCCCTTCCCCCCCCCCCAAAAAAACCAAACAAACAAACAAAAAACCCCCAAATACTCACCACCAACTATATAACATACAACAGGAATACTAAGCCAGGTACTGATCCCTGTGGCAGACCCTGTTGCCACCTTTGCCCAATATATCTACACCAGGTCAGCCACCCCATCAAGGGCTCGTTCACCTGCTCATCTACCAATGTGATATATGCCATCATGTGACAACAGTGCCCCTCTGCTGTATACATTGGCCAAACTCAACTATCTCTGTTAAAAGAATAAATGGACACAAATCAGACATCAAGAACTGTAACAATCAAAAACCAGTAGGGGAACACTTCAACCTCCCTGGATGATCTCTTGCTAGTTTCTGTGCTTCAGCAAAAAGACTTTAAAAACAGATTGCAACACGAAACTGCAGAATTGGAATCAATATGCAAACTGGACACCTTCAAACTAGGTATGAATAGAACTCCTGAATGGCTGTGTCATGACAAAAGATGATTTCCTCCCACTTTATCCTCACAGCTCCTGAGGAGATTGGCCAGCAGTCTATCACTCTCGATCTCTTCGAATTAACATTGTGACCCACCTTCTTTGTATCGATATATTTACACCTAACATGCTTTTTTCTCATTTCTTGCCTCTGATGAAGTGCGATTATGCCCATGAATGCTCATGTGACAAATAAACTTGTTAGTCTTTGAAAGTGCCACAGGACTCCTGGGCTATGTCTACACTTGTTAATTTAGGTTGACTTAGCATGTCCACACTTAAATTCTAAGTCGACTTTGAGGGGACCCTACAAAATCGACTTAGAGCATTCACACTGGACAGGTCCACGGTGGCAGGGGGGGCACTCCTTGCCAAGTGCCAGGGGGATCAGCCTTTGCCCCATTGTACCTTGGTGCAAATGGGGACAGGGACCCTGGCAGGGCGGGGAGGCATGCCAGGCTGTGGCTATGCCAGCCACCCTGGCAGGGAGGGCAGTGGGGAAGCCCTGGAGGCCCCTAAATCAACTTAGAGTCGACTTAGGGATACTCCACGTCTACACTGGCTTAAGTCGACTTTAGAAAGTTGACTTAAAAGGAGGTTTTAGAAAGTCGACTTAATTTTCCTTAAGTTGACTTAAGCAGCTGCTTAAATCGACTTAAGGAAAGTGTAGTGTAGACGCAGAGTAAATTAAGTCGATTTAAGCAAGCTTAAATGGACTTAATTTACAAGTGTAGACGCACCCCTTGTTTGTTTTGCTGAAATAGGCAAACATAGCTACCTCTCTGGAACTTGTCAACATGTAATTAAAGAATGTATCAGAAAGCACTTGAAGAAAGGAGCTGAATTCATATTGCATAGGCAAGTAGTCGGCTGGAGTCTCTCAATCTTAGGGTGAATTATGCTCATTGTGATGGAATCTTCAGGAAATGTAGCTAACTCTAGGAAATCTCTGCTGAGCCTGTACAAAGTTAATTTTTTCAAAGGCTTATAACTTGGTCAAGTTTTGGTAGCTTAAGACAGACAAAAGAGGCATCCCTGACAAACAGGCACCGCCCTGCCAATTGTCAAGTCCTTGTTCCAAAGTAGAGGAGCGTTAAAGCTGTTCAAAGAAAAGATCACAGAATTTTTTAATATGGGCAAAAGAATAGCCTTGTTATGGAGATTTTTTCCAAAAATCAAATAAGCAAAATAAACCCCACACTTCTTGGGGCAGAAGCTAATCATGCAATACTTCAGCGCAAGCAGTTAAAATTTGGCAGTTATAATTGAAAACACAGTCTTATAATGGGACGTGTCAAGCAACTTGAATATTAGGTACTGCTACATGCCTATAATTTTCTCGGGCTGTCAGAGAACGTGAGCACTGTAGAGGCAGTGTACTCAAAATGCCAGAGAGAGATTTTCATAGCCATCTGTAGAAACTCTTAAGCCTCATCCAAGGAACAGAGGAAGCCATATTTGTTGGAAAGGGGTTTAGTATGTGGAAGAGAGAAGGATACCTAGTGAGCTTTTTAAAAGTTTCAAAGACAGCCCCATAGCTGAAAATGTCAATATTTTTTCTTAATTTTAAAATGTTTCTTATTAACATAAGTGATGTTTTCTTGTTTAGATTTGATTCACTTCTCCTTTATTTGTTTACTGTGTTTATTCACCCTTTGATTACACATTCAAGAATTGGTCTGACAATATAAAGATATGAAAGAAGGAATTTAGCTGATATTAATTCCAATTAATTTTATCCATTTTCTTTTTCACTAATCTAGGAGAACTAACAGAATAATGCACTGGAAACATAGGACCTTTGTCAATTATCTTACAAAACAACACTGAAGCAGGAGGGTTAAAAAAATTTAATCAATTAAACCTTGGCAATCTGTTGAACAGTTAGCTCAAAAACATACTAGTTTTACAACCATAATGCATTTGATTGAGAATCATCAATCTTCCATAATTAACATCAATCAAGTGGAGTAGCACAAAATGTTCCCTTCTGACATCCCAGTTCCCTGCTCCATGTTGGTTCCTGCTGGTCCACCTGTGGGCCATATCGTTCATTCGGCCATAATCAATCAGTCCCTTGGGCCGAGTGGCAGAGTTGCTGGAGGGCTCGTCTACGCAGAGGGGAATGCACTACTGGGATATGATTTCAAAAGTGCATTAACTGGTCCATGAAGACCCTAATGCTCACTAAAATTATCCTTGAATGTTAAAATAAACTAAGGAAGTCACGCTCCTGTAGTGAGCACTGATGAATTGTGTAGACAACCCATGAGTAAGAACTGCAAAATATGACTCTACTAGTTTAGAGACTGATACTGGTTTACACATTTACCCCAGTGTAACTCAACTGACTTCACTGGAGTTACTCATTATTTATACCAGCAACACTGAAATCATAATCAGGCCCTGAGAATGTACTCTGGTCAGACACTTTTTAAAGAAAATTATCTTTAATTTTTTTCTTTTCTCTTGGGAAAAGAAAACCCATACCCTTGCAGATGTCTTTTGATATTTATTAAATATCGGAGTAGAAATCCATGCATATAGCCTAATAAACTTCCAATTGTTTTTTGTAGTGAATGACATCATGGTGTATAGTAAATCCACAAATTCTCTTTTCAACACATTGACCAGATTAAAAGCATCAGTCCTCTATGCATTGCTTAATTTAATAAAATATTGTGTGGCTTTGTAAAAAGATAGAAACGCTCCAACTGTCAAAGCATGCTTCACAATACAATCCATTGATGAATATAACCTTTTAAATAACTAAATGATGGTTTATGGGTTTAGAAAACATTAGACTGGGTGCCAGGTTGCAGGGGAGCACCAGGAGAGGGAGGCTGCAAGGTGTGGGGTGGCATGGGATGCCTAGGAGAGAATAAATGTGGGCTTGGAACCCAGGCGCTTTGGGCACCAGACACTCTCACTACACCACTGCTCTGAGATTTAATAACCACGTTAATGCACGCGGTATCAGAACTTGAACAGAAGACAAAGGTTTTCGAACATCCATAGTGCTTGTACTAGCCGTTAGTTGAAATGTCTTATAAAGCAACACTAATTCCAGAACTTCCTTTAGTTTCTTCTTATTTCTGAGAAGTGTAAGTTTAATAGTGAACTGAAGACAATGTTTGCAGGGAAGAAATTCAAATCTTGAATTTATTTATTTTTTTAAATTTGGCCACTCAAAATCTAGATGTAATTTATTTTCTCATGTTACAAAAAAAAAAAAAAAAAAGTGATTTCTCTTAGATTCCAAATATAATGTATCAATTTTCACAAGCTACCCCAAACCCTAAAATGCTGAATTTGTATGGGGTCTGAGGGCCAATTTGTGCCCTCAGTTGTGTATGTGCACAAATTCTATTGATGCCAATTTGATTCCAAGGCCTCAATTCGGCCAGCACTTAAGCACATATGTCATTTTACTCATGTGATCAACCACACCGCTGTCACTGGGACTGTTTGTGTGAATTACATTAATAGAAGAGACTTTAGGAGGTCATCTTCTCTAATCTCCTGCTCAAAACTTGCAGGATCAGCACCTAAATAAGTAACATCACAGAAAGAAACAGAGAACTTAATGTTCAGAGCAATTACTCCTCATATATTTGTTTTAAAGAGTGTTCACTTTGTATCGCCAGCTTAGATGTGAAAACTTTGAACACTGCTTATTGTTTTGTGCACAAAGAAATTCTTGCTTTTTAGTGGGGATATGGGGTTACGTAAATACTGTGTTCAAACCTTGTGGAAAAACCCTGTTACCCTTTTTCATATCTGACCTTGGGCATTACACCCCACAAGCCATCATTTCTGCCTACCATTCAACCAGCATCTTGTCAAATCTGGCGGCAAGATTAAGTTTCCTGATTCGGAATTCAATATTGAAACCCTAAGGACATAAGAACCAAGCTGGAACATTCTGTATTTTTTTTAAAAAAAAAATGGATAAAATTGTTTCAGCTCTGAGACCACAGTTTGCTCTGACTATAATGATAAATCATCATGAACGACACTAAATGAAATGAGTTTGATATTCTCTGCTTTATTCCTCCATATTAGAAGCCATTTTTACATTTGCCACAACTTTCAACCGTTAATCTGAATGAGTTTTGTTTGGAGACACTATTTCTGCTTTGTATAATCTATCTGATGAATGTGAAGCACATTTTATACACAGAGTGGGGTGGACATAGCATGGAGGAGATAAAACATTTGGCAAGGAGTCCTACAGAGGTTCTATTTCCCTAGAGCAGCTTAATATACGAGGACTAACCATTCCTCTTTTAGTGAGAATTCCCTTTAATTTTATTTTATGAACAAGAAAAATTTATATTTTTCCTTCTTTATCACTTGATAAGTATCTGATCAAAATTTAAAAAAATAAATGAAAGCTTCCCTTATTGAGATTTTAAGGTCTAATCTTGTGAAAAAGAGAGTAAGGAATGTTCAGTACTTACAGGATTGGGTCTTTGCTGAGCAACAGGAACTTCTAATGAAATCAATGGGAATTACAGGTGTTTTGCAAATATTTTCACAGCTTGGCCCAATACCAATAACTACGTAAGAGTTGTTACTGAGTGTTATTTACTGCTTACTTGTTTAAAGAATACATTTCCCTTAAAAAAAAGAAAAAAGAAAATAAAACATAATACCATTTACACCTTTACCCAGTTTTTTTACAGTTAGGGTTCAGCAGGCAAAATTCTCTACTATGAGATGTATAAGAAAACTGAGCATTAAAGCATCTGCATGATACTATGGATAAACAGTAATAGGGATGATTTGGTTCCTACTGAAGACCATGGGATTTTTGAGCAATGAAAACAAGAACAAAGCGTGAAGCCACACTATGAACAACCATAAATATTGTGGCTTTAGTCTTAGCCTACCTGTTTTTTTTAATAATAATATATCTTCCAAATATGGACTAAATCCTCAAATTCATATTTAGCTTTTTTATTCCAGAAAATCTCCCATTTACTTCTGTGTCAGTAAGGCCTCATTAAAGCCTAAGTAAAAGCTAACTTAGCTTGTAGCTCAAAAGCCAGCCCAGTAAGCATGAATGCAGTTAGAGAAATAAACAATTTAGTAAAATGGACAATGGTCAAAGCATCTGACAAAGTGCGATTTTCTCCCACGAAAACTCATGTGATAAATAAATGTGTTGGTCTTTAAAAGTGCCACAAGACTCTTTTGTTTGTTTTGCTGAACTAGACCACATGGCTACACCTTGGAAGTAGTCTGAGATGCCAATAATTATCTATTGTAATATGTTTAAGAGCAGCTATTTTGAATCATATTAACAATAATAAAATGCTTTGAAGACTCTGTTATTGTCTCTTGCTTCCATAGGAGGGAAAGAGCACTTTTGCTTATTATTTGTGCCTATATTGGTTTCATTTTCCAAGTGTCATAACACAGCTTGATTATGTATCCTAAATAGACGAGCATGAGATCCCTGAAAATGTTTGAAATTTGTAAAACAAAATTTCCTTAATGAAAGCAGTGAGTGAAATAGTGTGTGGATTGTTTTTATCTTTTTTCCCCTTTTGGCTTACGGACCTGTTTCTTTTTGGAATGTCCTTTGCTGCCTGTCAGCTACTCCTAACACAGGGTGCATCTGCACTTACAAGTTAGGTCAATTTAAGGAGGCTTAAGTCGACCTAAACAAAGTCATGTCCACACTGGGCTTTCCTCAAGTCAACTTAAGCATTTCCTTAAGTTGACTTAAGGAAAGGTTAATTCGATTTAATAACACCTCGTTTTAGGTCGATTTAACGCTTAAATTGACCTTATTAGGTCGACTTAAGCCAGTGTGGATGGGGATTAGCGCCTAAATCTACCTTATTAAGTCGATCTAAAGCATTAAGTCGACTTAATAAGGTCAACAAGGGGCTATAGCTATACTAGAAAAGTTAAGTCAACTTTGTTAAGTCGACTTAATAAGGTCGACTTTAAGTTGACTTAAAGTCGACCTTATTAAGTCGACTTAACAAAGTCAACTTAACTTTTCCAGTGTAGACATAGCCACAAGGCCCAGTTCTGCAGTAACAAGTAGACCATGGGCAAATCTATACTGACGGTGGCAAAGTCACTGCCCTCAGTGTGATCTTCAGTTTTCGATTGAGGCGTAACTGCACTTCTAGTATGCCTACCAGATGCCATTTCCAGTCAGCTTAGTGTAGCGTGTAGGGAGGATTTAAGACATCGGCGGGAGATACGAAAAGTATTTTACATACTTGCATATCTCCCATCAAATGCCACCGAAAACGGCAGTAAGAGTAGACTAGGGCCATATCCAGTAAGTAGTCCCAGTGCCACAGGAGGACTAATCACATAACTCATGTGGATGAAAAATTGCAGGATTAAGACTTTTTAGTCACAAAGCTGGCTATAGATTGATTTAGAATGAAAAGTGAAAGGAAACTGACCAGTGAGAGTAACAAGATCAGGACTTCAAAGTAAATCCTTACTACCGTGAGCAAAGGCTTGCAGCGCATCAATGGACTACTCCTTTGAGTAAGAGTTTGCAAGATCAGGCTATGTGCCCTCAACACTGCAAACATGCACATGTTTACCTCTAAGCCCATGAGTAGTCCCAATGGAATCCATGGATTTACTCATGAGAGTAAAATTATAACTGTTCTTAAGCTGAACTTGCAGCTTCAGGTCTTAATTTTGCAAAGAAACTGTATAAAAGATGTGAACAGTGAATACATCTTTAATAGTGGGGGGAATTTGTTTTATCCATTTGACGTTATTTTGATCTTTATTTTAAATTGCTTAAGAAAATTCATTTACACCATTGGAAAGAAGAGCGCTTTGGTATAAAGTATTTCTTCCTCCTCTCAATGCCACTTTTAAAATGGCTAGGAATTCAGAACTGTCTCTTGATCTTCAAATTTTTCTTTTGATCTCACAGTTAGATAAAACTCTCCTATGCAACAGCACTACCAGTTAACAGAGAATCAGTAGCAAATATCAACAGCTAATCTCTCTCTTTTGAAGACACAGTCCTACATATCACAGACATTTCAAAGCCAGCGATAAAACAAAAAGCCTGAAGCTATAGTCCATTTACCTGCAGCCCTGACATACTTGAAAAATAAAAATGTTCAAGAGCTTTAAATTACTCTCTTTAAGCCTAATAGTCACCTCTAATTATACAACAGTTTGTTCTGTAATTATTTAACTGGCATTTAAATCAGACTTCCCTGTATTTATGAGCAAAGACTGTTACCCCATAGGCAGCCAGGGGCTGATCCTGCATACTTTATTCATGTGAGTAGTCCCAATGACTTCTGTATTGTATAGGACCACTTGACCAACTAAGGATTACTTGCAAGAGTAAGGATTTGGGTCCCAGCTCAGCAGGGCACTTATGCACATTTTTAACTTAAAGCATGTGCTGAATTCCCATTGACTTCATGGAGACTTACACGCATGCTTCAGCCAAATTAAGGCCTCTCTGAGTGAGACACCCCTCCCCCCCACCAACTGATACAGCAACACAGCTGTTGTTGTAATTATAGCACAATCAGACGTGTTACAAACATGCGTCACCAAGAGAACTACTTCACCAGCACAAGGATATGCCCTCACCTTCTGTTGGAGAAGCTATATGCATTTGTCTTCAACTGTCTTCTATTTTCTTCAATTTGAGTTTCAGTCCAGATCAGAGGCAAAAAAGAAAAGCCTTGTTACAGTTACAGGTCAGTGTAAGATAAGAGGCTCAGTGCAGTTACTTCCATGTACTATACATAGGAAAAGTGGCCCCAACTGGTATTTAGTTTATCAGGCTAGAATCAAGGAACCACAGCAAAGGTACTTGAATGTAAATGCATCGCCGCAAGATAAACATCTACACTACTGAAGGATTGTAGCATGCCCAGCAATTTAAAAGGTCAGATCCTGTGCATTATTTGTCTTTTACATTTAAAATTATGGTGAATACGTGTGCACTCTAAATCACTGCTTTTAAAATAGTTGACTTCATAAATGGGTTCAAGCACCAAATAATAGGCTAGGCAACACAACACAGGATGAAAAGGAGGGAAAAAGAAATGTTCCACACATAAAAGATACTGATGAAAACATTTTTAGAGGACTGATATCAATTAAAAGCAGATTTGGGTGTGAAATCAAGAAAATAATTTTAAACATGAAAGAAAATGATAAAAATCCATCTTTTTCAGATGTACTATAAAAGGAAAAGTCAACAGTGAAATGCAGCCTTCTCTGGAATCCAGGACAAGGACCAAAGAATTTACATATATTGAATTAACTAGATCCAAACTCTGCTACAACAAATATTTATATTGTAAAATATTACAGCCACATTCCTGCATCTCCTTACAATAATAATTCTTAAGGACACACTGTACAGATGAGCATATAAAAGAGTGTGTTTCTGTAGAGATGGAAAGCTTCATTAATAGAGTACCAGGGTGTTCATAAATATTAAAAATACCTTTTTTAGACATGATTCCTTCTGTTTACATTGTTTTCAGTACTAGTGAAAACAAGATTTAATGTTTACCTGTCCATAAGCATCTCACTTGCTCTCTCCAACTACAGAACTTAACTATTGGCAACCTGTAGGACAATGATATCTCCACGAGTAGTTCCGTAAATTGACAGTCAAATACCCTGATTGTGCATGTAGTCCTACTCACCGCAGTGGGACTAATTCTGCCAGAGAGAAAAGGATATGGCCCAAAATAGCTTATTCCTAAAATGTTTTTAATATAAATTTATAATGCTTATATGTATAAGATTATTTTAGTTTAAAATAAAGTTTTATGTATCCTTCAGATTAGAAATGGGAATGTGCATTTGAACAAAATAAAAATTTTCTCTAATAGTACTCAAGGAATTGGTTAATCATGAATACTCAAGACAAACTAAAAATATAGCTAGCCTCCTCATTTGTTAAATATTCGCTTGCTGGAAATGCATCAATCAGCATTAAAAAACAAAAGCCACTAATTTGGACACTTAGATCTTTTAAAAAGTGATCAGTGAGTCAATGAAACAAGTGGCTTCTTTTTCTTTTCCTGGTAATCCATGGCTATTAAATACTTACAAAAAACAAAACAAAACACAAACCCCTAAAAACTATGCTGTACCATCATATCAATCTCACAAATTGGTCTTCTGAACACAACTCTCTATGGAACAAGAGCATTAGTTTATTCTTGCATAAATAGCATTTGTTAGATTATGAGACCCTATGGGAGGATACCACTGAAATATACAAACATGGCTGATGTTTAGAAAGCAAACCCAAGCATACTAATATTATTGACAAGCTCTTGCATGGATGAAGAAGATTTTCACCTAATTTACGTCATCTGTTTTTATTACCATCTAATTTCATATCCCTCTGTTCTGTTATATTTCCAAAAAGCAGAGAACACAAATGTGCAGGCAGCCTGGGCCCTCAGGCCTCTAGATCAAGATGGCAGGCTGGCCTTGGTTCCCCGGGGACAGCAAAGCCAGAAGGGTGATTGGACACAGTGACCTGTCTGCATGAGATGAGACAAAAACAGGAGGGCTGTAATGCTGATGAACTAACCTGTCACTCACAAGCTCAGGTCTGCAACAAAAAAGGGAAAAAAAAGGTGCAGTAAAGATTTAGTGGGCACACAAGGTAGAAAGATACAGTATAATTAGAATAATTAGATGACACAGTAACCAAGTTGGGTGATCTCAGAGTAAATGGGGGAGGCTGGTTCAGAATCTACTTAAATGTTCATGTAAAAGGATAAACAGAGAATAATTCTAAAAAGATAATAACTGGTATTATGGTTCAGATGTAAGGAAGGTAGCTGTCAAAGATCAGGGTTTGATTCCAAACACTGCAGTTATGAATCAAAATCACAATGAGCAATGAGCTTCTAACTCTTGACATACTAGGCAAAGAGGTTGCTCTTCAGAGTACTTGGCTGCTTAATTGCTTGCTTGAGGGAGTTAAAATCCAGAGGGAAGATATATAAGTAATTCTGGGAGCCAGTACACCCAGCTACTAGATAATGGTTAGCACTGCAATATTATGCCTACCATTACCATCACCAGTGGAAGTCACTGTGGGCACTGGTGTTTGGAGAGAGATGAAATCCAGATAAAAAGAAAAGTGGGAATGCATTTAAAAATGAACTAGTACTTTGAGCTGAGAATGCCTGCAAATCAGCTTACTTATTAGCACTCCTGAGCTGTCCACAGACTTGTATTTGAACTACAAATAACTGTTAGTGTTTCTGATCTGTATTTGTGTAGAGATGTACACATAGTTTGAGTTCTTAATTATGCATGTTTGCACTCTGCAAGTATTAATTAGGAAGATATTCAAAATTAGAGCTGCAGGACCCATCAAAATAGAATTTGGTTCCCACAGCCAGAGAGAAATATTACTCCAACATGAACAGATGTAATTCTAAACATTTCTTTAAGATTTTAATTTTTGGGCCTTGAAAGTTAACAACTCATAAGAACAACTTTTCCCAGCACTATTGTGGCAGTAAATGAAAGAATCATTTTCTAAAATATTGGGATGTATAGAATAGGCAATGCTTTTTTATTTATCAATAATAAAGGATATATATGTAATTTTTGGAGAGATGTTATGGAATCTAGGGCATGCCACTTGATAGTTATTTTCTGTTTTTATCAGCTGAATATTTTAAACATATAGGAAAATTAATATTTTTATTTTCATTAATATAAGCTAATTACAATGATTGTTTTATGCTTACTATTTTTTAAATGTATTTTATTTAACAACCAAAACCAAATACCAGCAACTCTTATCAAAAGGTAAATCTTTTCAATTTCATAGCTGTTTATTCCATATTAACATGTGGTTATTCATTAAAAAAATTGAAGAGAGGAATTTGTGAAAACTAAAATAAAATATACTTGAAAATATCATATGCATGTACACACAGATATGCGTATTCATGTACATATACATATGCAAAAAGGCTTGAAACACATATATAACTCACACATAAACTGTATAAGTGAGTAGATTAGGAATACATTTGAACTAACACACACACACACACACACACACACACACAAAAGTTAGTTCCTAAAATTGTGAAATGTGGGGTTTTTTTTAAGTGCATGCCTTTGTTATTGATTTTTCGGATGACATATAATACAGCACCATAAATATTTTTTCAGCCATTCATCTAACCCTGTTTTTAATTGAGGAAAATGGAACATTACACACAAAAGAAACATGCTCATTCTCATTGCATTGTCAAAAAGCACTTTCATAGTTATAACAAGTGTTAAATAAAATATACCTAACATACACAGAAAAAGTTACATTAAAGAGAATACTGCAGCTATCAGAAGCTTTACAATTCTTTAAGCCTTCAAATTACATTTTCTGTCAACAGTACCTATGTAAACCCTTACTGTTACATTTGCTTTAATATCATAAAATATATTTATTTAACCTTGAACAATTTGCAACAAAAAGGTAATTAGCACTCTCCAAAATATATTTTTTTCAGGACATTTTATACTGCTTAATATGTGACACTTTTAAAGTATATGCATTCCTAATAAAAAGCTGTTAATGTCTGGAGGATTTTTAATTAAAAAAAAGATATTTTTAAACAAATATGTAAAGCAATACAACTCTGTGGTAAATATGGTATTACACATCTGACATTTCCCATCTAAAAATGCAATACTGCCTACAATCGTATTAATAAACCATATGCTCAGAGACTTCATTGTTTTATTGTAATTTAGTTGATAATAGTGAGATGCATGTTTTTCCACCACTGTATTAACATACAGGGAATACAAATACTATGTCATCACTTTCGCAGCATGTGTTCACTAAGCTGTAAACATATGCAAAAATAATAAACTTTTGAGAGTTCATAAATATCCTTTACCAGAGACTGGTTTATGAGTCAATGGTTAATGAGAAAGTGTTGAGTACTTAAAATTTTGTTAGCAAAAATCAGACACCCTCTTCCCACTCCTTTTGCACTCATAAGGAAACAGCTTTTTCTATGCAGCAGGACACTAATTTCTTTCACCACCACTTCAGGTTATTATTTGAAGGAAAATGAAAAGACAATGATTCTTCTCTCTTCTGCTTCAGCTCAAAACACAACATTTAAAACACACATAAAAATTACAGACTAATCAGAAATCATAAAAACAGAGAAGGACTCACTGACCCATTTGGAAGACAAAGACGACAAAACGGAAAAGCTCTAAAAATCAGCTTGTGAGGCCTCAGAGAGATATTCTTCTGGCATTTCATCACAGCAGCCCCAGACCAGTTCACTTCCCTGGATACAGGGAGGGAGAACTAAATAGAGCTGTTTATTAAAGCTGTTGTGCTGGATTGCATTAGGAAGCAGGAGCAGACCACCTGGACCTTTCAGATTGTGGCAGTGTTTAATTTGCAGGCTGCCCCTCTGCAGCAGCAAAGACTACTACATTTACCAGTCTCAATCACACATTATCTGGGTTAGGAGTAAAAGAAGAAAAAATCCACAACCTCTAGTATAAAAATACAGCAAACAGAAATAATGAACAGCATTAGAAATAGGAAGCAACTCCTTAATAAACACAACACTTTTACTCTTCACTTCTTCCACTTCAGTATATTCAAACAAAATGTAATTTACAAAGGTAAATAAATAAATAGCTATTGGTAAAGCTCAGGCTAAATTATAAACTGGGATTATTAAAGCAAAGCATGACATTTTAGGTTGAACCAGTGATTCCTTGGCCAGATTAATAGGGTCGTTTGCCTTTCTCACTTTCAGCACTACCCTTACTGGTAGCTGAAGATACAGATAGAAAGATGGTACTGTAAATATGAATTATGTGAATCATATGGTTAGACCCTTGTGGAAAAAAAAATAAAAGGGGAGTTGAGAAATGGCTGACTCCATACCTGACCAATTACAGCTTGCATGGTCCCTGTGTCCTGCTGAGCTGAAAGATCGCAATCCATCATATGTAGTCTTTGAAAAGGAGAATGGGGGTTTCTGGCATGCATCTGTCAATCAACTTCTGCACTCACAACCATCACCAAAAGCAAGGGAAAAAAGTCAAGCTGCTCCACCAAATAGGATGAAACAGTCATGTGACCTTCAGCATACTCACCCACATACATACTTCCATATAACGTATGAATTTTCTGCAGATATGAAATGACATTGACAAATACCCAATACCAAGTAAATAAAGTGAGACAAACAGCTACTCACCAAAGACAAAACACTTGCTGTAATCTTCAGCCTAAAGATTTAATAAACCTAACAGGTATTTTAAAATGATGCTTTCTTTTAAACCCAAACTTTCCAAATAATGTGATAATTTTATATATTCATACAGTGGTCAGAACTTTAACCCTATGTGTTCTCTCACAGCCTCTCTCTTTTTATTCATTTCTCCCTTCTTCTATAAGATTGACTGATTTCCTTAAGTTTCTTTTTTGTCAAAGTGAACACTTTTGCTGCGCCTCTTATGTACACGTACAAGTAATCTGACACCAATAAAAACTACAAGAGGAAAAAAATGGCTGTGAAACTGGTACCTTTAACTATAAGCTTAAAATCCTCCTCATTGCAGCTCATCATCAAGCGTTCAGCATTTACTGACTGAAAAGATATCTTTAAGTATTAGTTTGTGTGAACTGTGATGAGCACTCAAAATATAAAATATTCAAACTATGTAAATCCTACTCACAGAATCCTTTCCATTTTGAAGGTTAGCAGAGTTTTGGTTCATTCAATGCTCCACTGAGCTGACATAAAATGTTGTTACTTATGATGGCAAACATTACCATTTTTTCTAATGGAAGCAGTTTGTTTCATATATGTTCTCTTCTGAGTTAAGATTTGCAAGAATTTCCAAGACTGTTTTTTTCCCTTTCTTGTCAAAATAGATCATGCACTTGTCTCCAAAAGCTGAGTGTTATGAACAACACGTTACAGCATTGATTGCTGATGTATTATTGGCCAGTGATTGCTGAAGGGTGACATTAATGTAACCCAGTAGCACTTTAACCCTTTGAGGATCAATACAGCTATCTGGCAATATATTAAAATAACATCCCTAAAAGGTTTTTGCAGTATTCCTGGTCAACATAAATATTAGCTTAATCTTTTTGTCCTCATTCTAAAATTTCAGTTACATTATTACTGTAAAAAAAAAAAGCTGGTTTTAAATTGTTGTCAGTTTAAAAAGCAGTATCTGCACCTAAAGCTGTGTAGGATATTTGTATCGTACCTTTCCAGTTCAAACAAGGTTCTCAGTTTTTTGTAAGTAATTTTTTTTTTAAAAGATATTGTAAATATTGGCCTAAACATTCCTATTGCCACTTGTGCTTTAAGAAAAGCCACTTGGAAATTTACATATAATCATGAAAGATGAAAATGGCATAAATATCACATTTTGAGGTGCTGCTTTTTACTGACATTGCTGGTCTAATTATTCTAACAATTTAAAATTAAGAATTCAATAACCAGGAAGGCTTAACACTTAATAGTGTGTTTGTGAAAAAGTCAAAGGTGGAGGACAGGAGAGTGCAGTGCCAATTTGCATCCTTCCAGTTTTTCTAATACAGTGATTTTAAAATTACTAAGTAGAAACTTAAGAAAGCTTTGCTGTATATTTCAAAGAAAATGTGGAAGAAACAAACAAACAAAAAGGATTTCCACTTTGGCACACACAAGCAGTCAAAAAAATGCACCTACGGCAACAAAAATATGGGACAAAAAGTTTTTCCAATCAAACACTGTAAGAGATGTGCAATATTAGCTCAGGAACTCTCCCTCCTGGGACTGGTAAGGAATACTTGAAATGGTACTTCCAACATCTTTTATGCATTTCATTTCTAAACATAATTAAAATACACCACTCATGCTGAAATCTTATTTGTAGTTTATCCATGGAAGAAAACTCAGACTAATGCCTTGGGTTGCCTTTCATTCAGTCTAGAATTTGCTACTGTTTCACTCTTTGGGATAAATGTCTGAAAAAACTGTTACTCTTGTACAGTGCAAAATGATCAACAGTATTATCAGTGTGAGTAAACTATAGTATAGTATGTACTATAATAGGGGTGTCAAACATGCGGCCTGCAGGCCAAATGGGGCCTGTGAATCTCTTCCATCCAGCTCATGACTGCACTCGGCAGGACCACACTCTCTCCCTAACAGAGAGAGAAAGAGAGAAAGGTATCGCGGAGCAGTTTCACATACACAGCATTATGCGATGCTACGAGAGTGCCATAGTATTTTGATTTATGGTATGTTTGGCCCACTTGAAGTACATTTAAGTCAAATCTGGCCCGCCATAGCAAATGAGTTTGACACCGTTGTACCATACTATAGCTGGTAAATGGGGAAGGGAGCAGTGGGGGCTGCCTGATGATTTCTTATCCGGAAGAGCCTTTTCGCAGTAGAAATGTAAAAACTCATTTTGAATTTCCTCATGTCTATACTAGCACTTTTGTCAGCAAAACTTTTCTTGCTCAGGAATATGAAATAAACATCCCTTTGAGCAACAGGGCCATCCCTAGGGCGTGCAGGACCCAGGGCCAATCGGCCAAATGGGGGCCCCACCCTGTCAACTGCCCCCCCCCAGGCCAAAATGGTGACAGGGCAGCTGCAGGTCCCTGCCACCCGGTGCTGGAGGGGGCCCTGTTCAATGTTACAGGGGGAGGTTAGCCTGGGGCCAGAGAGGACACCCTCCCTGCACTGCTCCTCCACAGTGTTCTGTGCCTGCCCCGCCCCCCCGGCCACTCATTAGCTGGCCAGTCAGTTCCAGGGGCGGGGCGGGGCAAGGCGGGCTGGCATGTGGCCGAGGCACAGAATGTTGCAGAGGAACAGCACAGGGAGGATGTCCTCTCTGGCCCCAACCTCCCTCCTCACCACGGCTGAATGGGCAAGGGAGGGAGTGGTGTGGGACCTGCCAGACTGCAGGGCCCGGGTTGTTGGCCCTGCTTGCCGCCCTCTCTCCCCGGGGACGGCCCTGTTGAGCAATATAAATTTTGCTGGCATAAGTGTTTGCATGCACAACACTATGTTGGTGAGAGACTTTCCCACCGACATAGCTGCCACCACTCATTGGGCTGGTTTTATGATGTCGACAGGAGACCGCTCTCCCATCAGCATAACACAATTTATGCGCACTGTACCAATACAGCTGTGCCACGGTCCGTTTGTAAATGTAGACATGTCCAGACCTAAGCAAACAAACTTCTCACACTTACTTTTGCAGGGATTTTATTAGCATAAATCCTAACCGAGACCCAACCTCCTTCATAATACACAAACACATCACTGTGTACACACACACAAAATATTGGTATCTCCTCCTTCACAGAGACACATCCACTTACACACAAATATACACCAACTGGCAAACGACAAGGAGGAATATTTTGCTCAGACATGGAAATGTGCTGCCACTCTGTTTACAAAGGCTGATGAAATTAGTATTCATTCTTCTAGTAAGTGCAAGTCTATTATTTTTTTTAAAAACTTCCTTCTTTCAGAGTCTCTGTGCGCAACAAAATTATCGAAGACAGTATTAACCCTAATAGTCAGGAGTTTTCACGCTGCCACCCCTCACTTCTGCAATGCATCCAGCCTGTTCTCACAACGTTTGCCTCTGTTGCAAGCATCTGCCATTCATGCATGTCTACTGTGTTTTGTTGTCAGACGGGTCCATCCCAGCACTTCCACTGCTATCACCCCCAGATCTTCACTGTGCAACCTTCAGGCTCAACCCTTGCCATGGCCAGGCACTTGTTAATAGCATTTGTTCCTTCTTCTTGTTGTTTATGGGTCAGGGGAGAATAAGTTTCTCCCCTAACAGCAATTATTTTTTCTCCTCCACATAGAAACTTACCTCTGTGCTCAGTGATCAAACAGAAGAAAAAACAAGGTAGCTCATGCCATAGCATACTTCCTAGGTGGGGAGAAGAGCACAAGGTGGTATTTACCAGATCAGGAATGATCTAAGATTCCCATCTTTGTGGGAGGGAAAAATGACAAACAGTGCAATGCTGTGAGGTGTTGTGATTTTGTTTACTTATGGGTAAATTCTGTTCTCTTTTATAATTTTTTAATGCTGTTGATTTCAGTGGAATTCCCAGTGTGGAACTGAGAGAACAATTTGCTATGTTGTGTTATATATATAAAATTAACACATTCATAATAGTAATGACTCACTCAGGGATAATTCCCTTTATATTAATAGAATTCAGCATGAAAAATTCTGTTCTCAGTTACAGGAGTATAAATCCAAGGTGATCATTAATTTTATTAGATTTACACCTGTGTGATTGAAAATGGAATTTAGCCCATGGGATTTTGCACCACACTCTAGGTACACTATAGCTCTATGAGATGCAGGATGGACCCATGAAATTTGGTTCAAGTGGTATCCCCCAAGCATGACAGAACAATACCAGTTCTAGTTAACTTTATTTTCTCCCTCTTTCAAAGTTTATTTCCTTTCAACTTCTGACAATTTCTCTGCAACATTCTTCTCTTGTTCATGCAAAACAAAAAATTTTTTAAAAATATTTAAAATGAGCAGCAATGCTGCTATTGAGCACCTCGTGGAAAAATATCTCTCAGTACATTCCCCAGCTTCTTTGACAACTGCTCATGATGATGCTGACACAGAAATGGTCAAATAAACTTTCTACATTCATGCAGGTGAATAGATGTTTTGGAAGAGGAAAATACAAATTAAAAAGACAACATAATAGCACTTATTTTTTTTAATTATTAAAATGCATTAGAGACAAATTCACTTCAGTTCAAAATTTATTGCATTTCTTATTCTGCCTTGAAATGGGAAGTGAAAGTCCTTTGATAGATAAATAGATTGAAAGGTTGTCTAGTTTCAGATTAGTTTCTTTAAACCTCTACTGAAATGCTAACTGAGAACTTCTTACAGCAGTTCTCCTTGGAGAATCAAAATAGATTCCTCACGCTTCTTACAGCAACAGTACACTAGAGGGACTATTTTCCCCTCTGTCTGTCACTATGGAGTACAACATTGTCAGAACAAGTTATGATACTGTTAAGACATTGGCCCTTTACTCACTAGTGGTAAAAGGTTAAACACAAAGGGCCCAGTTCTGCACTTTTGAACAAAAACGTGCTTCACTCTAAATTTTCAGTGGATCTCTGTGCCACCTTGGCAGTAAAACTTATAGTTTGTTTTTTTGATTTCCATTGATCTGTATTTGTAGATGTAACTGGGAGGTGGGTTTCCTTATGGGATAAATTCTTTTCTTATTTAAAAACAAATCTAATTCGATGAAGTTGCTTCAGATTTATAGGGGCAAGAGAATCTATCTGTATATGTCCATTTGGTACTCATAATATTTTTCCTGGATGTGAGACTCTCTTTCTTTCTGCCACTTCTTTGGGTCTCATTTTGGTTCACACAGTACCTATATAGTTTTTTTCTGATTAATCCTCTGTGCCATCCCTGACGAGCCATAGAGATGGGATAGGAGCTGTCTGAAACAACAAGGGAAAGAAAACACTTGGACCCCTTTAAGTATTGCAACCCCATCCCTCCTTGTAGGGTGCCCACCTTTGCAAAAGGAAAAAGTGGGATACATGCAGAAGCCACGCCCCTCCTCTTCCCTTGAGGCCCTGTCCCCTGGCAAGGATGGAAGCTAGAGCCAGGGTCTGGTAAGAACTGCCCAGGGAGCCTAGACCATGGTAGGGAACCCTGGACCCTCCACCTGGCCTGAGTGGAGGGTCAGGGAGACCTGAAAGCAGACCCTGTATCTGCACCCTTGGGATGCTCTACTCTGCCCAGAGCAGATAGAGAGTCTGGGACCCTCCACAGTGGTCGGGGCTCCCTGGGTGGCTTTTACCATAGCCCAGTTCTGGCTTCTGGTCCCGCCAAGGGGCAAGGCCTCAGAAGGAAGAGGTGAAGAAGGGGCAGGTCCTCTTGGCAATGGGAGTCGAAGGCCCATCTCAGCCTCCACAATGGGAAGAGGCTAACAATTCCCCTGAGCCTCGGGTGCAGCAGAGAATCCTTGACAAATGATGCCCTGGAGTCATTCATCCTCAAACTAGAACTTGAATTCTGCATTTTGGGATTGTCCTGCCCAATTTGGGATCAGTAGTCACTCTACCTCCTTGTGGGAACTCAGCCTCTTGGGCTTAAGGAAAGAAAGAAGGGGCTCTGAGTTGGTTGGACAGAAGGGTGCAGTATAAACCTTGGGAAAGGCACTGGAAAGAAAATCCCCATTCCTTCTTTGTGTTTTGGGGGCTTTGCCATCAGCATCATTGTAGTAGGCTTTTGAAGACTAGGAAGGAACTTTTCCCTCATTGCCAGACTGGCCTGGGCAGGATGGGTTTGTTTGCTTTCCTCACAGCAGACCAGCCCCATAGGTAGATTAAATTATAGAGTTAATTTTTTCACAACTTGGGAGGTACCCAGTGCAGGTTCTTACTGAATTAGGGATTCAGTTCCCTGATAAACAGCAATTGGAAGCAGATTAGGAAAAGGTACCCCCTGAAGAAGGTGAGGACTGGCAGTTGGACTCCTGAAACCTGGTACAGCAAGGACACAAACTGTCCCTCCTACTCTCTTAACTTGAGGGGAGGGCAAGGGGATCCAAACAAAAGTGCTGGGATCAGATTATTTGGGTTAGGGGGTCTGACAAGAGCCTTCCCCCAGGTGGAACAGACTGTAAGGGAAGGATGATCTGCATTGGATGAGTTATTGATGCACTGTACCCAGATGTGTTACTTAAAGTTACTAAACCCTATCCCAGGCCTCTTGACTTTCTTCTTAGAGTGTTCAGGACAATTGTCATTTTAGTCCTTTCTTTACTGGAAATAATATAACCACAAAAAAAAATTATGATTTGCATTGTGTGAGGAATTACCAATACTTGACTGAACCAACAGTATTTAAGCAGTTCAGCCAACATATAAACAAGCAAGAAGCGATTCTTATCATATAATGATTCCTGGATGAAAATGAACCAACTATCAAGGAACTTAGCTTTGCTGTAGACAGCCTTCCTAAAGGAAAGGCCTCCAGAAAAGACTGCACACCAAAAAAGGTCATAAAATGTGGAACACCTTTATGATTTGCTCTGTCTGTGCTGGAAAGAGGTCAAAGTATCGCAAGAAATGTGAGATGCCAACATCATCATACTCTATAAAACCAAGAGCAAAAGGAGCAACTGTAACAACTATTATGGCATTTGCCTTCTTAGCCTCATAAGAAAAGCTTTTACCCAAGTTGTCTTGAATAGACTTCAGATCCTGACAGACAGAATTTATCCTGATCACAGTTTCAGAGTCAAAAAGTCTATTATCGACATGATCTTCTTGCTGTAGTATTTATTGATCTCACAAAAGCTTTTGACCGTCAGTAGAAGCAGACTATTTGTGCTTCTTTAAAAAATAGGATATCTTCCCAAGTTCTTAAGCATGATTTAGTCTTTCCATTAAAACATAGTCCAATACAATGACTCAGTCTCCAAGACTTTCCAAATTAATAAGAGGTTCAAGCAAGGCTGTGTACTTGCCCCAACTTTGTTTGAGATCTTCTCCTTGCTACTCAAACAAGCTTTAGATTCCTCAACTGAGGGAATCTTCTTGCACACAAGATCTGATAGAAAACTGTTCAATCTATCAAGACTTAGCTCTAAAACCAAGATTTGGGAGACCCTTATCCAACTTCTTTTTTGCTGATGATGCAGCAGTGACAACATAAAGAAGCCCATCTCCAGAATCTTATGGACAGTTTTTCCAAACACTCTGAGCTTACTACAAGCCTAAGAAGACTAATAATGTACCAAGGAATTGAAGAAACATCCTCCATCAATATCAACAATTATGAACTTCAAGCGGTGAATGAATTCACATACTTGGGGTCTACTATCCCAGTCAACCATTCACTTGAAATGGAACTCAATATCTGCATAGGAAAAGCTGCCATAATAATATCTAAACTGGGCAAGAGGGTATGGCAAAACAACAAACTGACAGAACTCACAAAGATACATAAATTATCAGTACTCTTTTGCACAGGAATAAGACATGGACCTTATACTCTCATTAATGGGTACATCTACATTGGCAAGTTAGGTCGACTTAAGGAGGCTTAAGTCGACCTAAACAAAGCCACATCCACACTGGGCTTTTATTAAGTCGACGTAAGCCCTTCCTTAAGTTGACTTAATAAGAGCTTAAGTTAACTTAATAACACCGCCTCTGAGGTTGACTTAAGCCTTAAGTCGACTTCAAGCTAGTGTGGACAGAGATTAGTGCTAAATCGACCTTATTAAGTCTACTTAAAGCCGTTAAGTCGACTTAACAAGGTTGACTTAAAGTATTGCCACTCTGTTAGGTTGACTTAACAAGGTCGACTTTAAGTCAACTTTAAGTCAACCTTGTTAAGTCAATTTAACAAAGTCGACTTAACTTTGCCAGTGTAGACATAGCCATTAGGAAAAGAGGCACAATGCCTTTGATATACGTTGTGTTTGTTGAATTTTTGGAATCTCCTGGATGGCCAAAGTCACCCACACTGAAATGCTCCAAGTGGACCAGTATACTCAGTATGCAAACACGCTTTAAACAAAGATGCCTCTGCTAGCTCGGGCTTGTGTCCCAAATGAATGATGGGCAATCCTATAGGGACAGGACAACCTCTCTGGCAATTTGGCATCTGGGAAAAGAACTAAAAAGTGCTCAAAACTGCATTTCATGGATGTGTGCAAGTGAGACCTCAAAGAAATTATATGAATAACTGGGAAGATCACTCTTAGCATTTGGAAACAAGAGATCAATAAAGGCTCCAAGGCGACAGAAGGAAGCAGTCTGGCTTAGCAGAGGAGAAAAGAGCACCCAGAAGGCAGAGCCCAAATTGTCGAAACATCATCTTTAAATGTGACAAATGTAACAGAAATTGTCTCACTCAAGTGGATCTCTTCAGCCACAGCTGTGGCTGCCATAAAACAAACTGAGTAAATTTTCTACTTCTCAGGGGCATATACCCATGGTCTCTTGAGACTGAAGGGTGCCAAAGGAGGATTCCAGGATCCTATTCTTGTATATTAATTTGGGATTGGTATAATCACCAGACTAATATTTGGTATAATCACCAGACTAATATTTACTGTAATAAAATGGTTCCCATTGTGTATTCTTGCAAAAACAGGGGAGGGATTTGGAATTCTGCTGCTAATGAAAACAGTAATAACTGTCACGCACAGACATTTCTCTCCAATTTTCCCTTAATGAAAATAATGTGGTGGTAATGTCAGTGTGCATATAGGGAAGATGGTGTGGTTTCAAAGTGTGCTTGACTGATGAAACCATGTTCCCTCCATATTCATTTGTTCCTCTACTCATATACAATCATTTAAGTGCATAATGGTACAGTATGCTGAATAGTTCATAAGTGCATTGTGTATATACAGTGCACAGCATATTGGAGAAATACTGAAAGCATCCACAGAGGCAACAAAAAGTGCATGCAGTGAAGACAACAATGCCCACTAATATTCATGAAGTCCATCATGCAGCAGGTCGACATGTTTCACCAGTCATACAAAAAGATACACCACAAATGTGTAAAGTAGGCAACTCATGATATTGCCATGGGTTATCTCACTGAAACAAGTGCTTCCATGAAAATCAACTCATATAGCGTGCTCATGAACTTTATATTCTGCTATATATCTGCTCTGTATTATGCAACATCAGGTCTGAGCAGGTGACAGTTTAAGCTATGGAAATATGTTCATGTAATTTAAGTAATAAAGTTATGTAATATCACTCATTATTTTTGGTATCATTTGTCAATGGGTTTATGTCATCTACCTTTTCAAATGGCAAGATGTTTCATTAGGTTATGTTTATTTTGAATAATTATTATAGGCAGAACTAATAGCAATGCCTGTAGTGAAGGTTGTCTAACATTTTTAATTCAAAGACCCTGTTTCAATTTAGCTCCACTTGAACCTCTGGGCTGAAATTTTTTATTTCAGGTTTCTACTTCAAGATTAGATTTTGTTTAAAGGTTCAGCTAGTAATTCAGCCTTTACTAAGAAAGGGCTTAGGGAAAAACAATTCAACAGGAAAAGCATTGCTTTGTTACTGTTAAATTATTACAGCTATTTTGTTGAGTAGCTCCAGCACCCTCATGCTTTGAAGCAAGGAATTTAAATGTGGTGTATGGTGGGGTCTCCCTGATGCCAGAGGTGTGTCTTTTTACATCCTCCCTCCCCCCTCCCATGAAGGTTTGGCTAAATTATACACCTCCAGAAAACTGTCCATCTCACACAGGCCTGAAGGGGTGAATTAGGCCAATTAACTTCAGACTGCGACTGGAGGAAACCCAGGGAGTGCTAGGATCTAATTGCTGGTGATATCCAACTTCAAGGGGAGCTAAGTGGGCTTTATAAAGGGAGAAAGTTAGTAGGCTGTTGGGTGGAAACCTGCAGTCATATTCTTGAATACAACAAGGAAGGGTAAGAAGCTATAAGAACAGAGTCGGAAACAGCCTAAGGAAGAAGCAGTAAGGGCTAGGAGAGTAAAAGCCCACAGCTGCTGGGTTGAGAGTGTCTGAACTGGAACCCAAGGTGGGCCTGGGTTTCCCTATTGGAGTGACACAGTAGGGACAGCCCATTTGGAATAGTTGAAAGCCATTGATGTTACCCTGGAAGGCCAGAGAACTTTAACGTGACTTAGTTGGAGAGCTAAGCCATGAAGAGGAAAGGACTGCATCTACCGACGCATGAGAGGCCACGCAATAAGTGAGTATAATGACAGACTAAATAACTCAGCAAGAGGCGTCAGAACAACTGGCAGAGCTAATTCGTCACATGAGCCACAAGGAAGCGCCACCGAGCAGCGAAAAGAGCAGGCCTGGTCGCATGTAACTGATACATAATCAGTAGAGATTTGTTAGAATTTCACAGGTGTCCTGAACATGCTCCATGTCTTCACAACTTCCACTGCAATTGAATGGCACATGCATCACCCTGATAGAGTAATTGAGCATGGTCCAAAGCTGAGCAGGACTTCCCTGCAAATTACTCCTTCTTGGCTGTCAGGGGCCCACAGTGCATATGTCCACAAAACATTTTGAGGGGGCAGGAGCAAACCTCCCAGCCCCAATCAGGACACTTGGACTGGCAGAGTAAACACTAGCATTTTACAGACACTGATTTGAATTGCAGCTTGGGGAGCTGGAGTCTAAAGGCTAGGGGCAGGGGGAGTGAAGGATGGTTTTGGAACCTTAGCTGCAACTCCGAAGCACTATCTACACAGCCATGTTTAGAGCACTAGCGTGTGTCCTGCTAGTTCAAGTCTGTCAACCTGGGCCAAAAGGCTCACTCCAAAATGCTGTATAGAGCTACCCTGTGGTGCTCAGGACCAGAACTGAGAGCAGAGAGCCTCTCGCATGTGCTGGTGCGCAGGTAGCATGGAAAGGTGAGGAGGGCAGGGACAGAGAGGATGAAGATAGGAATGGGAGCTAGGGAGGGGGTTGAGGACCTGAGCAGAGTGCATGGAGAATAGCAGGTGAGGATGGAGACAGGGTCATAAACTGGGGTTGGGGGAGACAGGAACAGAGAATGGAGGCAGGCCAGGATCCAGGAGGGAGAAGGGGGGTTTGAAACTGTGCTACTAATGTGGATGCCTCCAGGTAAAGTGAGCACTCAACTGTCAAAATATCTGAGGAATGAGAGATGGTGAATGGTCTGGACTGTATGTGTGGAAGAGCTGCTGAGACCCACTGCCCCCAAGCAGTTTGGTCCCCATGGCTCTGGTCTGGGGGGAGGAGACTGCAGGACTCTAAAACAGTTAAACAAAATAAAATATTCTTCATCTTGATATAGTTAAAGCAAACTTAATAGGATGCTGGTAATCAGGATAGCTGCTTAAGTGAGACAAAAGGCAGAGAATCAATTTAATCTTATTATACGCAATGTGTGACATGCCACTTTTATGGGACAATCATAGTTATCCAAATTGCTTTGTTGGGATATCTTTAGGTTTTAATTACCCTGTCAATTACAATTAAATGTATTACTATGACAATGAAATGCTACACAGATTGCTTGTGGCTTCTGTTCTTCGCCTGCTTGAATCCATCAGTCGTGAGTGAGGAAGACTTTACACATTTTCTTGACATGGACTCTAACGAGCCTCCAGTGAGAGGTAAGCTGTATCAGAGGAAGAGATGCCAGCAGCTATGAAAAGAACCCGCATAATGGAAAAGCAGCAAAGAAGAGTTTACTGCCTGGAACACTTCTCTATTTACCAACACTCAGGAAAAGAATGGACTTAGCTGGTGACTGAGAAACAAACTATTCAACGGAGGCTGCTATGAAAAATACCACATGCATATTTGGAGAAAACAAAGCAAAATTACAGAATATATTTAATTATATAAGTCACATACAAAAAATGGGCGGGTCTGTGTCACATATTTCTAATCCATTTTTCTTTCAGGTTCCCATATACAACTCTGCTGTACTTGGACTGGAAACATGAAAAGGGAATGATAAAATTCCTATAATAAATATTTTAATTCCTTTACTCCATAAAATCATTTCTGTTTATGTTAGGCTTTGTCCACATTTTTATAAATGGAACCCCCAAAACCCTTCCTGCCAAATTTAGGACCCAAGCGACTTGACAGTGTCCCTTTAAACATAATTTGTTTCCTACAGTCCACACATACAACTCCATGACAAAGTGAGATTCTCTCCCAAGAAAACTCATGAAATAAATACATTTGTTAGTTTAAAGTGCCACCAGACTCCTTGTTTGTTTAACTCCATTAATATCACCGAGAGTTCCATCACAGTTCAAGGGTAGTTGATTGCCTGAAGAATGTGTAAGACTGTAGTAACTTATGCTCACTGAAGGAAGAGCTTTACAGTTGCTAGAAATGCTTCCTTTTTTGGACAAAGTACCTCCCTTTTTGCTATCACCAAACAAGTGACTCTCAACAGCCACTCATTTGGGAGGACTGCAGATACTGACTGATCATAGGTTAAACACTGGAACTGTTGCTTTTTTTTCATTCTTCTGCATAAGTCTGAGGGCAGATTCTGACAAACTGCAAAGGATTTAAAAAAAAAAGCATTTGTGGTCTTCACTGCTCTGTTGTGATGTATGAAAATGGCCATAAAGATTATTAAAGTGGAGGAAGGGAAGATTTGTTTCTTTGCATTACTTTTAAAATGAATATTCTTGATGTTTATAATTTAACTTCCCAGTTTTTGGTGGGGAACTCTTTGGAGGACCAGAGCAAAGTAGTGACAGCACACTATCCAGCCTCCAGGAGCCCTAGATTAAGAGAAGCACAGAGCCAATTTAGCACCTTCCCTGCAGACCCTGTGCCATCCTGAGCACAGGAATGAATAGGAGCCCTCCCTTCCCCCCCCCCCGCCCCTGGCAGCCCCACTGAGTAAAACTGTAAATCAGGCCAAATAGATTTCTATCTTTCATACATGAATGATCTACTGGTCTGCTAGATCATTACTATTTATTAAGGGCCAAGTCTTTGCTCACTACAGTCAACCTGTCTTAACAGAAGATCCTCTGTAGTGATTGGGAGAAACTGAATCCTCATCTTGGAACACATCACCAATTCAGGTTCTCCATAACCAAAACTGGCCATCTCTCTGCTACCCTTATGCAAGCCTTGAGCTAATAGTGGATCTAGCTAACTGCAGTTTCACCACATATCCCCACCATTTACCAAAGTGTTACACATTTCAGTCCCAAACCTCTGATATGACTTTATCCTTATTCTGCTCCAGTTTAATAAGCATCTACTACAGATACATCAGACAAAACAATAGCAATGCACATTGGTAACCATATGATGTTATAGAAATAGAGTGTCTGAAGCAGAATGTAGCCACAAGATAAATGTCTTCAGATTTTTTTTTTAAATTAATGTTACAGCTCTAACCTGTTTAGATTAAAGTTTTTTCGCTGATGAGATACTGAAAGTTTCAAAGATGTTGTCCTATATAAAATCAAACTCTATTACTATTCAGCAAGGGAGAAACTATTCCCTTAAAATCAGGGTCCTCTTTAAGAGGTGCCAGAAGGAAAAGGCTAGTGTTTTGTGCACAGGCAGACAAGAAAAACATCTCAGAGGAGAATGTTAGCCTCAAATTAATTTCTGTCAGATTTGATTGAAAACTCACACATATCTGTCCATTGGAGGTTTGTGATCTGACTCTGCTTGAATGAGATTTGGTAATCAAATAGAAAGTCCTACAGTACATCATACCAGTTTCACTCTAGGCAGTATAAATACATAACAAATAAGAATACAATTAGAACAAATGGATTTAATAACACGTATATGTACACACACACACACAAATATAAGTACTCACATATCTATGTGATTACTGTGTAGTTGTATTTTTTCTTGTTGAATTAAAAATTCCATCTTAATAATAAAAAATAAAAATAACTCCAAGATAAATATTCTGCTAATGGCTTACGGGTTCTTCCGTTGTTCAAATGCATCAAAATGGATTTCCCACTACAACCTATCAAAACTAGAAAGCAGTGCCCAATTCTTCATTTCCTGTGCACAAGTGGCAGTTTTGAGAATGTAAATAGTGCAGGATCAGTCACCAAATCTCTTACTGGAGTCCTATTATATATATATATATATATATAGGTGTGTGTGGCCATCTGTGAGTTTAGAAAACAAGCAGGTGATATGCCATAGACACCATTATCCAGCAGAGGAAATTCATACTTTTCATTATACACACACTAGCAAAACAAAACATTTAAAGTTAAAGGGTTTTTCATTTGTTAAAAAATAAATCTTACGTCTTCATAGTAGTATGGTTGATCTCACTATAAACATAAACACACAGGGCCTTGTTCTTATTTACATCCAAGATCCCTTTACACTATTCTGCCAGTAGAAAGAGATTTAAAGCGGACACAAATGTAACATACATGTAGCTAAAGGCACCGTTGCTCTGACAGACCAGTGTAAAGCATACTTGATATAAAGAAGAACCAGGATCTTTGAGCATGGATGCCAACAAGACATGCATTAATTTAGCTAGTGTTTGGGCCTTCAAATCAGTGCTTCCCCATGTGTAACTGAAAACTAACTCCAAGTTCATTTTAATGGACTTCTCTTGTAGGATTTGACTAATATGATAGTGGCCTACCAATTTCTACCATCCAGAAGAGCTCACATTAGGAATACAGAGTAATAGGTTTACTAGGCCTGAACTTTAGAGTTCTAGTACTCTATCAATGAGACAACAGGAGGAAAAGACTAGATATTGTTCCATGCTGCTAGCCCATAAAAGCCCTACCATCATCCTTCCTTCTCAACTGTCTCTAATTTCCCCTGATCCTAATACAGCTCTGTGTTCTCTTCAGTTGCCTAACCTTCTCTAATTTGCTCCCCTCCTTAATTCACTCACTTCAAAAAGCTTGCCATTTCAATGAAAAATTGTCATTTTTTTTAACCATTTTTCAATCATATCAAGGACAAGTGACCTTCCTGCTCTACGCAAGAAGTTCAGACTATGGAAGTCAACCTGAAACCTCTGCACAGTTGACTACAAGGCTCAACAAAATCCACAGCTGCCCTTGTAGAATCTAGCTGGACGTGCAAGAACCTAGTAGAAACTAGATTAATTGGCCAACATAGGACATTAAGGGTTAGGGTGATCAGATGTCCCAATTTTATACAGATAGTCCCGATATCTGGGGCTTTTTCTTATATACCATTATCCCATCCCCTGTCCTGCCTTTTTCACTTGCTATCTGGTCACTCTACCAGGGGTATGTCTATACTGCAGTTAAAAACATGTGGCTGGACCGTGCCAGCTCAGTTGGGTTTGTGGGGCTTGAACTAAGGGGCTGTTTATTTGCAGTGTAGACATTCAGGCTTGGACGGAAGCCTAGGCTCCAGGACCCTGCAAGGTGGGAGGGGCCTGAGCTGAAACCTGAACAAATGCACCATAATTAAATAGCCCCTTAGTCCACGCCCCTTCGCCAAAATCAGCTGGCAAGGACCAGCCATGGTTTTTTTTTAACTGCAGTGTAGATATACCATAAGTGAAAAAAATCAGTGGCGTCTTGGAAGCTGTGGAATCCATGCATGCTATCATTCACGCAAAGCAAGATTGTTATTATTTACTATGGCATTTGTATTCGTATTATATTCATATTATAGTAGTACCCAAAGGCCCATTTAGAATTGCATCCACATTAGATACTGTAGAAACATAGTAAGATATAGTTCCTGACCCACAGAACTCACCATCAAAAGAGACAAGAAACGGAAGGGTGGTGGGGGAGGACACAACATACATATAATGTGATCAGGGTGGTCATGTTAGCTGGATGCACTTTTATCATATTCACTTTATTTATATCACAGATTCAGTTTCTGTGGTATTGGGGGGGGCCTATGAGTTAAAGTGGGAGAGGAGAAAAAGCACATTGGAGTCAGTAAATGGTAAAGGAAATGGAAGAGAAGAGAATTAGAAAAGGAAGAAGATAGAGGACGTAGGCAGGCTGAGAAACAGTATAGCAAGGAATGTGAGACTGGGCAAATGAAGGGGTAGGATGAAGTGGGAATATCCAGTGGCAATACAGCAAATGAGGAGGGAATGTGCCATGTCTAAGGGTCAGAGTTAAGTTGATGATGGTCTCAGGGGAGGAGGTGAGAACACTGCTGTTGTTCCCTATTTAGAGTCGAGGAGAGGAGTCTTCTGGGCCCGCTGGATGGGTCCAACTTGGGGCAAGTTGCAGAGAGGGGTCGATGGCAGGGAAGGACTGGAATGCTCAGACTCCACACAGGTTGCTCCAGTAACCTCAGTTATAGCTATTGTGGGGAAAGAGTTCTGAGGTCTGCCTAGTTCATCCCATGGGAACTCCTCCCAGTGACCTACTCCAAACTCATATGCACACGGAAGGAGAACACAAACTGAGATAAATAAAAGATGTATGTAACAACAACTATATGAAACTCTGCTGCCAGAGTGGACCTCCCTGTGAAAACAGCACTGTAGTGAGTGTTAGGAGAAGGTCAGAGTGGACTGGAGGGAGAGCAGTAGCCAGACCTGTCTACCATGGTAGGGTGAATAAAGGGAAGAATCATTCCCCTCGGCCCTTCTGATCCACTGGCATGTTATATTAAAATATTGTTGACTTGACAGCCTTTTCCATTCACTTTATATTCACACTGCTGAGATCCAAGAATAGCTAGACAGTTAGGTATTTTTAAAGTAGTGGGGCCCCATTCTTCTATGACAGGAATCAAGAGAGGCTACTAAGGCAATTGTTCTGCCAGTGGCTGTTATCCTGCTACGTGGCACTACTCCCACCACCATTCCCACCACCCTACTCTCTCAGAGGGGTAAAAAAAGAACAGAGAAAGTGTCATTACAGGCTCTACCTGCAGCAAATTCCACTACCTGTCTGATCATGAAGGACTCATGCAATGCAGAAAAGAAATTCTCAGCTCCACTCCTTCATATCTCCTCCCCTCCACGGCTGTAGAGGTCCAAAACACATGCAGCTGGCATGAAATGGCTTCTGGGGATGTGTGGATCACAGAGCTGGGTCAGCTATGCAACACCTATGCTTAGCTGAAGTTTGTTCTCTTAGGGCCGTAATTTACAGCAGTGGGTAGGCTATTCTAATTCATGTTTTGGATAGCACAGACTAACTCACAGGATCAAGGAATTTTAACTGGCTGCCTGATGAACCTCTCTTTTTTTGTGTCACTTAGAGCTTAGACAAATGGGAAAATCTGGCTCCAAGCTTTTCTTTTAGATTAGTACAGACCGTCTATTATTTTACAAATATTTAGGTTTATGGAAAAAAAATTGTTGAAGAAGATGTACGTGCCACAATCGTTGTTGAGTGTAAGTATGGGAAAGAGACAGGAAGCAGAGATATGGTAACTGATGATTTTACCAGTGATTTCAAATGAAGTGGGTTTTCCATCTCATGGAGACCTTGTTACATGAAACACACTTTTTTAAGTGACTTTCTAGCCCTACTGGTTGCAGAAAGAAGCTTGAAAATGTGACCCAAGTGAAACCTAAGGGCTCAAAATCCGGAAGACAAATAAAGAAACCAAAATGTATTTCTTTAATTATGATTTTTAAGTCAGTCTCTTGATGTTTTGGGGTCCAACTCATGATTTTGGAAAACAGGTTTGGTAATACTTTTAATGCTTCATACTTAAAGTCTAGTGTTTTATTCAGTATAGAAAATTATAAAACATATTTCCATCTGTTAAATTAGGGATAGAAAATATCCTGTTCTCTTTCTCAAAATCCCAATATTAACTTTGTTGATTTTCTAATTATGGATCCAATTCTATGAGATGCTGAGTGCCCACAACTCCCAATGAAGTCAGGATTTGCTTAGGTTTGGTTTACTAACTGTATTTAAACGACATTCATACTCCTTTTTATTTTCCCAGCTTATCACTATTACCACTAACTGTATCTCTTTTCTCAATGAATGATATGTATTCAGATTTTGAACAGAAACATGCACCTGTTCATTCACAAATTGTAATGGTTGGCAGATCTTTTGTGGGTGAATCCAGTTGTTCCTGAAACAAAATTTGTGATCAATGTTCACATCACTGTTACCACCAGTCAGCTGAGTGACAAGCAGCTAATGATTGGCTTTCCAACACAATAGCCATGGAATGCAGCTTTAAATTAAATGAACTCTGCTAGGGTTCAGAAAAATTTCAGAGGGTTACACTGGTTTTTCATTTAAGTAGTGAAGTGCTTTATAAGGCACTACATTGCCTTCTTTGAATCAGGGAAGATTTGCATCATTTGAACCACATGAAGATGTGAGCTAACCACCGACTGTTTTGCTGGTCATTTTAAAAATGAGGACCCATCATTTGAGGAAAAAGAAGAACTTAATACATGACCATTTCTAAAGCTACTGTACCAGCAACTCAGTGGATTTCCTGAAATGTTTTGAATGAAGCAGCAGCATTTGGTTTTGTTATTGTTTGAGACATCCAAAGTGAGAGATGGAACTAATAATCCTATATGGTTTGAAGATCCTAAAACTTTAGAAGTAATGCCAGTGGCCAACAATGGACTTTATTAACTGCAAAAAGGCAAAGCTGACTTCACACCAAAACAAGACACTAAAATAATCTTATGTTTTTATCCTGACAAGCCCTACTATAGTATCTGAACGAAACGCCTTTCTTGTAAAGTCAATAGCCATAGCAAAGTCTTTTACTGGGCTCCATATGACATGAAAAGGCAACTGCAAAGTCAAGGAACTTTGAAAGAACATTTAGTTATTTTTATGTCTGTCACCAAGTATGCTGTGATGGCTAGAAAACTATCTGAAAAAAATGTTCAAAAGACAAAAGTATGATTGAAATTAAAAATAAGATTTAAATACAACAGTTAGGACCTATCCTTCAACCCTTACCCATATAAGTAAAGGTGACTCACTTCAGTCAAGATTGCAAGATCTGGCCTATATCATGCATGGGGTTTATTTTATTTATTTATTCTTTCTTTCTTTTTAATGACTTGCTCTGAGTTTATTTTTTTCAGGATTTTTAAAGGGAACAGGCTGCTATTCTTGTAAGATAAAGTAATTATTTTTGTTAACTCAAAGCACAGTAGATTGGAATTTAAATATTTTCTCTATGGCAAACACAGTCTGACACAACTCACATGTCTACTTCCCCTATCTATAAAGTTTAACAACAAGATTCAGAATTATTTTAGGCTGTTTGAACTCTGGAGTTTGGCTAAAAGATGACACCATTACCTGCAGTCCACCAATTCTCCGTTTAATATGGTATGTACTATGTACAGAGGGAAAGAGGATTATAAAAAGGATGTCTGAAGTCAAACTGTAAGCTGATAGAAAGGTTTTGCACTGACACTTCAAAAGAGGAACCATGACTCTTACTGTCCCGTGAACAATAGCCATCATTAGCTTTAAGAGAATCTTAGTTTCTAGTGACTGTGTTTGCTGTGTTCTTAATAACTGTGACTTTCATATTTTCACTTTACTTTTTTAGAAGCAGAATTTTTACTGCTTCTGTCCAGTGAGTTTGAGTGCCTCATTATCTAAGTTTTTAACTGGAGATATTCTAAGAATTGTTCCTTCTTCATTCTAAATTATTGAAAGGGCCAAAGTAGTAAGTACAAGCCCAGAAAAAAAAATTAACAGAGTGCACAACTTAAAAATGTGCTGGAGGTAAATATTAGTGCTTCTGTGCATTGGGGTTTAAACTGTAGATCATAAAAATAAAACTGAGAATTAACAAATAATATTAACTTTCCTAAGTCCATCTAATTTAAGCAAACCAAGGCTGGTAAAAGAATGGTAAAGATTGACACAATAATTGAAAACAGTTAAATATGTCAGTAAGATCTCCTTGATTTTGGTTAAAAACAAACAAAATCAACCAGTTTTATTCACGTGACAAACTCAGTATCATGCCATGCGGTAACAAAGGTCCAAAGCCCATACAAGTGGATTAGAGTGTTTCCAGTCAGTGAACTTTAGATCAGGTCCAAAGAAAAATCCAAATCCTACCTGAAACTCAAGCTAGCAGAACACCATTTATTTGAGCCAGGGGAAGAAAGATGTGGTGGAGAAGCAGGGGGGTGTTTATACTCCTCCATCAGCAGAGGGACAAGATTGATCCTCAGGTTTTCATCTCTGCTTCTTAAATACCTCCTCTCTCCCATGATCAAGTGCATCTAAATGTATTAAGTTAAATCAGAAAAAGGCACTCTAATTCCAGAATAAGAGGTCAACATGGGGTTTATATTAAAACAAACATTCCAGAATAGATATTTCAGTAAATTTCCAAGAGTAGTCAATCCTTAAAAATGTCTTCTTTTGGGACCACTCTTGTGAGGTGCTGATGGCCCTTAACAGCTCAGCATATCGTTAAGAGCTAGTCCTTGATATAGATCTTCATTACTCAATCTCAGTTAATGTGCCCACACATACACATAATTCCTCAGAAACCTAGGTGACTTCAGAGGGAAAAACTGTAGGTTAGTGTTCACTCATTGCAGTCTCTTATTCTCTAGTATGGGCCTCTATCAATTATCTAAAATACCTCTGTCAACTGGAGATTTCCTGAAATTGAACTTTACCTTGAAAGGTGTGTCACACAGTTTTGCTTGGACGAAAGGTTTTTAAAAGAACACATACTTTTCTACACTTACTAAAGTTAGAACTAACTAATTCGAACTAATTTTAGTTAGTTAGAATTAACTTAATTTGAACTAGAAAAATTTAGTTTGAACTAAGCAAGTGCTATTCATGGCACTTGCTTAGTAAGAATTAGCGAATTGCATTGAGTTCAATGGGCCGATTAGTTCGAACTAAGCAATTAGTTCGAACTAACATGGCCACATTGGTTAATTTGAACTAACTAGTTCAAATTAACCCTTAGTTCGAATAGCATATTTGAATTTATTAGTTCGAATTAAGGAAACCCTTAATTCGAACTAATGGAAGCCTACTGTAGCCATGGCTTAAATTAGTTCGAATTAAGCTTCCTTAATTCGAACTAACTTGCCACTGTAGACATAGCCATAGATGCTAAACTTGATGCCTATGTCCCACATATGTCCAAGCTGGAGGAAGTGCTGCTGCTTTTGTTTGGAAGTTTTCTAATATGAAGTACAGTGTGTTTATTATATATTGATATTAAATATTAGGTAAGCTACAGCAATGTGAGCCTGACTTTACAAGAAACTAAATACTAACAATTCTGTTCCAAAGAGTAAATCTAAATTACCGACACAGAATAACCAGGATGTCTTGGGGAGAAAAAAAGTGGGAAAAGAAAGTGACTGAGAATTTTTAATTAATTATTATTATCATTATTACTATACTATTACCTTTTGGCAAGATACGGGCATTGGCAGACTGTAAAAGGAAGGTCAAATGGAGGGTCTATGGTGAAGGTGTCCCTTCTCCCAAAAACTGGTGAGATGGCATTAGGAAAGCCACTACAGAGCATTGTCCAGTGTTTTTCAGTTGTTTCTGATTTAGGACCGTATTGCATGCAGTAAAGAAAGCCCTCTGGAAAGGGCCTTAAAAGTCTTATGCTTGGAATATTATTTCTGTTCCTTGGCTGGTGAACCCAACCACCAGCATACATACATAGAGCATACAGCATAGAGCATACAGCATAGAGAAAGGCCCTGATGGAGGTCAGAGCTCTATTGAGCTAAGCACTTTACATACATGTAGTGTGAGAGTCACTGCTTCAAAAAGCTGGAAACATGATGGGAGAAAGGAATATTACTATTATAAAAATTCTTTCCAACATCAGACAGGAGAAAAGCTTATTTATCTTATAAGACTGCTAGTTTTTATGCTAGATATAATTTTATCTTATGTTTTTTTAATTTTGTGGCCTTCATTACCTGGTGCATAGGAGTTGCTTTGTACTCTTCCTGCAGTTTAAACCAGCACTAAAGCCAGATAAGGAGTCAACAGAGGATTCCTCCTGCATAGGAGGGGTCTTTGGGAGGCACAGAGCTACCATGGCATCTCTGACACCACTCTGCATAGCAAGGGGAAAGGAGGCACATTTAAGTTTCCCTTATACAGTAAGGAACTCTGGATTCTCAAACAAGTGGAACTGCTGGTATCCAGCATATATTAGAGTATATTAGGTGGATTTGACCATTGCTAAATGAGGGCTCAGAATCTCAGTCTTTTACTGCCAGAAGCTGGAATGGTTGAAATAGATATTGGTACCTCTCACAGGCAGTGACAACACAGGAGTTGCCTGGAGAAAGGTGAGAAAGTTTGATCTCTTAGACTCCTGTTCTGCAAGGAACTCCAGTATAGACTTCTAAGCTGAGGCAGAGTTCCATTAATTTCACTGAGGCTCCACACAGACAAAAGGGTCTTCATGTATAGTGAGACAACAGAGTCCTGTGGCACTTTTAAAGACTAACAGATTTATTTATCGCATGAGCTTTCGTGGGAGAAAATCCCACTTCGTCAGATGCTTAGAAGATGGGAAACTTACAGAATGGGAGGAAATTAAATGCAGGGGAGTGTATGACATAGGATCAGGTCAGGCTGTAACAGCGTCTGACGAAGTGGGATTTTCTCCCACGAAAGCTCATGCAATAAATAAATCTATTAGTCTTTAAAAGTGCCACAGGACTCTATTGTCTTTCTACAATAGACTAACACAGCTACCCCTTTGGAATTTGACTTCATGTATAGTGTTCATTACAGGTCCAGAGCCTTAGTTTATAAGCCATTAACCTTGAACTGCTTATATAACTCTGCCAGCACTTCAGTACGTCACCATGCTGTGTACCGCAACAACTAATGTGGAATGAAGGACCATTGTGGAAGCCTGGATCTATGGCTTTTTCTCCATCACATCTGAGCTTAGCCATATTCAGAAAAACACAGGAAGATTGTCATTCCCTGAATTTGGAGCAAGCACTCCACCATTGCCCATTGGTGATCCACTGGCTTGTTTGCCCTGCCCTACCCATGAATGATACCACACGCTTTGTTGATGAATTCATTCTGTCCCTCTATCACAGGTGCACAACTCACCACTGGGTAGTGCTTCCTCCTGGTCACTCTGGGGTCAGCTCTCAAGGTACATGCTTTCTCCTGTGATTTGCAAATTGTTACTCTGTCTCTAACACAGGTCTGCAGCTCCTCTTTTGTCCTAGGAACTGCACTGTCCTATTTGTGACATCAGCCAGTGTTCCCCCTTCGGGGGTTGCAGAGTCCTTCCCTCTGACTGTCTCATAGTGACATTCCCTCAGTGGCTCACAGGGGAACACAGACCCACCCTCTTCTCTGGCTTCCAGTTCAGGGCCCTCAGCTCAGTTGTTCTAGACTTTCCTTTCCCAGCCCTCGCTGGGCTGCCTACCACACCTGGCTCCTTTGCTTTCTCTCTGGGTGTACCAGCTCCAAAAATTCCCAGGGAGGGACAGCTGTCTGTCTCAGTGAAGCCTTTCCAAGACCCACTAGTCCCTCTTAAACACTTCTGTTTCTTCTCAAGGAGCAGCTACCCTGTTGCAGCAACAGTCTGTTACTAGCTACCTGGTCAAATAAGCCCCTCCCCTACTCCTGCTTCCATGAGTCTGTTTTCTTTCAACACCCTGAGCCCCAGCTCTTCCTCAGGTGCAGCTTGTGGAGTTAATTGGCCTACCTGGCTACCTTAACGCCTGTTAGCCCTGTTCAAGGTAGACATCCCATCAGACCCACAGACAAATTTTAAGATGACTTTCTCACTCCCTAATTATTTTTTCGAGTTCTAAATAATTAAGCATCTGTAAAGAGGTGGCAGAAGGAGAACATAGTCATTTGGATTATGAATGTGGTTGATTGTTATACTGCCTTGTAGCTTGAGACCCAATGTCCATTGAACATGATGGCTCCAATGACTTCATTCTCTTAGAGATTAACCCATGTAAAAATCTCGGATACAAACAAACACCAGACCTTAGAAAAGTTTAGCTCTGAAACGTGAACCAAACTTCCAGGTAGGCTGCTTTGTTCATAGAGGGCTGTACCAAAATCCCAGATCAAAATGCCTCTACTGAAAAAGTTTGGATCTGGATCCAAGCTTTGTATCTTGAACCCCTCTCTTAAATGCAGGAAACTTCTTTTTGTACTCTGCTTAAACTAAATCTCACTATTAGAAACCTGCCAATCACATTTCTTAAGCATATCTTATATTGTTTATATAAACACAAAAACATCTTTAAGTTGTATACATTCTAAATGCAGTTACTACCTTTTAGAAAGTTTCAAATATTTATGAATAAATACATTTTAAAAAGAGGAAAATGATCCCAATTTGATCACACTAATACTAAGGTAGGTCAGATATGATTAATGAAGTAAAGGAACTGAGCCCGTTTAGGAATGGTGATGGGTGCAATGTAACAACACACATGAGTAGAAAATAGTGGGAGATCAGAACAAGGCTTCTGGTTTTCTTTTACACGAGTGTTCAGGTTTATAGCAGGGATATAAAGAAATAATAGAAGAATGCATATCAGAGAAAAAAGAAATGCACACATTGAAAAGCTGGGAGATTTGGGGATCCAAACAAGAAAAAGAACTAAAAGTTTTACAAGTTTGATGGTATTATGTTCCTCAACAGTTGTTCAAGTTTTTCTTAACAAGATAGATGACAGACATACCAAAGGAAGTGATCATGATTTGCCATTTATTATAAAGTCTTGCCTTTAGCTTGGTAATCAAGTACAAAGATAGCAAGAGATATTTTGTAGTATGTTTTTTCAGCAGCATCAGCGATTTCAAACACAGTGTTCATCATTCTGTATTGGCCAGAGCACAAGAAATAATAAAACATCAAAGGCACTATTTTGATGTATAGTTTCTAACTGATTAAAGGGCATGCATTCAGGACTTGGTGACCAGTATGAGAGATGAAGGAAGGTTGTTCCAAAAGAGACATTATAGGGCCAAATCCTACAGTTCTTTCACCAGCAAAGTTCCTATTCAAGTCAGTAGGATTTTTGCTCCCTTAAGGATTACAGAATTTCTTCTGTAGTATGCTTTAAACGTACAGCTTGGAAGGGATGAAGGATGGGTTTGGAAGAATCACTTAGATAATACTTGTATGGAAATAATTATTTAAAATTTCTGCAGATCTACTGTACTGTGTACTAAAAGAAGAAGAAAATTGAGAAATCTGAACAGCCAATTTATGTTCTGTCACCAGAGCATTTTTATATAAAAATATTTAGCAGTTATATAGGCCATTCATTTGAGGACCTCAAAGAAAATATTAGGCACCAAAGGTATCTAGTTACGCTGTTTTCCAAATTTAACTAAGTAGCATTTTGTTTTTAGATCTTTTTAACAGATGAGCAGCTGAGGCACAAGGAGGATAAGTGACTTGCACATGATTATACAGGAAATCTGTGGCACAGGCAGGGGGAGCGGACGGCATATTTACTGTCTCCTAGTCTTTTGCTTTAACCATTAGTCCATGCTGCAGGTAATTCTATTTTGCCAATAGCTTATTTCCTCCTCTTCCAATTATATTTAAACACATTTCAAGTACTTGATGCCCAACTGCAAAGCATGCTGAATATAAACATTGCTCAACCACAGTAAATAACATGTGAAAAATTTAATGTAAACAATAGAGTATGTCTGTTCTGCAGATTTCTCATAAACTACATAGACCAATTTAGGGAACAAAATAAAATAAAAATCGCCTTTGAGGAAGTAATAACTGAGAGGTTAAAAATATTGATTAGGAAAAAAATATTATCTTAATAAAAAAATGTCTTTTAGCAAAAAGAGGCTGTATAATCTCAAGAAAAAGAAAATGAAGCGTGTTCTGAAAATACACCTTTCATTTGTTGTGATGTTTGTTGAATAATGAACAGAACTGTCATTCGTCTTACAACCCTCTCTCACCTTATACTTCACAATGAAAGGTTTGAGAATTCTATAGAAAACCAAGGTACCTTCACTTATTAGCCTGAACAAAAATTAAACACTTTTTAATAAATTTGGAAAACAGCATAACTAGATACCTTTGGTGCCTAATATTTTCTTAGAAGATACAATCTCAAATTTAGTATGGATTGGCACAGACTATATTTACTGCTAATTAGACATAGTTACTCCTGATCTTTTTCATCTATCTTCAGAGAAAGAAGATTTTTTAAATAAAACCTTATTTCTGTCAGTGTTTGTTCTTTGGTGTTAAGAAAACATGCTGTGTTTTTTTCTTTTTTATCATCTAAGTTTTCACCTTGATCTTGTAAAACATTACAAATAATCAGACAAAATAGACGTGCACATGTTGTATTGTTATTTTGTAAATTCACATGGAATTTGCATCAGTCTTCGATAATAACAATGTTAATAATAATTAAGGAATAGATTTTGCTGTACTTATTTATGTCAAGTACTTTATTAAGCCTTCTGTAGTGCAACTGAAAAGGGGAAACTTGCCAGGTTGGTCAGCAGATAAAGAGAGCAGAATCAGGGGCCTTCCATTGATTTTGAAAGACTTTGGATCAGTGTTCTTAACACTTTTCCCCTGTAGATATCAAAATGTTTCACATAAAAGGTGAGTATGTCTTAGTTTTTCCATTTTACATTTGTGGAAACTGAGGCACAGGGAGGTTAAGTGACTTCTTCCATACCACATAGTAAGTCAAAAGAATAAAATCCAGCTCTCTTGACTTCCCTTCAGTATCTGCTGAACCATGTGGTCTTGTGAAGAACACTTAAAATGATAACATTTGGGTCTGTTACTGGGTATACTTTGGTAATTTTGGCCCAGTCTTCAAAATTAGCAAAATATGTTGAGGAACATCCCATATCCCTTGACTATACATATTCTATAGGTAGAACACTGATTTTTTTCAGAGCTACTACTAGATATATTAGTAATTCTCCAGTATGCTCTGTGCCACCTCCAGCTCTCATTAGGGAGGCTCCCTTTTATCTTTCCTATCTCCCGCTGGATGCTCCCCATTCCTTACTTCAAGACATTATGAGAACTTCAAATTAGATACTTTTGAAATCAACATAGTATTTTTTTCAGGCAAGAACTGTGTCTTTTCATGTGTGTTTGGAAAGCACCTAACACACTGTGGTCATCAGCACAGGCTACAGAGAGAATTATTAGAGGGAACACTGAGTCACACTCAAAAAAAACCCCCAATCTCTGAGTTGTGCCAGTCCTGTTCTTTCTGGAACATATTGAGTGTATTGTCTTTTTTCAAATGTTGGAAGCTAGAATGTTTGCTCGATGTTAAATATTTAAAGAAAAAAAGCTTTCATTTTGTCACAGAGAAACATTTTTAATAGCCACTCTTCAACACATAGAACAAATAAACAAATAAAAACATTCTCGGTGCCCCTACTGGATAAGCAAAGGCAGATAACTAATAAATACTATTCCCATGGGGTCCACAAATAATGAAGTAACCAAAAGGGCCATGTTAATTATTATTCCATTTTCAAGCAGGGGAGGGCAATCAATATTTGCTTAATGGCAAAAGACAATCCCGGCAGGAAGGTATTGTGACAGAAGCATAGGTTGGAGACAGGACTCCTAGGTTTTGCCCTTCCTCTACCACAGATTTCTGGTGTGAATTCTGTAGTCACATAGGCTATGTCTACACTTGTAAATTTAGGTCGACTTTAGCTAAGTCGACTTAACTAAGTTGACTTTAAGTTGACTTAGTTAAGTTGACTTAGTGCGTCTACACCTAAATTTAAAGTCGACTTAGGGGGGAACTTACAAAGTCGACCTAGAGCATCCACACTGGATGCCTAGGTCAACTTCTAGGGGCTAGGGGGACCTAGGGGAGGTCCACGGGGATGGGGGGGCACCTCTTGCCCAGTGCCAGGGGGCTCAGCCTTTGCCCCATTGTACATGGGTACAATGGGGCAAAGGGGGACAGGGACCCTGGCAGGGCATAGGGGCAGTGTGGGCAGGGCTCTGCCTTGCCCTGTGGGGGGGCATGCCAGGCTCCCCGTTGTTCCTCCCCCCCGGCAGAGAGGGCAGTGAGGGAGTCCTGGAGTAGCCCTAAGTTGACTTAGGACTACTCCAGGTCTACACTGGAGTAAGTCAACTTGAAAAAGTCGACTTAAGCCTTAGGTCAAATTAAAAAGAGATTTTATAAAGTCGACTTAATTTTCATTGTCGACTTTATTTTCCTTAAGTCAACTTAAGCAACTTGCTTAAGTCGACTTAAGGATACTGTAGTGTAGATGCAGGGTAAATTAAGTCGACTTAAGCAAGCTTAAGTCGACTTAATTTACAAGTGTAGACGCAGCCATAATGCCTCAGTTTCCTCATCTGTAAAATGGAGATTGCCTACTTCACAGGGACATTGTGAGGCTAAAATATAGTCATATTTCTCAAGTTTTGGCTGCCTCTGTGAACAGTTGGGGAAGAAGAGTTGCTAGAAACCCTGTTGTTTCTCACAGGCAGTTCTGATACTGCTGCAATCATATGTAAAATTCAGACTGCTCTTAAGCACTGTATTAAAATCTACTTAATGATGCACAGATGGCCCGTCTTAGTAAAATAAATGCAAGGTTTCATTTTGTTTTGTAATAATGGCATCTTGCCATTGCTTTGATCACTTGGTATGCTTTCAATGGCTAGAGTCCCTGAGTATCTGACCTATGAGTTCAGGAAAGTCTTATTATCCACAAAATACCTGCTTTTAGTTTAAAGAATGAGAAGAATGGAAAAAGCATATTACAAATTCAAATAATTGTTTTTTGGTTGAGTATCTTGTCCTATTATTGCCTCGTGGCAGTTGTATTTATCCCCATCTATTATAGATAGCAATCATCTCATTAACATTTTTATATTCTAACCACATGCTGCAGGAATGATGTGTATTCATGTAAAAGCTGTACAGCCTGCTGTCTCCAAAATACTCATATCTTCTGAAGTCTTTGAAGGTGAATCACTTCCTTAATAGGGACCACTGACTTTAACATGACTGTTTACCTTTCATTAGTTGTACTCCTGTAGTGGGGGGCTGTATGACATTTTTTAAGTCAAGAGCATTTGCCTATCATAACATGGATAGTCTTATATTTTAATTTGCAATATATTACCTGCATTTGGTAGTCTCCCAAATCAAAGTGGAATTCTTTGAAAATGTATTTTACCAAAAAGGTATTTCACTCACTGGGTGGAGAAAAGTAAGAGGAAATACTTATATAAAGTCTCTATATTACCTCAGGCACCACTTAAAGGCACTACCCTGCACACCAGGGACCTGGATTTTGACTCTGACATTGCTTCATAATCAAGGATTGTCCTGGGGTGAACTATCAGACTTCAGCTACGTGGTCTAGGGTCAAATCCTGAGGGGATGTAACAGGAGAGGGAAAGATAGAAAAGAAAACCTATTTGTATGAGGAAGAGGAAAAAACTGATACAAGTGAGTAAAGATGTAATGAAGGAAGCAATCGTTTTTATGAGAATTTTTTTTAAAGCTAGACTATGATTAGAGCTGCAGAAAACACAAAGCTCAGCGAGGATTGTACTTTCAGTAAATGGAAAGTGTGTCTCCTAGGTATGGGAATTTATGACTAAGGGAGAAAAATTAGAAACTCAGGGCCTAATTCTCATTTACACTAAGGGCCTCTTTCCACTACTTTGAAGCATAAAGGGGCCTTAAAGAGAGCATAAATGTAATTTTTTCCCACATGAAGTCCCCTTTTCCCTCCCAATGCTGGGTAAAGGAGCATTATTGTAAATAAAAACTAAGCCCTCAGTGTGCTGACATGTAGCAGTTGGAAACATTGTACACTTTCTAGAAATGTAAATAATTTTGTACATCTGTCACACTCAGACAGTGGTCTCAAAAGGGATGGTGTCTGAGGTAACTGCAGTACCATAACTGGAAAGGACAAAGAAAAAGTGAATTCACTGAGGCAGTCTAGGGCCACTATTAAAGGCCAGGCTAGATTCTGCTACACCTACTCAGGTTGAATAACATTGTGTTCCACGAGTAATTCCAGTCAGTTCAATGGAATTAGCATGTCAGTCTTGATTGAAGGCAGTGGAACTACTCATGGAATAACATGCTAGTCAACAAGACTAAAGATATCAGAATCTAACCCTAAGACTTGACAACAGCATCAGTAAATAGTGTGTGTTTTATTATATTGGTTTCTTTTCTTTTACCAATGATTCTCCCACTCTTATGTAAACTGGGTAGTACCGTATCACTATGGATGCATCTACTCTTAGAAATCAAGTCGACTTAAGCTTGCTTAAGTCGACTTAATTTAATCCTTGTCTACGCTACACTTTCCTTAAGTCGACTTAAGCAAGCTGCTTAAGTCGACTTAAGGAAAATAAAGTCGACTTAATGAAAATTAAGTCGACTTTATTAAACCTATTTTAAGTCGACTTTAGGCTTAAGTCGACTTCCTAAAGTCGACTTAAGCCAGTGTAGACCTAGAGTAGCCCTAAGTCGACTTAAAGTTGGCTTAGGGCTCTCCAGGACTCCCCCACTGCCCTCCCTGCCGGGGAGGGGGCACAGGGGGAGCCTGGCACAGGGGGACCCAGGTACAATTGGGCAAAGGATGAGCCCCCTGGCACTGGGCAAGGGGTGCCCCCCTGCCATCATGGACCTGCCCAGGATCCCCCTAAGCCCTACAAGTCGACCTAGGCATCCAGTGTGGATGCTCTAGGTCAGCTTTGTAAGTTCCCCCCTAAGTAGACTTTAAATTTAAGTGTGGACGTGCTAAGTTGACTTAGCTAAAGTCAACCTAAATTACCAAGTGTAGACATAGCCTATGTGAATAGCATCACTAAAATTAATAGAAACTTGAAAATCAATAGGATCTTGTCAAGTATTCACACCAGTGCCAGAATGCCTCAGCTTACACCACTTTAATTCCCTTTAGCCCACAACCTGAAATTAATTGGACTATTCAGGGCTTGTCTACAATGCAAGTTAGTAATACATCACAAGCCAGGGTGTGAATCAACAGCAAACCAGCTTGCTATACATACATACAGCTTGCGCAGTCACCACTCCAGAGCAGTGACAATATTGGAGCTGGAGTGCAGCTTGGCACCATGGCTCAGAATGAATATGCTGTTTGTGAAACAGGAGCGTAGCTAGTCCATTTTCTGGCCAGGCCCCTGCAAATGTGAGGGAGGTGGAGAGCCACAGTGCCTGGGCTGGCAGTGGTGCGAACTTCACCACCACAGCCACAGGGCCGGCCAGCAACTGGTGGCTGTGGCTGCAAATGGGGCAGAGGTATTGGCACCAGTGGCTCTGCTCTGTTCGTGGCCACTGGCTGCTAGGTGGCTATGTGGCAACATTGGCAAAGTTCGTTCTGCTGCCGGGGACTAAGGTGGGCAGGTCTCAGGGCCAAGCGGGTGGGCCCCGACTCAGCCATGGCTATGCCTCTGTTGTGAAGGCCATTATGTTGCCATCTCTGAGAATAAAATCACCCTTATAGCCACAGAACAGATATGGATCAAATGTCCCTGCACCAGTCAGTCATGTGCCTCAACTTTGATTTGGAGAAACATCTTCTACAGGCAAAGAGTGGTGTCATTTCCATGCCCATTCTGTTCAAATAAACAGGAAATGGGACGTCTTGTATTCCTCAGGTGAAACCTTAGCCCCACTGACGTCTATGCCAAAACTCCCATTAACTAAAATGAACCTAGGATCTCACCCTGAATCTTAATATGTGTAATAATACTAACAATCTACTTGAAAAGGGTGTTGCTGGGTCTTAATTAATCATTATATGCTGCTTCTTCTCCCACTCTTTTCTTTTTGTTCCTTAGACTTCTATTTTCTTTCACTTTTTGGATCTTGGTTAAGCAGGACCACCTAAAAGTTAGAAGTTCAGTGGTATAAAAATATGGTATAGGGGAACATTTACTTTACTTTAGAATACTAGAGTAATATGGCCCAGGCCTATAACAGCAGTATTATTAGATGGAAGAGTACAGTACTTCTCAAGACAGAGACTTTGAATACCTCATCAATTGTTTTCTCTGTGGAAAAAATAAGAACCTGTACATACAATATTTAGGTAAGTCACATAGAAAAGCTAAGTACTTTTCCTTGAGGTTACATGTTTGTCAAAAGAAGAAATAAAATATTTCTCATTGCAAATTACAGATATTTTCCTATGATCTATTTAACATAAACACCAATATCATTAAAAATCTGCAATCACAGAATAAGCCAGGAAAGACCAGACAACAAATTAGAAATAATACTTATGAAGGAAAAAGAACAGAAAAAATGCCACCATGGATGATCTCACCATTGAGAGTCAAAGGAAAGAGGGAAGTCAACCAGAAGCAAAATGAAATTTTTCTTTATTTTTAAGCAAACATTTTAATACTGGTATTATTTATGGTAACTATTTGAAGAACAATGGATGGAATTTTCAAAAGGGCTCAGCATTGAATTAACTCTGCTCTCATTAAAGTCAATTATAAAATACCCATTGCCTTCAATGGGAACAGAGTTAGACAAATGATGAGTACATCTGGAAACTGCACGTTATAGCTTTTGTAGGAGGGTTGCTTTTTACTTCATTGTGTATGTGTAATCTGTAGGTTCTCTCTTTGTAATCAAAGTAAGTGAAAGAGATACAAATAGATATTGCCCATGTCTCAGTCAGAAAGGACTTCCAAGCACAACTGCTGCCATTTAACAACAAAAAGCTGTGATACAAGCAAAGAGTTTTAGCATGCCTTGGAAAGACAGTAAGTGAAGAACCACAAACCAAACATAAGAGAGTCTTCAGATCCCAATGACACTGCATCTGTCAATTAAATATATACCAGTATCTTACAGTCCATATCTCCTCTGGATTGAATCTTGTGAAAACTTCACTATTTTGGAATATGTTCCTTCAGTAGTTAAGCAAAACATCCATTGAAGACAATGGAGATTTTTATCTGACTTAAGGCTGCAGGCCTGAAGGCTGCAAGGCCCGTCAAATAAATATTTATCAGCAAACAATGGAAAGAATGCTGGACTCAGATAAAGTTCAAACTAGAAAGGAAAAAGGGAATATATAGTTCATATCCACTTAGTTCACACTCCTTTCCAATACTCCCCCTTCCCCTATATCTCATAAAAGGCCACTGGAAACAGCCAAAATTTTGCCCAACATATGACTGGACTTTTGATATCCCAATGGAATACAGCTAGATAACTTTATTTATTTACTTACTTGTGGCTTTAAGCCAAAGTAAGACATTAGGAAAAAGCAATTTCTAATACTTGGTCACCTCTGAAAGGGAGTACACTGTTGGCTACTATGTTAACAATGTTGATAAACTTAACACTACATCTGTTTTTGATTATCCATGATCAGTTTCTGTAATTACATGAACTAGTAAAAACTAGCTGTGGAATATATTTGCAATTGTGAGAGAACATCACTGAGATTCATACAGTAAATCCCAGAAAAATACTTGTGTAATCTAATTGTAATGTAGGGGAACTATAGGCCACCAAATAGTACACTATGTATACAAGTTACAGAATGGAAAGTTAGGTTTCAGCAATAGAGTAGGCACATTAATAAGTGTCCTGATTTTCAGAAGTCATGAGCACTTAACAGTTCCAATCGCCCTTTTATCAAGGAACCTAAATATGGATGTAAGAGTTTTACGGGCTCCTATTTTTGAGAATATTGGCCCAGACAATTTTTTCCCTTGTCCTTAGTCTTAATATTAATCTATAAAGAGGCACTTTGTTGGCTCTATTCTATAGTGGCAAAACACAACTTGTTTTCTTAAGACCTCCCAAAACATTAATACTTACTCCTTCTATAGAGCATTCCATCTATAGATCTGAAAGCATTTACAAAAGTAGAACAGGATCACTCTCCTCATTTTATTTATGCACTTAAAGGATAAGGATGTTTTCGTAAGTGAGCACTAATGGGTGCCTCAATTTTTATTTTTTAGTAATCAGGTTCAATGTTGGGCACCCATAAATGGAGGACCCCATAATCAGTGGCCACTTTTGAAAAGTTAACTGCAAGTGATTTACACAAGTATCACAGAAAGTCAAAGGATGAGCTAGGAATACCAATCAGGTGTTTGGAAGATGTCTGGATCTTGCTCCAGAAGTGTTTAACTAAGAACTATTTCACTGGAGATTTTTTAATCATCTACAAATAGAAATCTCTTCCAAAATGTAAGTTAAAGCACTAAAACTTTGTAACATTATTCCAATTCTGAAGATTGAAAGAAGATCTAGAACAAGTTTTCTTGATAAACACTTCAGATACAGTTTGTGTTTACTTCAAGAATTCAGTTGAAAAATGAAACTCCCAGTGGCAAATGATCCCTTTAGTATAGAAGAGAAAGGCAATGCGGGTCTGCTATCACCACAGAGAAAATAGTCATCTATTAGTAATCTCCATTTTATAATGCTGCAATCTCAACAGTGTGGAAGCAATCTCCAGAGTCCTTGCTTATATAGCAGAATCAGGAGGCACATACCATGCTAAGTATATCTTATTGTCCCTGTTTCCTCTGAGGAGTGTATTAGTTCTTCTAGGGAAGGCCCTTGGGGCCTGATTCAGAAAAGCACTTGAGCATGTGCTTAATTCACATTGACTTCAATGGGATTCAAGCAGGTTTTTTAAATTTAAGCACACACTCAAGTGCTTTGCTTAACTGGGATTTGATTCACACTATATTTAAAATAACTGAGGAGTAATTGAGGTGTAGGTTCAGCACTCAAATATGCTTAAATTCAGTTGAAGTAGATGCTTAAATTTCATTCATATATACATATATATATATATATGTTTGCATTCAAAACACATATACACACACATCTGCACAAGCAATTGTATGTTTAATTGCATCTTGTTTAATTGTATCTTTAATTTAATCTTCATTTTCTAATATGCCCTCAATAAATTTGACATAAAGGACTTGATTCACTTCTCATTTAGGGTTTGATTCAGGAAACTGTTTAAGTAGATCATTAAGTCCATCCCTTTTCAGGACACGTTTAACTTGAAAATTCCCATTGACTTGAATAGGCCCCAACCACATGCTTCTCGTAAACTCCATGCTTAACTGGAGACGTGTTGCTCTAAATAGGGATGCTTTCCTGAATTGGGGCCTTCCACTGGTGTAAATCAGGAATAATTCTAATGAAGTGAATGGAATTACATCAGAATAAAACCAGTGCAAGGGAAAGGAGAATGAGACCCAGACCATGCATTTCCTGTCTTGAGAACTGTTAGCACTTTCCTCCGTTACAGTTGTTGCCATTAAAACTTTAAAGATTACCAGCACTTACTACACAGTAAAACCTGAGATGTTGTGGTTATTCTAGTTCACCTTATTCTTCTAGAGACAAATGATGATGCCTGAGGTATGGCGACAGGGTTACTCAGTGCAAGTGGCAGATGTTGCAGCCCAAGAAAATAGTGTAAAAGACTTCATTTGGTCAAAATTTCTATTTTGGCTCAGCATATCTAATCATTGTCACATCAATTCTTATACTGTATATACATTACTTACAAACAATTCAGATGGAAGCTTTGCCCATTTATAAATTAGATTTCCTTTTACATGTATGCAGGTTCACTTGCTGCTGCTTATATGCACTGCATAATAGAGACAGACCAGAACTGGAACCACTTTTCTGAGTCCCTTGTACAAATGAGGAATTTTGTAATTGAGGGAAAATTAGACTCTGTGGCTACGTCTACACTAGAAAAGTTAAGTCAACTTTATTAAGTCGACTTAATAAGGTCGACTTTAAGTCGACTTAAAATCAACCTTATTAAGTCGACATAACAAAAGTCGACTTAACTTTTCTAGTGTAGACATAGCCCCTTTTTGACCTTATTAAGTCAATTTAACACTTTAAGTCGACTTAATAAGGTCGACTTAGGCGCTAATCCCCATCCACACTGGCTTAAGTCAACCTAATAAAGTCGACTTTAGCGTTAAGTTGACCAAAAACAAGGTGTTATTAAGTCGACTTAACTTTTCCTTAAGTCGACTTAAGGAAAGCCCGGTGTGGACGCGGAGTAGTTTAGGTCAACTTAAGCCTCCTTAAGTCAACCTAACTTGTAAATGTAGATGCACTCTGTTGGTCCCACCCAATAAAACAAAATACAAGGTTTTGCAAAACCAGAAACGTTTCTGGTTCATCAATAATTTCTATTTGAAATAGACACAGATGCAAACCAAAATAATTTATTCCCCTCACTCAATCATTGGGTTTCAGATAATGTGAGACCAAGAAATGAACCATACTGGATATTAGAAAATCAAAACAAGGGCAATTAAAATTTAGTAAATCTAGCAGGAAGGTATTTTGCAGTTTTGCCTGTTACTTCCCATCACTCCGAATTAGACTTTGCTACACAAAGCCTAAGGGAACAGGTTTTGGACAGGAAACCAGTCCACCACCCCAGAGACAAGGCATCTGCTGGACTTTGGTAGTTACTATACTCAATGGGCTGACAGTTACAGATATGGGCTGCTGTTATTGCCTGTCTACAATGGGCTTGTGAGATTCACTAGCTATACCCTCCATTACTCTTCAAGCTTGTCCACAGATCCCTGCTGTGTAGTACCTCGGAGGCCACTAGGGTGTTCAGATCCTCCAGTCCCAGGGATTTCAAGAGTTTCCCTGTATGGCCTCTCCTCTTCCATTACATAATACAACTATTGTGGTTCTGCTGGTTTTTGGATCTCTCGTAGTCCATCTGTATCTCAGATATTTCAGTCTCAAACAACTAACAGCAGCAATTTCTTATCTTGTGATACAATTATGTCTCTGTCTCAGACTTGCTACCTACTTCTTTGCTCCTTAATGTTTTTCAACTGTTAAGGGTTTTAAGAGGTCTCAGAGTGCCCCTTTCAACTTGCCCTTATTTATCTTTAGTAAATAGGTAATTGTACAGGTTTTATGTTGTTTACTATTCTTCACACATTTTCGTCTTCTTTATACACTTTACCTAGTAGGAGACAGTACCATGCATAGTTTGTCTGAGAACTTGAAAATTACAGGAAATGTTATTTCTTGAGTACTTGAAAGCAATTCATAATATTTTCAAGGAAACTCTTAATTACAGAGAATATAAATCAACTGGCTTAAAGTATTAAAAGTCATGCTATTATCCATGCTCTTCACTTTTGCATTAAGTGTAGATAATTTAATTCCAAAGGGGTAGCCGTGTTAGTCTATTGTAGAAAGACAACAGAGTCCTGTGGCACTTTTAAAGACTAACAGATTTATTTATCGCATGAGCTTTCGTGGGAGAAGTGTTCCCATTTTGACCTTGTCTTTTTAATGGTATGGCTACTTTTAAATTTGTTTAAGGAACACAATTGCTATACAATTCATACAATTCATATACAATATAATTTAATGCACATATATATACACCTGTGATGCCAACAGTAAAGTGAAAGTCAATGGGATCTTGGTCACTTAGGCATTTTTGAAAGTTTTACCCTAGAACATTAACTTTAAGTGACACTGTTAAGTTTTCCAGTGTGAAAGTCCTGGGATCATATGGCATTTTGGCTATGTCTATACTTACTAAAATTAGTTTGAATTAGTTAATTCGAACTAACTAATTCGAACTAATTTTAGTTAGTTCGAATTAATTTAATTCGAACTAGAAAAAATTAGTTCGAACTAAGCAAGTGCCAATCCTGGCACTTGCTTAGTTCGAATTAGCGATCTCCATTGATTTCAATGGGCCGGTTAGTTCGAACTAAGAAATTAGTTTGAACTAACATGGCCACATTGGTTAATTCGAACTAACTAGTTTGAATTAACCCTTACTTCTAATACCCTATTCGAAGTTATTAGTTCGAATTAAGGAAGCCCTTAATTCGAACTAATTAAAGCCTAGTGTAGCCATGGCTTTAGTTAGTTCAAATTAAGCTTCCTTGATTCGAACTAACTTGCCAGTGTAGACATAGCCATTGTGATTATCAAGTAATGGCTATGCACAACATTAGATGGTGATCTTGTAAAGACTTACATATGGTCTTAGCTTTACACATATGAGTAATCACATTACTGAAACTTAATTGCTGAAAGTACACAAAGTTAAGCATGTGCATAAATCTTTACAGGATCAGGGTTTTCCCAGACTGTGATAGACTTATTCCTACTACACAGAATGTTACCCCATAAGAACTCCCATTAAAGTCAATGGGAGCAATTGTGGGTGTAGGTGCTACTAAACCACAATATGTGTATCACAATCTAGCCCCTAACCATAAAAGAATATGTGTGTGATATTTCGCACTTGTAATTGAAAGGGTTATTAATTCTTATTTCAAATAATAATTTAAAGAAAAACCTTGTAAATCATATTTTAGCAAATGAACTAGAAATTATCAAGAAAGTAAGGAGGGTGAATGGTGTTTCAAAACAAGATAATGTTACCAGGTGAAATGCAAACATTTTATGAAGCATGGAATTTTCTAACAAGCTCAAGGTTACATTCATAGAAGTTCAGACCCAAATCGAAAACAGACTCACAAAAATATTTCTTTGATGGTATGTGATAAAGAAAAATATTTTTTCAAATTTCTTTGTAAAGTCCAGACACAAGCAAAAAGAGAAAAGCCTTTGAACTTCTATTCTTTTGATGACAATATCAGCTACATTTTTATCAGGCTTAGTGCTTTTAAATGCTATTAACTCATAGACTAAGCCATACTTTCTTAACAATGTAAGTAGTGGTGAGGGTCGAGAGAGACAACTCAGCTGTGTTTGACTCAGTCCTACTTGAAAGAAACTGAGTGCTCTTAACGCCTGAGACATCAATTCCTAGGAAGTGGTATAGATACTTGCTATTACCATGTTTCAAGGCAGAGATAAGAAAGAAAAAACCCAAGATCTGTCTTCTGGTGATGTTTGGAATGTGAACATGGATCCAGATGTATATTCTAGTGACAATTTCTGTCTATAAAAGAGGATAAATCAAAAATCCAGATAAAAATTCTTCTGAACTTTGGAGGTCTTGAAATCCAGATTTATAACTGAATGCTTGCTAGACAACGCAGCTGGAGCCCAGCATCCTTTTAGGAGATTGCTGAACTCCATACAGCTGACAGTTCTGTACGACACAAGATAGTACAAACTTTTAAAAATCCTATTGTAGCAGTGTTAAAACCCTTATCTGAGAGACTTATGAAAAGTGCTCTTTCTTTTCTCTTACCAGTACTGCCAATACTATCACTCTGATTCTAGAGATGTGCTTGAACCAAAACCCTATACCCAATCTTTGAGGTGCTCAGAATCCGGATCCCAATGGCCCATATTTGTCTACCTGGCTGACCCAAAACCTCACATCCATACTTTGGCAGGCACATTGTCTCCAGAAAGAGTGAAGGAAAGTAGGCAACAGTAGTTTCTGCTGCACATTTAGTAGGGTACACAACATCCTCCCTAGACAATACTGTATATTCACCTACGCTAAAGTGTAGGTAAGTATTTTGTTTCCAAATGTTGATTGAGAATGAAAGATGCTCTATAAAGGCCTGACTCTGAAGGATGCTGAATGCCACAGGTGCTGAAGGCTTTCAAATCCCACTGATGGCATTAGGAGCTGAAGGTTCTCAGCTCCTCCCAAGAGGCAAAATTGGGCACTAAAATATTAAATTTTCTTGACACAATAAACACTTGTAATCATGGCAGATTGAATTCATACCTTAAGTCTGAACAAGCAAAAATTAGTTTTGTGCTTTTCTGTCAGAAATAAGAAAGAAGCACATTGTAAGTAAATTGCATTTGTTTATACCACTTATTCTATGTGTGGTCAAAACAAAAACAGCTGCTCTTTAACAGATTTCTTTGTGACAAATATATTCTTTTATGTGTTACAGTACCAAAATTTGCCAGGCCTTCTATCATTTCATTGCAAACTTCCACTTTTTGACATTTGTCAGTCAGTTATTAATATTAATTCTACTTTAAAACTTTCCACAAAATGGCTCGATCCAAAAGCAACTTTCTCTTTTCTAAAACTGAGGAAAAAATATTGCAGGCAGTTTTCTTTCTCTGTGAACACAATTTCAAATAAGATTGCTTGTACATTAGATATTAGGGTGAAATCCTGGCTCCAGTGAAGGCAATGGGAGTTTTTCCATTGATTTTAATAGGGCTAGGATTTCACTCTGTATTCCTAGATTCAGTAGATGCAATTGATCGGTTTAAAATCCACACAAGAGAAAAGACCCTCTTGATGTTAGGACAAGAAAGAAAGATTGCATTTATTAAAATATTGACATATGTTAGGGAGAATGTTTTCTGACACTACAGGGCCCAAGTAATCAACCATTATGTGGATGTACATCCCTTTGAAGCAAATGAATATTTTTATGTATATGCCAGCTCCAGCCCTCAGTCTGAATTGGTTTTACTTCAGATCAGTGTTTTTGTAATAAATACATAAATAATAAAAAGGTGCTGGTACTCATATCTTGATAGTAAATTTGAAAAATGCCTCTCCCACCCCTTTTCTTCCTGAACCACCCCTCTTCTTCCAGTGGTGTGCTCCTTTCCCCCACAGACCCTGCCCCCAGCTGAGCAGTGGGGTTGGCAAGGAACAGAAGAGGCATGCTCTTTTCCCCTGCTACCCGATCCCCTAGCTGGGCAGCGGGGCCAGGAAGGGACAGGAGCGATGCGCTCCTTTTCCCTGCTGACCTCCTCCCCCAACTGGGCATTGGGGCCAGCAAAACAAATGCTGGTACTCCATACCTCTACATACTGTCACAAAAAAAGCACTGCTTCAAATAAATATACGCTAGAATAGAGATTAGGTAATTGGCCAAAATTATGCCTCATCCAGGGGAAACCACATATGTATCACACCAAAAGGAAGTTCCAGAGTGGTAGCTGTGTTAGTCTGGTTCAGCAAAAACACAAAAACACAAAAAAAACAAAAAATATGGAGTCCTCTGGCACTTTTAAAGACTAAAAATTTTATTTATTGCATAAACTTTCGCAGGTAAAATCCCACTTCATTAGACATATGAAATGGAAACTACAGTATGGAAGGGAATAAATAAATGCAGAGAAGGATAAGTCACAAGGTCAGTTCAGACTTTTTCAGCAAATCAAGCAAGTTGTTTTGATTCAAACAGTGTGGAACAACAGATAAGAAGGTGGGAAGGTTAAAAGAGGGGGAAATCACCTTTTGTAAAGAGTGAGCCAGCTTAAATCTTTATCTATTCAGACCTAATTTAATGGGGTCAAATTTGCATATGAATTCTAATCGCAGTTTCCCTTTGGAGTCTTGGTGGGCAAGTAAGACAGACACCCACCCAAAGGAGATTTTCCTGTTGCTGAAGGGTGAGAGCTTCTCTTCTCTCCCTAGTGGCCTCCAGCCCAATGAAAATCATATCACTAGCAAAAAAACCAAACAACCCCCCAACCAACCAACAACAAAAAAATGTTGGCAATACTAAAGGAAAGTGATTTTGGCCCCTGATTCAGAAGTTTTTGTTAGTGAAACGAAATAAAGGAGGCCCCACTGTGCTAGGCACTGTTCAAACACATCGTGAAAATTGGTCTCTGACCCGAAGAACTTTAAATCCAATGCAAAATATGATGATGAGTTTTGTGACACGGAACTTGCCAAACTCCTCTCATGTGGGGGGCTACTAAATATAGCCTCATTGAGGGACTACTAAACGTCCATTAGATAGCAACAATTTTAATCCCTGATGAACTGGGCAGGATTCCAACTCTCTTTAGTATATTTTAAGTCTCTCAAATAGTGCTTTTCTTAAAGCCCCAGCTTCTGACATCATGTCAATACATCAGCATCTTCACTTCATTTTAAAATGGGAGGTTTCCAGCCCTGGTGGTTGAGGAGCAAAACATGAAAATGCTAAATTTCACTCCAAGGTCTTCAAACACACAACAAAATAACCCTACATTTATTATTGGTTTAATCCCCTGTGATTACTGAAGGCAGACTCATAATTTCTTGGGGCCTCGCTCTTGTTTTCCAACAGGGGGGGCTGGCAGAGCTCCAACACTCACTAAGTTTGTATGACCTTGCTGGCATTTGCACCCAAGTCTGTTTTGGTCTGTGCATCAGGAAGCCCGGCACACACTGTAAACTCGCTCATCAGCTGGTAAATCTTCCCCAGCCAAGGCAGCACAGGTGCAGAGAGCCTTCCCTCTGCTTCTCCGCCAGCCCTAAGCCCAGCAATAGGAGAGGAAGTAGGAAAACTACATTACCCAAGCTGCCTCTAAAGCCCTCTGACTTCCTGGGGCCTTTCACATGACTGTCAGTCGGCTGCACCATGGCGGAAGCAGAGGAGAAGGTAAAGACTGTACCAGTGGAGCGAGCTTTGACAGCTGCCCCGTGGGAGCCCCCAAGTTTGGTGCACGTGGAGGCGTTCAGCTAGGGTGCAGAGGAATCAGTGCATTTCCTAGCCGATCCAGAGGAAGAGAGAGGCTTTTAGGGGGTGGCTGCGGCAGGAGGGGGCGGGGAATAGGAGGAGGGTTTAGGGGAGCAGTATAGGAGTACAACTGGGGAAGGGATCTTTGGGGGAAGCAAGATCCGGGGGCTTTGAGGCAGGAAGGGCGAGTGGGTGGGATGCAGAGGGTTGGTGGAAATGTCACAGTCTGTTCTGTATCCACTCTATGTAAAGACACCAGCCCAGTGTTACCCTAGAGCTTAAACGCCTGAGTTCATGAGCATCAAGTAACACAGGTGGACAGCTATAAAGCTATTGACTATTAAATACCACTCATTTATTGGCTTATATAAAGTTTTCTGAGTTGGGTGGATATAATTTTGTCAAAGTTTATGTTTTTACTAATATTTCAAACCAGTTATTGGTTTCAATCAGTTATGAGAAGAGAATAGTACTGTTTCTTAAATTATTTTAAAGACAAGATTATTAGGGAATTGTGGGTTGGGGCCATTCTTAAAATATTATATACCAAGTCTTTTGTTTTAGATTATTTTTATAATTGACCATTATATGAGAAAATCCTCTTCTTAAGAACTGGACTGTACAGGAAAATCTGGCTGCAGATTTATCTCTTTCATGGCCATTCCATAGTAATGCCAGAGTTATGCTTCCTTTAAAAATTTATATTTTTTAAAAAGCAACTTTGTTTCTATTCTCAGGGCAAAGAAGAGGTGTTACATTTTTAAATGATAAAGCACACTTTTGATAGTCATTAAAGTCTGGATCTCGTGCAGTGCACTGGTGCAAGAATCTAGCAAAATATAAGACTTAAGCAAGATCCAATAAAGAATTAAATGTTTATCTATATATATCCAGAGTTATATTTATTATTATTTTTGGAACTAAACTTCATGCCTTAGAACTTCAGGAGGTCTCTAACTATTGGACATCAGGGTGCAGCCAAGGGAAAGGAAGGAGCAACAGCAGATTGTTCTATGTCTGCCTACTGCAAAATTCTTGCACTTTCTTCAGAACTATCTGGTCGTGTCAAACAGAGATTCTGGAGTAGATGAATTTGAGATCTGATGCAGTATGTCAGTTCCTATGTTTTGATCCCTGTACATGCTTAGAGCCTCTGAAGTAAGTCCAGGAATCAGGCTGTGTTGAGCTCCTTGCAAGATTAGGGCTGAAGAGCCTGATTCTGCCATTTGGTGTTTGCAGCAGTCTCAGAATTGTGGATTAGCAGTTTTAGAATTGTTAGTGGGTAAATGTTTACGAGTCAGGGAAGAGTGGTAATCAGTCATTCCAGTGGTAGCCTTTCAAATAGGGTAGTAGAGGCAGTATTCTGTGTTGAGGGGCAAGTCCTGTCAACATTAAGCATATAGTTGGTGGGATTATTCCTGTGTAAAGTTACATACTTAAATTTGGGCTGGATTGGGGTCTAATTTTAATGTAGTATTTGATAATAAACCCTGGCAGATAGGGTTTAAGGCAGGATATTGGAATCTGGGGACAGATGTAATAAAGTCAGGGTAGCATTTGTCAGCACACAGCAGATTGCTGTATGCAAGTTGTTATAGTTCAGAGGAAGATCAAGAATGCAGAGATGGAAGAAAGAGAAGAGTCCATCTGAGTTGTTTGGGAGAGAGATTCTCTCTGGAAGCTGGAGAATGAATATGGAGAAGGATGGGATATTCTCTAGGAGGCAGCTGAAAGTTTGGCTGTTCTGGACCCTCTTTTAATATACCTATTACAGTATTTTTCAACTCAGAAGGACTCCGTGTGGAACATTCTTTTGGAGTTGGGTGTTTGCCATATGTGAGACAAAAATAAAATAGATTTAAGAACAAGTTTTCTATAATATAATAGTTTCATATGCTCTAATTATAAATTGTTTAAAGTCTTCAGAACATTGGCTTTTTCAAATGTTCTCCACTGCTACATGCACACTTTTTGTCAGAATATTGGGCAGTGTGACTAGTGTCTTTTTGTTGGGCATAAGAGAATTTAAGAGGACTATTTCCTCAAGATTTACTCTCTAAATATGGAGCAGTTTAATTCAGTGAAGGAGACTGGTCCTCTTGTTGGTATTTGTGGTTGTATATCAAATATGCACTTCCTCTGTGATGCTGTGCAGTTTGTTGGTTAAGGCAGTTTCTTTTTAGTGATAGAAACATGGAGAGAACACATATATAATTATTGCAACTTATAAAGGCATAGTCAAATATAAAAATCTCCTACTAAAAACACCTTTTTAAATGAATAACCACCTTTCGATTATTAAAACAATTGAACTGAATTGTTTGCATTTCTCTCCCTTTGGACTACCATATGAGAGTGGCCTTGTCACTTTTGCTTATGGTTAATTTTGCATGTAGAGAGGATCCTGTGACTTGTGTTTTGGACCTCTACACTGGAGAGGAGAGTATACGCAAGTGAACTTTCACTGGAATTTAGATTTTGTGATTCTCCTTTCCTACAAATTTAAGTTATGGGCCAAAAGTCAGTTGATGGCATCTGTTTTAATGTAAAGGGAAAACGCTCCCAAAGTAATGTGGATGGAAGACTGCATTTGGTGAAATGTATTGTCAAGCCTACCAAGTCAAAGATTAACTATACTGGTTATGAATTCTTTTAAATTTCCCGAGTTTTCTCATCTCTGTCCCATTTCTCCATTTTTAGCCTTCTTGAAAACCAGCATGTGCCAGTTGCCTGAATAATACATCAACATCACTATTGATAACCCCCATCTCCTCTCCCCAAGTGTGACAGAGCTGCCAATGATATTTATTAGTTCAGCATTCTGGTTGGGATTCTGATCACTTAGTGATTATTCATCAGGGATTTTCTTTTTACAGTTACAAGACTATTTTAAAAATAATAATAAAAAAAAGAAGTAGGGATAATCCTCTTGCTTCATACATTTTAAAAAGAAATCCCATCTCACGAAACCCCTTGGCAGTCATGATTGCTGTTACTATTCTAATTTTACCTGTGGGAATGAGAGAAGTCAGGCAAAAAGCTTTTCAGAGTAGCTTCCTCACAATAGAGAGTTAGCAGGATACCTGTCAATTCTAAATATGCAAGAATGTTGCTAACATCCTAACTAGCTAAATCATTAGCTTTCCAAAGCAAGATTTCCTTTTTAATTTTTTCACAGTATTTCCTTTAACTGTAAGAGCTGTAAATTTTAGAAATAATATTGTACCCCTTGATTTAGAATATATGTTTGTGGTTTTCCTTCTGTATGTACTAACAGTACCCATCACAATGGTACCTGATGCCTGTCTAAGTAAAATTGCTTTTATGAGGTTTACATATAGAAGTGCTTTAAGTGAACCCTTCTGACGTAACACGTGTCCTGATATTTTAGGCTCAGATCCTGGGAGCTAAGCAGTGAAGGTGGATCTCTGGGCCTTTTTGGAACCTCATTAACTTAAATGAGACTTCATGAGCTGCAGCTTTTGTGACCAGGGCTCTATTTACTCTTATTCATCGAGTCACAGCCATTCATTGTTGTGGTACCTTCACCTGTCTAAAAATTCTGTTCTTGGAGGAGGGGAATCTTGTAAGAATTCTGAGGATATCAAAACTGTGGATCTAATAATTTCTCTTATTAATTACTGATGATGTGCATAAAGCTGTGTGTGAAACAAAAGTAGTCCCTTCCAGTGCTTTTCTTGTGATGGTACGCAGGGGTAGCGAGTACCGGCACCTTTTTGACTGGCCCCCCTGCCCAGCTGTGGGGATGGGATCAGCAGGGGAAAGGAGCATGCTGCTGGAAGAAGAGAGGTGGCACAAGAAGAAGAGGGATGGGAGAGGCATTTTTCAAATTTACTATCAAGATCTGAGTACCGGCACTTTTTTTTTTTTTTAAACTAAAAAAAGCATTGGTACCTCCATTTCTAAATCTTATTATATACAGTAAATCCAGTATAAATTCTATATTACACCTTGTGCTGTATAGAATGATTCAGCTTGTGTCACTTCAGTGCTCTGCAAGTGTTTTGGTTCTGTATTTTTAGGAATTTATAAGACATTCCATTCAACTAAATATTTAATTTCCTTTAAGATAGTGACTATAACTTGCAAATTGTTTTCAATAAAATCTTTTATTAGAATTTGTGCTTTCTATACCACTTGCAGGAGAAGTGAAAACATGAGCAAAAATTGTTTCAAACCTCTACTTGAAGGAATGTTGGAATTTTCCTCCTTCCTTTATCACCTCTATCACCATTTTGTAGTACATTGTTCGTGTCTGTCCCCAGGCTGTGACATGACTAGAAAATAAACAGTTGCATCCCATCTAAGGACAGTATTTTAGAGATGGGCCTGGCAAGAGTCAATAAAGCTTGGAAAGTCAGATAACTGTGCCTTGTAGGGAGTTACTAACAGTATATGGAAATGTGACTTTTCCCCTGTCTCATCTGTTTCACTTGGTTACTAAAAGTGATCTTCAATCATGCAAAGAAGCCATTTGCTCTGTGCTTAGAACAGGTTATAATAAGCACATTTTTATAGCATGAAAATAAATAAATGTGACTAACAAACAAAAGGTGAAACACTGGTAATCATCACTATTAGATTTTCTTTCCCCTTCATCTCTTTTCTCATTGCCTGTAACGTTGTGTCTCATGAAATGCTATACCTAAAATATCTTATTGTCAAAATATTACTTCATAAGATTGGAAATGCCTTCTTCTCTTTTGTTCCTTGTTTAGATCATGTGCTGTTGTTAAAATGCTTACGGTCCACTGTCAGCATATTAGTTGTAAACTTTTATTGCTATTGATAACTATAAATACGTTAAGTAAATCTTCATTTTGCTGACCTCTTTGAGGAGGCATGGCATCAGCAGATTTCACCAGTGGACAGGTGAGAGATTAGCAGGAGTAGACTTTTCTCTTTTTTGCACGATGATAAGATTCATTGTCTTGAAAGACGGAGATATTTTAAAGGTACAGTTTCTTTGAGCAAGGCATTCTGTCTGAATTGTGCATAAGAGGAAGAGGATGTTATTACTTAATATGCATCCTCCTTAGAATTCTTTTGGAAATTGTTTTAAAGAGATAATAGGTTCAAAATAAGTCAATGCATTAATGGCAGAATAGTGGCTAAATATAGAAGTTGGCTTGTGGCTAACTTGAGCATGCAGTTCTGTCCCATGGGTCAAGATGCTGAAGATTGCTTTGCAAGATTGATTGCCCATTGCTGGTGAGGGAAAACCTTTCATGGGCACCTGACTAATGCTTAGAAGAGCCTTAGATGATGCACATTGCTGGAATGAAATAGTATTAGTTGCTGTCTACTTTAGGGCAGCCAACCAGTGCCACTGAGTGTCAGTGTGGCATCAGATTAAAAGTCCTAAACACAGAATGGGTATGGATAAACAAGAAAAACAGAACATAATAGCTTATTAGTACCCACTTTCAGAATCACTTGAAACTCTATTTATCTTTTGCCTCTAATAAAAGGACTTACAAGGTTGAAAAAGGAAAGATAATAATCATTTGCTTTGTATATGTTTTAAATTTTTTTCCCTCATGCTTCTTTTATATTACTTTCAGGAAACAAGGTCTAATGAAGAATCTACGGATGATTCCGAGGTAAGGCTGTGTAGAGGGGCCTTCTGCACTGTAGTGTTTAAACTGCATCGAATGCCACTTTTTTGTCAATGAATAGGGGAAATGGTTTTTTTGTTTGTTTTTTGTTTTATGTTAATTTCTGTTTTGGCTTATTTGCAAGAGAAGCTGTGTATCTGCTGTGGCAAGTGGTTTGACCTGTTGGTAAATAATAGTGAAAGTGCACCCTTTTTTTAAACAAAACAAAACAAAACAAAACAAAAACAAAAATACTACTTGATTATTAAAGCCTAGGATTACAAGATTTTAATAAAGCGAATTGTGTTAGAAGGTAAAACGTAAATGTTTTCTGCTTTGAACAAATGAAAATGTGATTGACAATGTCATTTCTATGCAGTGTATTACATTAAAGAAATGCAATTTATATTTAATGATTTCACAGCCTAAATTTAGTCATTTTTGTTCGGCATGTGTTTGCCGGATCATACTCTGAAACAAGATTGGCCTATCAACTCGAAATTTTTACATCATCAAAGAACTTTAAGTACAGATGTGGTGTTACTGCGTAAGCAGAGACAAGGGAGCTGAAATGAATCCAAGTCTTCCCTCCATACACCAGTGCTGAAGATCCAAACTTAGTTCTTGGGTGGGATTGGGTGGAGGTCCAATGTATAGTACATACTCTAATTTTGCAGTGTACCTGAACAGAAGGGTCAAATTTGAAGGGAGTGGGAGAGCCTGGAGTGGGGAAGGTTAAGGCAGCTTGCTCTCTCAGTAGAGTGATTAACATCATGCTTGGCATTGGCTCAGCATGTAGACTACAACAGAGATGGCCTTCACCTGTTATCGATTAGCTTATTTAAAGTAGCATGAAATGGTGGTAATAGAAACATTGTCTGCTCTTACCTATGGCTGTATAACTGCACAGGAGATTGGGATCTTGGGTTTTAGGCACTGGTTGTGTTTAGGATGTCTAGTCGCCTAGTGCATTTTGAATCCCCTCGGTGAGTGTATAGAAGGGAGAGCTTGAGTCCTCGGTGCTGGTTGAACTCTTCTTTCCTTGGTGACATGTGGTGTCTGTATTTATCCTGGGCTGGATTTTCTCCTTCTCGTGTGACTGTTTTGCCTTCCCAGCTGCAGGGGAACCTGTGGTATTTTGACTCCTTGGCCTCAGGAACTTCGTACCTCCTCCTGCTACCCCATCCCATCCTCCTGCAAGAAGAGTACTCTGGCTGCTACCCCTGTTTGCAGCTCCTCTTTAAGCAGTTATCTGAGCCAGGACTTTTATGACCCAGCCTTGGGCAGCAACACTGGAATTTTGTCACTCCTGGGACAATTTGACCTATGGTTGTGATGGCATACTGCTATATGGAATGCAGACCAGAGATGTCCTGTTACAGCCCATTACGTACAACAGCGACCTGCTGTCCATTTCTGTCTTCTCTGTCACCTGTCTGTGAATTGGCAGCTTGTGTTTTTGTTTGTTGTTCTTTTTAAAACCCTTTGGGAAAGGGATCTCATCTTTCTACTTTTTCAAAGCGCCATCTATGTCTACAGCACAGTATAAATAATTATTGAAGGTGGAGCTGGGCAAAAAGTGGGCTGGAATTTTTCAGTATTTTCAGTTTTCCCACCAAGTTAAATTTGGTTTAAAAAATTGTTCATGTCAAAATCTTTCAACCATTTTAAGGCAGTTCACCTTTATAGTCTACAGCTACACAGAGTAATACCTACCTTCCAGTCCTATATATGGGAAGGTGGCTGTAACATGTTCTAAATGATCAAATCCTAATTCTGGTGGCTATAAGGACACATGATGGGTTGTCTTAAATATTTAGCTGTATAACATGCTGTCACAGAACAACGAACTTGGAAATAACATATAAAAGGTGTTGGAGTAACTAATAAAACATGTGCATGGTTGCTGGATGTCGACATCATAGACTAAACTATTTCCTACGATCATTCAAGCATAATTATCAAATAGTCTTAATGCATTCAAATGGAAAGCATATTCCAAGTATGGTCATTGGCTGCTTTCAGTCTCTTCATGTGAAATATATGTGGCATGGACTGTTTTGTCTCTGAAGTTTTTGCTTTTTTTAAATACCAAACATAATGCATTGTTATGAAATCAGATGTTGAGATTGATAGGCAGTGTTATAGCAGAGGACTGGACTCACCAAGTCAGTGGCAAGGTTTACGTACGTGGATGGGGCAAACTACTAACATTTTGTGTGCGTTGATTTATACATACTAAATTATGTATAACTTTTATTACATTGACCTTTTCTTTTAAATAGGCAACTAACACTATATTCTTAACAAAATGAATGACAAACAAATGATGTTAGCTATAGTCCATTTTAGATTTTTGGCTGTAAGGGTCAATTGAAAATGATTAACCCTGTTATCAGAGGAAGAAAGGTGTAATTGCCCATGTTAAGCTTTAACTTCTTGCAAAAAATCTTCTGTAGAGTGGAAGGGATAGATGCATGCATGCATAAATGAATAATTGGGTGTGCACATAAGAAAAAATATCCTTCTTCTTTTACTGTGACTAACAGCACCATCTTGATCTATTTTTTCGATTAGATTTTAACCTTGTTGAGACAGTGATGCTCTTCAATTTGTCTGTCAAAACTAAGCACGTTGTCAGATCTTAACAAACAATAATGCATTGCTAATAACTTTCCCAACTGTATGTGCTTTGACTTATGTGTTCCTTAATGATTGTCAGGATACTGTTTATAAGGTCAGTGGCAGAGCATCACCATGGAATTTGGACATGTGATGTTTTGCAAAAATGATGGTTTGGCTAGGAGACATCACATAGCACTTAATTGCAAATCTGGTTTCCAATGGTCCTAGAAGTTGAATTCCTCAGGCCGTTTAAATGTGTTAATATTTTTCTGTTGTTTAAATTAGAATGTCTAAAACACAAAGGTATAAATTAATAGAGGGAGTACATATGTTCAGCAAACCTTTCAGTGAAGATGGTGGTAGTTATTTGTGTCAACACTCTGCAATTGTAGCAGATATTTCTTTGTAACTACACTACAATTTACTCTTTTATTTCATATCCTTACATATGATATGGGGTATTATGAGCTTTTTCTTATCAAGTAGACAGGCTACCATTTATTCTACCATGATATGATGAGCAAACAATATATCTAAAATGGTATTTTAAGTCTCAGGAGAAAAAAGTACTTCAGCTGTAAAGTATTTTCACTGCAATCTTGAAGCACTAACACCTTTTTTTCAGACTTCTGTCATTTTTTAAAATGGCATATGTGATGTACGTATACTTCATTTTCCCCGACACCATAAAACAATCGAGTGTGCTACATTTTAGATCGAACAAGTTTGCTTCACAGAAAAGCTCTGGGTACAATGCTGCTTCATTGGCTTATTTAACGTTATTTTACAGCACCTAGAGTTGCAGATTAGGGCTGTCACATTTGATGAGGCCTTAAAAAAAAAAAAAAGAAATAAAATAAAATAAATTGACTTTTGAGTGTTCATAAACTGTGGAGAAGGCAGTCTGAATAAATTATGTATAGCCTGAAGCAGAATTTCTAAGTTTTAATATTTATTATTCTTTCTTACACTGTATCTATATTTATTAGTGGTTACTTTTACAGCTGAGTTTGTTTCTCCAACCAAAGTTTGATTAGATTTTGCTGTCTAATTGGCAAAAATCTTCTCTTTTGCTTGTTGGCTTATTATCAAAGCTTCTTTACAGACTTGCAATGCAAAGTAGTATTAAATTGAGGTGCATGTTTTCCTTAACTTCATCAGTTGAGTATAATACTCAGCTCAATTGTTCCTTGATTTTGCAGTTTGTTTATTTTCACGTTTGTTCGCCTATTGAAGTTATTTTGTTTTTATAAGTGTATTCAGCCTCATGTCCAATTTTAACGCACTTGTTGTTGCAACGATGTCACAAACCTTTCACAACTGTAGTCCGTGCATGCATAAAAAAAACAAAGGTTTTCTTGTTCCTGCTGCATTGCCTACCAAATATTCCCTTAGTACCAGGCACCAAGCACAGAGGCGCTCTTCCACTTCTAAAGCAACACCATCAAACTTGACAAAAACTGAATTAAAAGTAGATTCAGATACCGTACCAGCCCTTGAATGCATCTTGCCACTTCTTATATTTCAACTCCTTTTATCTGACAGTTTACTGTGTACTTTTTGGAAAGACACTTAATCGCTCCATGCCTCTCCTGCCCCATCTGTAAAAGGGGGTAATATTAATCTGCCTTTTTTCTCCCCCCAACTCCGGTGCTTTGAGATCTGCAAATTAAAAAGACTGTGTGTGAATTTCTTAAGTTTTATATACTCTTTCACACACACTCACTAGCCAGACAGAGCTCACATCTTCCTGAGTAACTGAAAGTGAAATCAGCCTTTTAAATGGGTGGAGAGAAAGAAAAGGTATGCAATAAAAATAAATAAATAAATAAACCCCTGTTAATGAGAAAATGTATCATGCAAATAATTTATCAATGTGAGTCAGTGGGATGAGCATTGTAAATAATGTATTGAAGTTTAAATGGAATATTTTCATACATTAATTTTAAAAACAAGTTTGCAGCGTCTAGTGACTGAGATTAGAATATGCATCGTTATAGGATTGACTTCCAAGAAAAATGGGTTACTGGTTTTACTGCTATATTCTTCTAATATCTGCTGTTCTTGTGTGAAGATTAGGCACTTCACTTAATGAGCTATTAATATTAACCAGAAGCGCCAGTTCTTCTGTCTGTGTTGTGGAATATATAAAAGGTAAAAATACTGCCTTGCATGTTACATAAATTAAATGCCATTGTAAAGCTAGTGTGTCAACAGTGTGTGCAAATGTAGCCTTCCCAATTCATTGATGTGGATGGAGCAATACTGAATTTTCTTTCTCAGTAGTTTCCTAACCAGTTTCACATTTCAGCGAGTTGATAAAAGTAACTTCAAAAATGACTGGTCCCAAAATTGCAATGTAGGGTATTCATATGCAGTAGATCATAAGACGGCAACCGTTAGTTTCCAAGTGGTGTTCATAAGGGAAACAAATGGTTCTGTTGAAATTCCTTACACAGCAGAGGAAAAGGCAGGTAGAAAGGTGTAGTTTCATTCTGATTCAAATTGTCTTTTGCTTTTTCTCCACTATTGGATTTTACCTGAGATATCAAAAATAAAACAAAACATCGTAGGTTGCTCTTGAATATAGTATATAATGTAATTAAAGTGAGTAGGATTTTTGTATGCAGTTGATGATTGAAATGGTTTTATAGTTTCTCAATGGTTTTGGTGCACACACAACTTCAACTTCACTTCAACTTGAAGTTCAACAGTTGAAGTGAAGCCAAATACTGTTGTGGACAATGTATATTTACGTGTCACTTACAAGGACTGTTAATGTGTATGTCATCTATATATTACTTTTGCTTCACAACTTGGTTTATATCCAGACTGGAAGGTCTGAATCTGGATTTGGGTGTTGCACACACATTGTATGACTTTCTTTATGCCATGGCAGTGCTGAAAATAAAGTGCTGTCTGCTTTTCCTTCATCTGTATATTATTTCATCCTTGGAATGCAACCATTTTAATATTTATTCACTGGCAGCTGTATCATAGTAATTCCTTGCTCTAGTATACCTACATTTTCCCACGCCAGCCAAAGGATTAAATAAATCCCCTGCAGAAAATGCCTCAGGAGAAAAGAAAGACGAAAAGATTTCTCACACCAATTTTCCTAACATCCTGTTACATATTTGCCAAAGATTGGCATGTTTCTGGTGATTTGGTTTATGAAGAATCAGACTGGGGGTTACATTGGAGGTTATTCACTTCTTTTCCTTATTCAGAACAGCGGTGTGTTTTCACCATAAAACTCTAGAGGTCAATATTTTTGACAGCATAAAATACAAGTGGTGCCTTCATGACTTGGTAACCTCAGTCTGAGTACCTTCAGTTTGTTGCATAGCAATAGTTAGATTAATATAAAATTATTTTTGAACAAGTTTAGAAGCTTGAAAGCATTTTTGTTTATTTATTTCAAATTCATTTTTAACTAGCTTTGTCCTCCTGTAAAAACATGTTATGATGTTGTCAGCCCTGAAAAAGCAAGCGTCTTTCTTTTATCTGTGGAGTAGGAATAAGCGAGACAGTAGCATACCTTCTCACTATTTTGCCAGTAATTCTCAACTGTTGCCTAAAGAATCATTACTGCTGTTAAGAGCATGGCTTAATCTCCATGTGCACTTCCTCTTTTGTATCTTTGCTGAAGCTCCCATCCAGGTTGTTATTTGAGGTGGAATTCTTTGGTAATTGTGGCTATCTGTCAGCTAGGAGTTGGCCAGATATCACAAATTCATTTTGATAATCCTCCAAACAGCCATCAGATGGTAATAACTTTTTGCTAGTGTCACCCTGATCTGGATTTGAACTGATGACTCAGAGATGAAAGGCTCTGTACCCTAAATTGTCCTGTAATCTGTTTCCCTGCTTTTTTTAACATTCTAATCACAACAGTTTGACTTTTTCATTTTTCCTCCCCCACTTCTGAAGAGAAGGAATTATTTCGTTCTTTGAAATAGGTTCACTAGTGTGAATGTGTTTTGCATAGTCTCATATCAGTGTGTAGTGACCAGTGTATCTACAGGCTAGTCCATCTCTCCACCGCTTTCTCTCTCCGCTCTCCCCGCTCCCCCCCCCCCCATCTCTCAACATTTAAACTTGAACTGTATGAAAAAGAGAGAAGTTTTATTCCGGTTTGTTGCTTGGCTGTCCAGCAAATTAGGGTTCTGAACATGAAAGGCCACTAAATACCCATTTTTCCATTCTTGCATCCTTTTTTTTTTTTTTAACATCATAGCAATTTTTTTTTTTTTTTTTTTGACAACACAGGAAAAATTGGCAAATCATCATCCTAATCCTGACAGCACAGCTTCACCCTTCATAAACTGAGATTCACCCTTCATAAGCTGAGAGAACCCCTCAGTCTGTCGGAGAAGAACGAGAAGTCTAGAAGCTTTAATCTAATACAGGACAGGGGAAAAAAGGGTTATACATAGTGATGGAGCGAGCAAACATACATCTGCGGAAGATGGAAATCATACCTTCAGCAGGAAGTGTACTTCTGCTCTGAGTTGCGGAGAGCTTCAAAATTTATGTAGCATGTTACATGTCCTAATGCTGCTTTTGAGTTGGTGGCTTGTGATTGCAACATGTTAGTGTGACACAAAGCTTTATACCTAACCATTAATTTCCAAATCCCTTTACAAACGTTAATCTTTGCCTGATGATGCAATGTCACAACATAATTGAGTGTTATCTTCACCGCTGGCTAGTTTTGTTCAATTTTTGAATTCAGTAGCCAAACTGCCAATTATTATAATGGAAACAGGTGCAATATCCTCACCCACGTCATCTGGTCCCTTACCTGTGGGTGTAAAAGTGCTCTCATTATTATCTCCTCATTCTTGGATCTGAGTTCCAGTCTTGTATGCCACAAAGTGAGGCATGGGGCCATGGAGGAAATTAATTTTGATGGACTCTTGCGTTGGCAAATGTCAGTGTTGCGGAACACCCAAGGTTCCATTCAGAGTCTTGGCACCACTAAATGTGCGTGTATCCGGACAGTGGCTGAGCCACTTCCTATGCTGACTAACTAGCGTAACCTTTGGCCACCAACAGAATACACCATTATTTCTCAATTGCTGCTCCAATGAACACTGGTGCTCTGTGGCCATAGTGAAGGTGTTCCACAATTGACCTCAACCCTTCCCCATTGAGGGGTGGCAGTGGGGGAAGGGCAGCTGAGTTGGGAGGGAGGAAAGAGCGATGAACGTGTGCCTGGGAGATTTAAAATGCCTAAAACACTGCAAAGCTTCCAGGTGCCCATTGGCATCCGACACTGCCTTGCTCCTCTGATGCATATGAGGCATTTTAAATTTCCCACTGCTGTTACCACTGTCATCAAAATTGCTTGGACATAACTTTCACAGTAAGACTTTCTTTGTTGAAACTTACTCCAAGAATAAATGAACTTTATTCGAACAAGCAGGCTCAAAATTCCCATTAAAAGTTGAGTAATGTTTTCAGTTGTGTGCATAGTAATGATGTATCTTTTTTTTTTATTTTTTTAAAGAAATGCATGTTAGACTCACAGGTCTGACTCTAAGGTCAGAAGGGACCAATATGATCATCTAGTCTGACCTCCCGCACTATGCAGGCCACAAAACCCCACCAACCCACTTCTGTAATGAACCTCTAACCTATAACTGAGTTGTTAAAGTCCTCAGATCATGATTTAAAGACTTTAAAATACAGAGAATTAACCAGCAAGTGAGCTGTTTAATTTATAAAATTGTATTTAGTTTGGTTTTCTGAATCGTTTACACAGAAATGTGTAGTATGCAGATATTATGACCATTACAGCCAGTATATACCGGCTTTTTCGAGATAGTTTTCATCATGTGTTCCGTATAAATTAATTAATATCTTTAGATGTTCCCTGGTCTACTAAAGAAACACTGGTATACACTTAACAGTATGAGATGCAGCATGGCCTAGTTCAGTGGTTTTCAAGGATTTTTTCTTGGGACCCAGTTGAAAAAAATCATTTATGTCCACGACCCAACATTTTCATCTTTGACCAATGCTTTCCAGTCTTTCGGTGGCAGCAGCAGGGGGCACGGTGACTCAGTACCTGAGGGTCTGCAACCTAGTACTGGGTTGTGACCCGTGATTTGAAAACCACTGGGCTAGTGGCCTGAGAGCAATGGATTCATCTCCACTCTGGTACTAACTCCCTGTGTGGATATGGTCAAGACACATACTTCAGCATTTCCAGATCTGACAGACACCCACCTGTAGTGGTGATAAGCACCCAGTTTGGGAGTGTGTTCACAGTCCTTTGTCCATCCCCTGGGTTTGCTGCCATGTTTTGTGTTGGCCAGGAGTTCTTTAAATTTTTGGAGTAATTATTTTGCAGGTCTATCTGCCTATTCTCAGGCCATGCTATTAATACTACTGTCAGAATTGGTATCTGAATTCGTAATGTTCCTCCTAAAAGTAGTACATATTATTGTTATAGGTCTCTACTCCTTCCAGATCAGCTGTGGAATTTTTTCAAAGACACGCACATTTGATTGATGCATAATTTCCCTAGAAATGAGCATACAGAAATTAATTATATGTTGGTGACTACTTAAACTGATATGCCTGATATGGGCCCTTGAGCTGGCCAAAAAGTAATGGATTGTCTAGATAACTGAATACTACTAGATACCTTTCGATGGTCTTTGTGCTTCCATATAGAGACGAAGTCAAATAATTCTCCCAGGGTACAGTGTAAAGAAGTCTTGTAACTTTTTTTTTTGTCTGTTGAAGAATTCTTGTGACAAGTGAAGCTACTCGGAGCCACTTCACAAAGGGTATGTTTTATGTGCCCTACATAACTGTAAAAAAGTCTATAAATCTTTATGCTAGACTGAGAATACTCAGAAGAAGTGGGGAAAATAATTGGAGGCGGTAATTCTCCATTGGCTTCAGAGGAGCCTGGTCTACACTTACCGGCAATTATGGTGGCTGTCGATGGGAGTTAAGCAAGCCACGTAGAGAAGCTTGTGCAACTTAAGTCGACTTCATAAAGTCTGTTCTGTGCACTGTCTCCACTACCCTTTGTATTAGTTAAACATGAATTAATCAAATGTACTGTATGAAATCATCGTTTGGTTGACTGCTATCTAGCTTAAAACGTGGCATCTTTGCAAGTTTCTCATTCACTTGTTCTGGAACCGGAAGTTATCTGAAAGGTAGTCTGTCAAGAGTTAGGGGGGGAGGGAAGGGAGGATTATTTTTTTCCGCATTTGGGGTGCCCTGCTGAAAAGTATGTGTCTTGATACTGCAAAACCTTTAAGCATGTGCATTGTCACATTGTAATCCCTTCAGTGAGATGACTTTTATATCTAGTTACTATGTGTTTTCAAATGCACTGCTGGATCAGTGCCTAGAAGTGTAAGGCCACTTTATTAGTTGGGATCCATTAGAAGCTGTGTAGCAAAGACAAAGACAAAGGATGTTGATTAAAGTTTATTTCCATGAAAGGCTTTATTTGCAACATACGAGGTCGGCTTTGAAACTCGTAAGGACAAATCATGGAGGAAGGCTGGCAATTTAATTACATTATAGACATTGACAATTCAGTATCCACACTACTTGAACATGCAGTCTATGTGACAGACTATCTTGTGGGCAAAACCTATGCTGCAGGAACAAATACACACTAATGGAGTAACTCAGGAAACATCCCACAGATCCTCTCTTGTAGTCTTCTTTGTAAGGACCTTATTTCAGTTTTTTTCTGTACAGGGCTTCTACAGCAATCCTTCTTGTTGGTGAAGTTGGGAATGACTGATTCAGAACATCTCAGGAGACTTAGATTATGAACCTAGCGTTGAGAAATCTAAGTGCTGTTCCTATAGCTAGCCTAGCCTCTTTAAGAGTTAGGGCCACCTTTTTAGTTCTCTGTGGTTTATTATATTCTTTGCCTCTTGAAGGAGAGCTGGTAATTGGCATCAAACAGGCAGATCTGAGGAATGGAAAGAGGAGCATCTTTCCATTTGACTTAAGGAATTCAAGATTAGCAAAGGATACAGCCAAACAGAAATTCTCTTGGCCTTATTAGTATGTCTATGACTTTCAATAGGAAATATTCGCAGGTTTCTTTATAGTATAAATTGGGTGTTTTCATTCTCAGAATTAGAAAATAGAAGGGAAATGGAACAGCAGAAAAACCAATGGAAAATAATTTTTAAAATGGTCTACAAATTGGTAATTATGCTATAACATGGCTGTTTTATCTTTTTTTGTTGTTGTTTTACTTCAACTAAGATTTAAATCTCTCATTTGCAGACAGCTTCAAACATTTCCTTCTGTATAGTACATATTCCTTTACCTTCTAATTTTGAATATTTTCAAGTGCTATTTGAATACCACAAAATAAATATTTGACAAGAATTTCAAAACTTCAATGTGTTAGTTCTCTGGGCTACAAAAATGTGAAAATATGTTAAGCTACAGTACAAGTAACAGTGATAGAAAATTTATTTTCAAATGTTTGAGAGTCCTAGGATGGTTTGAAGGACTTGTCTTTTAATTAAAAGTGCCATACACTTAGCAAAAATCCATGTTAGTTGAGAAATCGATTTTTTTTTTTTTTTTTTTTTTTTTTTTTTTTTTTGAAAGCTGAGTTTTCTTGTATGGGGTAAATGTCACTCTGTTCATATCTTAGCTTTGCTGCAAGTCAGGACTTGTACTATTCCACCACGTTGTCATAGAAACGCAGCTAACTGTCATCTCAACTCAGGCTGCTGATGGTTTTATTTGTAGGTTTGCAGGATTATTAAAATTTAACAAAAATTATTGATTTGCTTTTTATTAACGCTGGCTTGTGTTTGCCTTAGAAGTTCAGGCTGCATAAAAGCTTTTCCTGATAGGAAAATATTTGTAAGATGTTAAACTCGGATACATTAAATGTGTTTGACGTTTTCCCTCTTATTAAGACTGTGATTGTCTGTAGCAATAGAGTAAACTTGTATATTTTTTTTACAAATCATTTTTCATTTCCTTTGTTTACAGCAATCTCTCAAAAAAATCTCTCATTCACCTTTTGCCAGATTTTTACTTACCACAAAAGATACCTGTCAGAAATGCATGAAGTGGGTACCTCATTGTAGCTAATATTTGAAGTTTTCATTTTATTTACACTTTCTTGAAGCCTGGCAGAATGGTTCAGTGCACAGAGTTTTGAGAGTATACATCTTTTGTATATGCATGTGCAGGAGAAGTTATTTAGTTTCCACTCATAAATCAGACAGGCAAAACTTATTTTCAGTGACTCTAACTAATGGCCCATGGATGGATGCTTTTATGCAAAATATTTAAGAGACTAGAATTAACTTTTCACATTGGTTGCACATATGATGTCTGGACTTCAGCCATATGTGGAATCTTATTATAAACACTAGATGCCTAGAATTGAATTTTTACTTCACACATTTATGTCAGGATGCACAGATCACTGATGCATTTCAAGTGTAGTCTTTGTAATGATGTAAGAAATACAATAATATATTTATTGCTGTAAAAAAGAAAAATAAATAAATAACTACTTTTTACAATTTTCATCTATTAACGATTTGGAAGCCCTGGTAACTTAGTTGACTTGTATATAGCACTCTAATTTGCCATTGTCATTCTGACTAGTAACAACTTTGTTCAGTGTTGGATTTACTGAATAAAATTGTTGCTTGCTGGACATTTTGACATTGCACTTCAGACTGCTGTGTCATGGTTGTTGACATCCCTCTATTAATTCTTTTTGTATTCTGCCATAAAACTCTCTAACAATTTTTAAAAGAACCTTTTCTTCCAGCATGTATAGAATAAATTGGTATGAAATATTGAATTTCCACCACAAGTTCAGATTTTTATTGTGTTTTCTGGAAAAGAACATATCATGATAACATGAGAGGTAATAGTTTAAACTATCTCAGTAATTTAGTATATTAAATGATCATATTGGCTTTTAGAACAAGAGAAAAACTGGTTTGTTTTTACATCAAGGAAGGGTTAAATAAAATAATGTGGGTTTTTTTGTTTCTCCATTGGGACTTATATAGCTTTTAAAATCACTAGACAAGGAAAAACATAACATATCTGTAGCCCCTTTCGTCTGAGGTTCTCATTATGCTTTATGAATATTAATTGTACCTTCTCCACTTCTTTTGAAGTCAGTCTTAGACTCATTTCACCCATAAGTGGGGTGGAACACCAGAGCTGTTTTAACAGTGCCCAGCAATGATAAACATCAATTTTAGGACAGGAAATGAAAAAGAATACTGTATTCAGTATGTATACAATAAACTTATTTTTTATCTTGGTATTCTCATTTTAATTGAGAATGAAAGATGTCATTGCAGATGTATTATTTCATAGTGGGGATATTTTGGAATGTATGGTATAAAATGAAGCTATTAAATATACATTTTATCAATCTGAAATATATATGGCAATAGGCCCTTTTGGTATAAACAAACACCTGAGCAATATATTGCACTTTGAGCATTCATTTATAAAAGGTACAAAACTAGGGCTTTTGCTTTGTTTTAAGCAGCTAGCAAAAAGATAGCAGAGTTGGTTTGAGGCTCTAGAACAGTGCTAGATCACAGTTTATCCATATGAATGATCTTTCTTGAATAGTTTTGCAGCAACATTACTACTACTACTACTACTACTACTACTTTTTGTTTGAACATAAAACCCATTGACATGTCTTATAAAGTTAACATATTCCTAGTAGATATTTTTATTTTTATTTACAGCATTTTGTGTCTATCCTTCCTACAGAGGTGCAGCATCAGGAAAAGGTCTTCAAGTTTCTTGTAATGTGCATGCTTCAACTCGGAGCTAAAAGTGGCTACAACTGCATACTTAATTTTTTTTATCATCAACTTTTCCATACACATACTTATTTCTTTTCTTAATTGGGAATCAGTAGCTTATTTAACAAAGTACCCATGTACATTTTTCCTGCTTGTTACAAATCAAATAAGTGCCTTTTAAACTTTAACTGTATTGATTTACTTATTTACAGTATTTATTTGCATCCAGAAGTCTGGTACCAGTCATTGGAATGATAAATGTAGTGGCTGTTTTTGAGAGGTCATAGGGAACCATGTATGGCTGTTTCTGTGTAGTAGTATTAGGGGATCTCTGTGTGGTATTTAAATTAAATTTTTAAAAAATCTCTTTTCCCTCCCTGTTTCTGAACTCAAAACATAGGAAGATGAGAGTGAAGAAGAACCCAAGCTGAAGTATGAAAGGCTTTCTAATGGAGTGACTGAAATTCTTCAAAAGGATGCAGCCAGTTGCATGACGGTGCATGAAAAGGTACCATACATTTTTTTTCAGGGTGTGGCTATACAATAATTGTTCACTTGCTTTATGAAATATTTATTTGTTTATATTTTAGCTCTATCAAAAATAAAGTTAGAGATTTTTGCTTGTTAAATGTACAGCCAAATTTAAAGATCATCTCTGCTATCAGTTTACTTAATAGTACCTTCTGTTGGACACCTCTCTCTCCCTAGGGGTAAGAGGTGAGAATTCAGTTTTCAGTATTTTATAAGGTGCAATGTTTATATGACCTACTGCACAACTTATTTCTAATTAAAAAAAACTGTATGATGAACTAGAATCAGGAAAAAGTCCCAACCATGATTTATCAAATACAGAATTCAACATCTTCTGAATCATTCAAAAGAAACTCAATCATGCCAGGGGCTGATTTAGTGGGAGAGGGTATTCATCTGTGGACGGCCATGGAAGTTTTGTTAATAAAACAAGAAAATAATTAAAATACATTAATTCCTGAGCCTTCACAAGCAACCTTGATTCAGTACCCTTTAACAAGGGGGTAGGACTCAAACCTTGTACTAATAGCGTTCGTCTAAAAGACACAAGAATGACAGAACACTGAAGATAGAAGGATATGTAGTGATGGGAATAAAAATACAGTTTTTTTGTGAGATGAGGATGGAATGGCAACTTCAGCTATGATTCTTGTAACTCTGAGTGTCTGCATCAGCTAAACAATTTTTTTTCCCTTTTTTTTGAATTGGCTTGCCTGGAATATTTTTCTAAATAAAATTGAAAGACAAGGCGCTGTGCATCTGAAAGTCTGTGGCTTCAATAACTGTTATCAAACAGATGTAATAATTATAATATATAAAAAGTTATTTTATATACACACGCACGCGCGCACACACACAAAGAGAGAGAGCAGTTATTTATAAATTTTCTGGTTATCAGCTATTATTGTAGTGTCTATCTGATATGTTGTTTTCTTATATGTTCAAGGTTAAGATTTATACAGTGCATTTCTTTACTCAAAATACTATTGCAGCTACTCCAAAGGCACTCTTTAAAGTAGTTAAAGTTCACATTTTAAATTGGAGATATTTTAAGTGTATGAATGGAAAAACAGTGAGTCTCTCTTTTAAACATTAAAAACTTAAAATCAAATAGATATTTTGAAAATTGGAAATAAACTGCTTCTGGTCAGGGGTCTTTTTTCAGTCTTACGGGAAAATTTTGATAGCCAACTGATAAATAGAATTATATAAAAATAAATAAAATATAAGTTTGCACAATACAGCCTTATCTATAGGGTCACAAAGAGTTGTTTTAAGTATCCAAATACTCTCAGATTTCTAGCAAACTAGATACACTATTTATGAGGAGGATCAATATTATTAGAAGCTAGGGGACCGGTCTTTTGGGAATTAGTCTATAACAACAGAGGACCTAAAAATGAAGGTGAAATGCAAGGTTTCTTGTGGGGTGAGGGTTTATCAACCCATATGAAAGAGTTGTCATGAATAAACTTAGTCCTATTGTACACGTAATTCTGAAAAGAACAATTTGGGTTTTGTTGGGAGTTCCAAAGTCTGACATATATTCAGACTAATTTCTCCCCAGAATTATTTTTTCTTTCAATGCTATAGCATCATATTTTCACCAGGCTCGCTGTCTGTGCTGGATGACTAATCGCCCTGGCACCTGGTGCATTCAAGCAGGCCTGTGCAGTGGAATAGTCATACCTAGTTATGTCTGCACACCTGATGTTTTATTAACCAGTATTGATTTTTTTTTACCCGGGGGACTTTTTTCTTCCTGAAAAAAGGCAACCTTGCAGGAGTGAAAGGCATTGCAGGGGATGAATTTCTAATGAACCCCTTCTTTCCCTTTTCTGACTCCTCTTTAATGTAGCTTCATATTTTAAGTGCTTGAACTGAAATTTCATTTTAAGCAATTCCATTTTGATAAATCCTTTTAAACCTTGACTTTCTGTAAGGTTATTTTTTAAAGATTGTGCTGCTTGACTGACACGCTTAGTAGTGCCTGTAAATTTGAGCATTTCATTATAGGTTGCAATGAAGCATGCTCACATGCAGTGAAATACAGAGAATTTAGGAGCCTAGACCATTTGAGTAATGCTAAATAGAGAATAAAGAAAAGCCATCTGTCATATATCAAGTAGTACTGAAGTTTCTACTGGTTTGTTTAGGGCTAGTTCATACAGTTAAACTAACTGTGGGTCCCTTGGAAATCATTTTAGTTATTACATCCATGAGATGTGTAGTTTTATGTACTTGTTCAAAACCTAATCATGAAAAATTATTTATCATCATTTAAAACAGGGTAAATGTATACGTCATTAAATACAGTGTCACAAAAAATAAACTGGATAATATTAAGTACATTAGATCTTTAAATAGCTTTCCATGTTATGGTCTTTTATGTAGTAATGGCCTAATAATTGGTAGCTTTCTTTTGGATATATATTTTAGTGGCAAAGAAGAGTTGTAAGTAAATAGTTTCTTAATTATTTTCACAGCTTTATTTTCAAGTGTGCATTAGCCCTTGCTTTCATGCCTGATTTTTAATTTGCTGCCACAGTCCATCAGGCAATGTGTACCGAGTGTAGGAACACCATTAGTTGTCACTAGATGAGGGTCCCCATGACTCATTCTGACAGCTAACTTGCATGATCACAATAATATGGGCTTCAAGCTCTGTTTTATTCTTTAGGTGCATCCAAAATAAGCTTCATCCCTTGAATATTTTCTTTCAAGTTGTTGTTAAAAATTAATCTACTGAACATCCTGGAGTTCTTTAGCTGTGTTTTATTTTTTGTGTTTTTAGTTGTAATGTATTTATTTAATCAGCCTCTTTCTCTTTTTTTCTTGTCACAGTTTTTGGCACTGGGCACACATTATGGCAAAGTTTATTTACTTGATGTCCAGGGAAACATCACCCAAAAGGTTGAGATTGTAAGTACAACATAATTTAGAACAAGTTTACTATTTCATACATGAGAGTATTTTACGTTCCAGTAAATGCATTTCTGGCTGTCAATATACCTGAAATTTTAAAAATATGTTTAAAAAACTCCTTTTAATATGAGAATGGAAAAAGGCACTGCAGCATATTCTTATGTGGATACACTTCAGAATACATGCAGGTTGTATTTATCATTATTACAGAAAAGGAAATACATATTTATGATTGTAATTAACAATGATCATCTACTCACTCTAGAGGCTCTTGACTTCCATAAGGTATTAGCTGGCCTATTAGCCGACTGTTGTTGATTGTTAGTATGTGTGCTATCAACTTATTGAGATGCCAAAAGTAATTGAAAATTGATTGATTGCCTTGCTAGTTCAGTTTATCTACTGCAAATATATAAAGCTAATATTTTATGTGAATGTTTTTGAAGCTTAGACTCTTAAGGGATTTATTGATTGAAGGAGAAAAGGCAGACTTTTTTTTTTTTTTTTAATTGTTGTTGTTGTTGTTCCTGGAATCATTGCGGATGAATGAAATGTTGAATTTAAAACTGTATCGTAAGGTATTAAATACGTGTTTTTAAAGTATGCAGGGGGCGAGTGTGTGTCTGTCTGTCTGTGTGTGTTTATGTACCCACAATAAAACAAAGCAAAAAGAAAGTAAAGTTTTTTTTTTTTCTGGCATTGTCACAAATTCCAGTGGGCAGATACTACTTTTTTCCAAAAGCAGCGTCAGCTTTTGTCAAAGTATCCATCACAAGATGTTGACATGTTTGCAGAAAAGGACATATGTTTTGAAGCTGACAGAGCTAGCTGCACATGAAAGGTGAAAGGTTATGTTTTTATTTTTCAAAAATCTAATTATACAATTTGTTCCAAAAAAATAAAAAATACCAAGAAAACCCCAGCCTGTCCTAGGAGCAACCTTGGAAGGAAATTTTATATATTATAGTGGTCAGAGTGACTGTACTTGAGATTACTGAAAGTCAAGTTAATTGTGTTCTTCTATTTCTTTTAACTTTGTGTGTTCCATCAGCCTGATGGGTAGATACTGACTGCATTTAATAGATTCCAAGGCCAGAAGGGACCATTATGATCTTACAGCTTGATCTCCCATATAACATAGGCTATGAAAAAGGGCTTTGATTGGCTTCCTTCCATTTTCTGCTTACTTTACACATGTGCTATTTGCCAAAGAGAGACATTTGCAATTTTACTCCAATCTGATTTATCTGAGAAAGATCAGATAAGAGTCTTATCTAGATCTGAATTTCTTCATTTATAAGATGTACATTAAGGGACTGACCGAAAACTTATTAATATTAGTTAGAGTCTTTACCCTGTATTGAGGCCTGAAATGCATGTGCTTGATAGTTATATTTATCCCACAGATAGTGTTTCAGGCATGTGAGACAGTGTCTTTCTTTTTATTGCACTTTGAAAGACTAACACATTTATTTATTGCATGAGCTTTTGTATAAGCTCATGGGATAAATAAATTTGTAACTCTTTAAAAGTGCCACGGGACTCCTTGTTTGTTTTGCTGAACTAGCTTAACACGGCTACCCTTTTGGAACTTTCCTTTTTGTTGCAAGTCTTCTCATTTCAGTCGCACAACTAGGGACTGACTAATACCCCAACCAGGGTCTGACTTTCACCCCAATCCTACAAGGTGATTTGCATGCCTGCACAAAAAAGCTCCATTGATTTCAGTAGAACATGTTGTGTGGACATAAAGTTTCATCTTCACAGATCCCATGCAGAGTCAGAACCTTAAAATAAGATCTCTCCCCTACCAAGAAACAGAGGGAAAAAACATTCTTGTCTCTCAAAGTGTGTGCACGCTTATGCGCATACACATTATTGACAGCTACTGTTTTGTATTTGTTAAAGTTAAGGGAGATTACGTAAGCATTTCTATTCTAAAGTCTGTTTTTCACTTGCTTATAACACTCCTAAAATTTTACTATTCCAGGCAGAAGTTTTCTAAGTCTTGTTTGTGTGTAAGGCTGATTATTTTTTTTAAATTCCTGATTAAAAAATGGTTCCGTTGATATACTGGGATTGAGAACATTGTGTGGTGGAAAATAAACTTTTCCGGATCAGTTTACTAACTTTTATTTTTTTTCTATCTTTTTTGAGTGGTTGTAATGCATTAGTAGTTTAGAATAGAAAGCTGAAGTTTAGCAAGGTTTAGGAAGAAAAGGAGGTGCCTTTTAAGATTTGATGAAAATTGTGTTTGATTTGACAAAGCGATGAGGGTTGAAAATTGTGGTATAATATAACACTTTGTATTAGTCACTCAGCATTCTTAAGCAAAGAGGGCTGCATGTGTGTGTGAAATGTAGCTGTCCTGAGGACCCGTCCCAAGCTTAGTATAGAATTCTTTGAATGCTGTTGCCTAAGATGGAGAGCTGCATGCTATTGAAGCAATACAGGCAGTTTGTCCCCATTTGAAGTGGCTCTTTTCATACCGAACCCACTGCTGTCCAGCTTGACTGTGTCTGAAGTTGCTTGATTACAAATAGAGACACATAACCATCAGACAGCATTCCTTCCCCTTTATTTTTCCTTGTCCACCATTTTGCCTCAGGAAGAAGATGGGAATCACACAAATCTCCCAATCATCCCCTTCAGAGGCATAAGGGTTTTTTTTTGTTTTTGTTTTTTAATGCTCTGTAGTAAGGAGAGCTTTTGCAGGGTTCTGTCTCTGAGTAGTAAACAGGCTGAAAGCCTGTTATAATGCATGGTGAAACTTATTTGAAAAAAGGATTGTTCAGATAAGTAGGATAAGGTTTCTCATTAAAGAAATGTTACTTCGGGTTGTTGAAATCTTGGATTCGTTTGCAGCCCTGGAAAATTAAGAACTTCAAGACTAAAATTTCAGATATCTTTTTAAAAAGTTGATTTTTTTTTTAGAAGCAAGTGTTTTATGTTGCATGGCTGCAGCAGAAGAAGCTTCAGCTTTCTTCTTTTAGTATAGAAAAAGGACACCAGCTACTCAGTCTGTCTGTTTAAAAGAAATGAGTTAAATGGCAGAGACACTCAGGGGCATGACTAGTACCCGAAATAACTTCTGTGGTTTTACAGCCATGTTACACGTTCCTTAAAATATTCTTTTCTTTCCTTGTCACTGTGTGAAAGACATACACAAACAGAGAACACTGACTATTCATGAGAGACAGTGAAAAATCACTGTACACAAAATACTGTCAAAAGCACAAAATAAGCTGGGGAAAAAAGTAAAAATAAACAAACCCTCAACCACCTTTCTCTCTAGATTAAAGTAATATCTTTTATTTGACCAACTTCTGTTGGTGAGAGAAACAAGATTTCAAGATTGCACATCTATGGTAATCTTATATAATGATAGTAGATAAAGACATTTCAAACACAGACTTGACTATATTGCTTTAGGACAAAAAAACAAAAACAAAAACCCCCCCAACCAATTTGCCCTTTAGTGTAAGTAGGCCGGGTTAACCACTATTAGGAAAACTCGTTCCTGGGTTGAAAAGAGAAAGAAATAGGGTGATGCCACTTAGAATCCTCTGGAAACTAACAGTTAATTTATGTGATTGTTATACAAAATAAGTGAGAGGTTTCCTCATTGTTTTTCCTTGATACTCTCCATTTGCCTTGTACCATTGTTTTCTCTCTCTCTTCCCACCCTCAGGAATACGCACACACAAGAACCTAGCTATCTACATTACATCTTCGTCTGTTTCATAATGATTAAAATTGACTTTTGATCCAAAACATGAGGCTGATCTTGGAAGACTGGACTCTTGAAGTACAGTTTCTTTTGTTCTTTGTAAAGCTTTGTCAAACTTGCAGGAGATGTGGGAGGTACCTTTTCAGAATCTCCAAACTGATTAATTTTGATTATATGCTGTCTGTTGAAAACTGAAGTAATTTGGTGCCTTTCTAATATACTTTGCAAATGAATGGGCCTCTTACGTGATAAATAAGTTCAATAGTCTTTAAAAGGGCTACCAGACTCCTTCTTTGTTTCACATAAAACTAGGCAGCTAGGAAGTAGCTGAGCATGTTACAGTCTTCCTTGTGTTTTAGCTACTGCTTTTTTTTTTTTTTTTTTAAACTCCTGTGAGACCCTGAGTGGGAAAGAAACTTTTCCCTGTGAGCCGGTTATCCCATAACTATGAATGTTGCTTCCAGTTCTGTGGATACTTGAATATGTACTGTACTGTACTTTATGCTCTGGGAGTAATTCCATGGAAGTAGTTGGGAATAATTTTAGTATGTACGGTAAATATTAAGCATATGCATAATAGTCTTTGCAGGATTGGGGCCGGAGCTTTCTGTGCCATTTTCCTGAAGCATTTGGTGTTGGTGAGAGGATACTGGATACCCGAGGTGAATTGGTGGTTTCATCAAGTTTGCAAATCCCATATTCCTAGAAACAGGAGTAGCGGGAATCTGCTGGGCCATGATAGGTTTGAAGAACTTCAGCTGGGAAAATTGATATGAGAGGGGTCGTCTTGTTGCAGGCCCTGCATTTTGCCGACCTCACAATTGCCAAGCTAATTTCCTACTACAGGCCCCCTTTCCTCACCTACGATCCCTTTGCTCTCATCAGCATGGCTGGTTTTGCTGGTGACAAGCACCTAAGATTAACTAATATGCATCCTGAAATCATGTGCATTTGACAAACTGGTGTTCTCTTGTATTAAGGTTCAGTGCATTGAGTGAGATGAAATGTGTCAACTGCATTGAAAATTACGACTAAAAGGGAAGGAAAAAAAAAGTTAGCTCCTCTGACAAAGAACAGTGCAGAAGCGATTTACAGTGTGTTAATTCCAAATGCCTCTACATCTTTGTTTCTGGCTTAGACTGTCTACCGTTGATTAATATAATTATTGCCTCAACTGACATCTTGTGGATTAAAGACTTGTAGTTACAAGGAAAGCTGTACAAACATTTAGTTAAGTAACAAATCAAAAACCTTTTCAGGGACAAGAAGAGCTACCCCCTTTTCCAGGTGTTTTGATAAACATCATGTTTTAAAACCAGTGCTTTTTTTGGTAAAAGAAAAGGTGCCAGTACTCGGCCAGGAACCTGGGGCCGCTAGCTGTGGGGAAAAAAAGGTGCCGGTTCTCAGTACCCTTGAGTACCATTACAAAAAAAGCCCTGGAAAACCAGGATGGTAACTAGGCTTGGTTTGTGACAATGAAGTCCTGTGTTTGACGCTCAGCTGGGGAAATATAAGCTATTTTACAAGTAGGATCGTTTTTAATTTTGGATTTTCAAAGGGGAGGCATGAGTGCGGAAAAATTTAAATAATGTTTTAAAGCAGTCTTTTGGTAGGAAGAAATTGAGATCTTTTTAGCATGTAACATTTCCGAGAGAATGCAAGATCTAAGGAAATTTTTTAAAAGTGTGAAATATTTAAGAGCTACCCTTACGTTGTGGAATTTTTTTAATGCATGCTTCACATGCATTGTCTGATAGAGGCAAGCTAAAAATAATTTTTATTTAATTGGGATGCAGAACAAAATAGTCACTCGCTTGTCTCTTATGATCTTGAAAATTCAAAAGTGGTTTGTTTTAGCTGTTGAATAATTGCATTTAAGTCCTGTTAAAGTTTCAACACCTCCTGGCCAATAGCTTGCTTCCTTCGAGGTACAGTATTTCAGGTTATCTTGCTTCCTTCGAGGTACAGGTTATCTTCTTCAGGTTGCTTCGAGGTACAGGTTATCTTGCTTCCTTCGAGGTACAGTATTTCAGATACCCTGCTAATATACCTGATGTCTCAGTTTGAGAACGAATGATGCTAAGACTTTTGAGGATGACCTGAAGCCACAGCTTTTAAAGGACTTCCTCTCAGCAGAAAACAGAACTTCAACAATGAAGCAGCAGCCATTGCTTTGTTCTGATGCTAGGGAGGATACAGAACCCATCCAATGGCTGTAGGAGATGTAATGTGGCATTCTTCTCTGAGTAAGATAACTTTTTAATATGTGAGTGTATAATAAAGAAATTACTTTGAATGGAACTTTTGTATTTTTTTAGTGTTAAACTCTTCATGTCACTACTTTTGATAGGATCCTTAAAATTCTCTGTTTATTACTTTAACTACTGATTTTAGTTGTCGCTGTTAGACAGTGAACGAAGATTTAGTGGTGAAATGAAATGAAACGGAAGAACAGAATTTAAGGTAAAGAGCAATTAGATGGAAAACCTATCTTTTCTATAAGATCTACCAGAATTTCCTGATTACTTTGTGGTGTAGATGTAGATGTGAGCCTCGTATAGCCTTCCAGAAAAGATGGTGCTCTGCTTTTTAATTTTTAAGGAAAATTAATAAAAAAAGATTGTAAGTTGTGACACAAGCTAATTCCCCTTCCCAAACTTCATTTTATTTCCTCTCCAATGTGAGTTAATGGCAATTATCTGGCCCAACCTGAGTTTCCTGTTTTTTTTAATCCTCCAATATCACAGCTTTAGGTCCCTATCCTGCTCTAATTTAAATCACTGGGAAAATTCTTATTGATTTGAATGATTTAGAATACAGTGCTGTGTCATGTAAGGGATGTTCTTGTTGATTTTAAAGAACCTCCTTTTGGACTTTGATCTTAAGAATGTCAATTGTATGATAATCAGGGCAACCAAATAGTATAAATCTATTTGAATGCTTCTGTAGAGATTCAGAAAAATCGAGGAGTGACCTGTGTATATTTTTATGAGTCAAGATTTTTTTTCTGTGCTATAAGGAGAGATTGTGGATTTTTTATTATTACTATTTGTATTACCTAGTACATAAAAGCCCTTGTTATGACCCTAGTATCTGACTGTGTTAGGCACTGCATAGGCACAGAACAAAAAATCATCCCTGATCCAAATGTGGACATTAGATTGCTAATGAACTGAAATATTTGCATGGGGTCTGTGGTACTGTTGAAACTTCTCAGTCTTCAAGTGATTATTCTTCCTAATAGTTCAGCCCAGAGCAGAACCCTTCTGGGGTGGAAGTCATTACTACCCTGCCCTTTCTATATTACTAGGCAGGGTCTTGACAAGTTAAGATGAAATATTAAACAGCCATTGAACTGTTCTAGGGTTTAAAGAGGTTCTTTTGACCAATAAAGAAAGATACAAAAAGCCTTTGTGGGTATTTTAAATACCCTTTTCCTGTCCATCCTTGTCATTTGTACTTTTGGAGAAAATTTTGATTAAAATGTTGGGAAAAGGAGAAGCAAAGAGATTAGACTGACATGGGGACATTTGCAAGACACAAGAATGGTTTATTATGGGTATAAAATTTTTATGCCCAAGGAAAGGACTGCACTGATCCAAAAGATAGAAAGAAGTTGTATCTAAGAGTTTATTTTCATTTTTTCACTTATAATCTCCTCCTCCTTACCATTATTTATTTATAAACAGGAGCCCCAATCAGGGGTCAGGGCATGTGATATGTGCAATGGTTGCTGCAGGAAAGGTTTTAAATTAGAATTGGGAGAAGAACTTTCCTTGAGAATCTCTCTGATTTTAGATATGATTTACAATGTAAGAGAGTGTCAGAATCACAGTTTTATGGCCTCTCTAATCTGAAGTCTAAGTCCAGTATTCCTATATTAGGTTGCGTCTACACTTATAAATTAAGTCGACTTAATTTACCCTGCGTCTACACTACAGTTTCCTTAAGTCGATTTAAGCAGCTTGCTTAAGTTGACTTAAGGAAAATAAAGTCGACTTAATTAAAATTAAGTCGACTTTATTAAACCTCCTTTAAATTTGACCTAGTGCTTAAGTTGACTTTCTAAAGTCGACTTAAGCCAGTGTAGACGTGGGGTAGCCCTAAGTCGACTTAGGGCTACCTCAGGACTACACCAATGCCCTCCCTGCCGGGGGGGGGGGACACAGGACACAGGGAGAGCCTGGTATGCCCCCCCCACAGGGCAGGGCAGAGCCCTGCCCACCCTGCCCCTATGCCCTGCCAGGATCCCTGTCCCCCTTTGCCCCATTGTACCTATGTACAATGGGGCAAAGGCTGAGCCCCCTGGCATTGGGCAAGGGGTGCCCCCCCTTGCCCCCGTGGACCTGCCCTAGGTCCCTCTAGCCCCACAAAGTCAATCTAGAACATGCAGTGTGGATGCTCTAGGTTGACTTTGTAAGTTCCCCTTTAAGTCGACTTTAATTTTAAGTGTAGACGCACTAAGTCGACTTAGTTAAAGTCGACTTAAATTAACAAGTGTAGACATAACCTTAGAGTGCAATTTGCCTTTTTGCTAATGCTCTTTGTTTTAATCTAGTCAGTGGTATTCTTTAGGGTTTTGGGAACTTGTCTGACATAGTAAACTCTGCATACTTTTTATTATTATTATTGCAGTTAGATGCTTAATTTTTAGTAGTTCATAAATTTAAGTAAACCAACAAAAATGTGCCTTTTGTTTAAATATGTTATTTACAGCTTGCAATAATTGTGCTGTTGTTTAGTATATAAAGATACCAAATAGTGTTTTCTGGGTGTTTTGCCAGTTAAGGTCTAGTGGTATGCCTGCACTCATCTCTTAAATACTGTTGGCCATCATGTGTCACTTTTTTGTGGTGTCGGGCATTTTGCTAACAACCATGAGTAGTACTGCGCATCCTTCAGGTTAAATTAATCAAAATCAGATTGTGAAATCTGTGTGCTCACCCACTGATTCCATCCTACTGTGTTTTCCTCCTTTTATAGTTTTAACAACCCTCTCACAGTGGCGCTCTATACAGGCTGCATATGTTCTCCTGAAGAGATGATTATCCTCCTAAAATTAAATTGCCTTTCTTTAATTAACTATTCTGTTACTGCTCAAACATCATCCTATTCTTCCCTTGACACAGTGTGTGTCACCTTCTTGGAGCTCCAATCTTACTAAAGTCCTGACTTTTCGACTTGATCATTGTGTTGGTATCAGTTGAACTATCTCAGGAGCAGTAGCAGAGTTAGTCTGTGTATGAGCAAAAATGAGAGTCCTATGGCACCTTAAAGACTAACAAATTATGCCCAAAGAAATTTGTTCGTCTTTAAGGTGCCACAGGACTCTCATTGTTTTAGCTGAGCTATCGTTGCCATTTCTTGATCCATTCAAAAGCTCTGTTTTGGGTCCACCTATCATGCAGCTCTGGCATTAATAAAATCTTATTTGTATTAAAAACATTTTCCTAGTTAGAAAGTAAAAATCAACTGAATTGTTGAGAGGACTGTGCTTGTTATATATGTGATATTAATGATGGAACTGTGGCCCTTTGTTTCCATTTAAAACGAAAAGGCAGTTCTTTTAAGAATAAAAAAATGACATAACAGGGATATAACATGAAGGAAAAACTAAGATGTTATTCCCATGAGAGTAAGGCAATAGTTCCCAACCTGTGGTCTGTGGAGCACTGGTTGTCCACAAGGATACTGGAGGTTGTCTGTGGAAGGGGGAAGATAATGTAATAATAATATAATCCCATGCACCTCTTCTGTATTGTATTTGAAGTTACATTATTATTCACACAATGTAATTTGCTTCACAAACATCCTTGTGTAATAGGTGTGTTTTTTTTAATATCCGTTGATATACAAGTTTGATTCCCGTCAGCCATAGGCTATGATAAAAATGTTCAAAACTGCTTGCTTACATGGTGGTTCATAAAAGCTTTGATGAAGATGTAGTGGTCCACATAAAGGAAAGGGTTAGGGACCTCTGGGGTAAGGTATTGTTGATCATGAACTTTGTACATCTAATACAGGTTTCCCTTCTGGAAGATGACTTTTTAAATAAATAAGACATGACGGGGGTATGGTTTGTTTTTTATTGTAGCCCTGGTAGAATGCTAAGCTCAAACAATTCAGATTGGTCATGGGTGTTAATGCCCTGAACGTGACTTGGGTAGCAACAGTAGTTACTTTCAAGTTGATCCTGGACTTTGATACTCTGAAGGAGACTAACTCCACCCACCCCTATGTTTCACAGGGAAATAAAGAGAGGAAAGTGTGGAAATCTGTATCTTCACATTTCAATACTCAGAATACAATCCTTTGTCTGCAAACTACCTACCAGTTGTTACGGATTACCAGAAGTAGGCAGACACTGTATGACATTGGAGTTTGAAGATAGAAAATCTGTAACATGATACATATGTGGAGTGGGGTGGGGTGGGGTGGAGGGACAAATGGAGAATGAGTTTGTGTTGTGGTTTGTCCATGTTAAGTATATTGTGGAGGTCTTTCCTGATATTGAAATAGAGCTTTTTAATATGTAAATGCATTTGAAAAATTGTTCAGGATCAGTTCAGCTTTACATTCCTTATCACACTGCCACAATTAGGATACTGCATATGATATGCCACATGCAGTAAGTTACAGTGCGCTTTGAATTATAAAGTCTTTTCTCATGTGAGTGCTCTCATATTCTTCACCATCTTTTTGGTTTGCAAATGCAGCTTAGGATCCTACTGAGAATGAGAAACCTGAGTTGATCATCACCGAGGATCTCTCTGTCAGACCATGGTATGGCTTTTCAGATATGACTGCAAACAAAGGAAATTCCAGAATTGGCCTGTGGGTAACCAAACAACGTAGAATCCCTATGGACTCAACAAGCAGGAAGCTTGAAATTTTGTTTTCACATGTATCCTCTTTTGATGCTCAGTTGTGCAAATATCTAACTGCCAATAACTGGAAATATCCATGGAAAATTGCATTTTATTTGTAGTCAGTGACCTGAGCTTTAGATTAGATTGCTCCAATGCTTGGATATTTTTTATTCTCAAATAGCTCAGGAGGAGTTCTATTTATTTTCCTTTCAGGCAGGATATATACTCCTCATATGTCTCATTCCTATATAGTAGATCTGCTTCTGCCTGATCCAGTGCTTATGACTCTCATTGACTTCTGTGGCCATTGGAGCAGGCACCTAGTCTACAATTCATCTTTAGAAAATGACTTACACAGTTGATTTTATAGGGACAATCCTGATATTTGGGGCTTTTTCTTATATGGGCACCTATTATCTCCCAACCCTGGCCTGATTTTTCACACTTGCTATCTAGTCACCTTATCCTTAAACTTATCTGCCTATATTTGAATGGCTGGATTAGAGAGGAGTTGTTGGGTTTTTTGGGAGGAGGGAGAGGGGGTTGGTTTTGTTTTCTTGTTTGTTTCTTTGCTTGGCCTCAAAACTTTTTTTTTTTTTTTTTTTTTTGCAAAGATCTTTGAAATCCTACATGTAGCTGGAAGTGCTGGTTGAGCACTGCACACCTTTCAACCTTCCAATTCTGATGTCACTAAATCTTGGGAAATCTGAGGTAGCTAAACTAAAAATGGCCATGGTTTCAATCTGTCCTGTGAGAGGCAGAAACATCCTCAACTTCCACTAAAGTTGGTTAGATTAGAGGGCACTCAGCGTTTCACAGTAGGTGCCTTGCACTTTTCATGTTCTGGCTGTAATACTCTGTGGATAACTCTTACGGGGCAAAATACTCTTTGATTTTCCATGACTTCACTTTGATTTTTTTTTAAAAAAGATGGTTGCTGAAGCTACTATTTTACATTATTTTTTTTGGTATTTTATCCTTTTCCTAAGAGAGACATGTCTGACAAGAATGTATTTTGTTGTTGTTCAGCAACAAAGTCATTCTCCTTCCTCAACTGTGGGCATGCCATATGTAAACCAGTTTGCTGGAGATTCAGTTTATTCAAAATCTATCATTAAAGGGTGTATCTGCCAGAATTCTTTGGGATTTCTTCCAAAAATAACAATTCCTTTTGTTTTGGTACTTTTTTGCAATCTGATCGGTAAGGGGCGTCTTTCTCTCTTCTACCAGCATCACTACCAACTAGTTACTGAAAAGAATGAAAATATCAGAGTACTTGTACTAAGCTAGTTGTTGATTCTTTCAGTGGCTCAGGCGTTTGTAACTTAGAAATACTTCAAACTCATTTCCCCAGACCACATGTTTCTAATGATTTTTTAAAAAAGGGATGCAAGAGAAGGCTTTTCTATATAGCTGTACTGTTTTTACTGGTCTTTCACAACAGAAACCATAATAGAAAAAAAATCTAGTTGTTGTATGCTGTGAGCTGGGAGTAGATGCAAATGATGCTGTTCTTGAGATGGGTATAGCAAATGATGAGTGTCTTGCATTGCTGAAATGACGCACAAGCAGGGATGGCAAGCTCTGTAAGGGAGTTCTTTCTGTTTTCCTTTGGCCAATCAAGGAGAAGGAGTAGCTACACTGGAAAGCCTTCAGGGTAGCCAGATTGGCAAGAGACAGAACAATCTACAGAGGAAAGGAATAAAAACCTTGCTTGTGAAATTGAAAACTAGACTAGACAGAGCACTAGGAGAATAATAGCTCAAGAAAAATTCTGCACTGATAATGACATGAACTTTCTGACCTCGTAGATCTCCACCATCAGTTGCTTCTCAAATTATTAATAAACTGTGGTTCTTCTCACATTTTCCACCCCTGGAGTAAAATGCTTCAGTATTCTATGGAATGGAGTAAGGATTACAAACATGTAACCATAGCCCTTTTCTCCAAGTAGCTTCTGTTGTCTTCAAAGGTTTTGAGGTCAGCTTTGAATAGTTCTCAAAGATCATTTCCTAATTCAAGAGAGCAGATCAGGAAATTAACATTCTGAGATGAATACTTATTAAAGTTGACCATAACGGAATACCATTATTCTAATAAAAATAATTAGAAGAAAGCAAATTCAGGAATGTTCCTAACTTTTACAGATTTAGAACCCCCTACTCTATATTGGGTCACCTTATCTGCTCATATCCTTGTCAGCCAGCAACTTCTCCTCAGGTGTTACCAAAGTCTCTCCTCCCCTTATTACACCTCTGTTTGTGGGGCCTCGCTTCCTCTGGTGATTTTTCTGTTTAAATAGAGTAACCAGCAAGTAGAGCCAGACTTACTGGATTTAATCTTTGAATTAATCTTTTGGCACCAAAACTAGACCATGGATGAGAAATCGGGGTGGGTGGGTTGGATGTCTGTGTTTGATACAGGGTTCACGGAAAGATGTGGCTCAATGCAATTGCACTGGTCAGATGGGCCTAAAGCCATCAGTGTTTATAACGGATGAAGGACTCCGTTTTGGATCTGTCACAAATAAGCTGGAAGCCAAGCTCTGCTAGAAATCCAGCACCAGGATCTCCATGTCGAATTATTTCTAATAATTGTGCCTGTTTTGTCATTCCGAGGCAAACCTACTGATTCTGCTCCAGATTTAGAGAGCTCCCCTGTTAATTTTTCATTGTAAAATAGTTTTGTGCCAGTAGTTGACAAACAAAATTAAGGAATTCACTGAAGTGGAAAATATTGAAATTACAGTAGCCTTCCCTGTCTTTCTCGCTCTCACCTAACCTATACACCTAACTGAGATTTAGACAAACATTCTTGATCTTTTTCTTCTCCTCAGCTTTAGAGGAAATAATGGCTTATTCAGAACCCTAGATATTGCTATTCTTTTTCTTCTAACCAATGCAATGTGAATTTTTATTTGGAAAATGAAGATGCATGAACTTTTCAAAAAAAATGGTCTGGAGCAAATATTTCCACTTTCTTTACAATCCCTTAATACCAATATTATTGGATATGGGTTTAATAAATTTATTTAAGATTAAAATTTGAATCTAAAAAAATTCAACATACTATTTTTTCTTTGCCAGTGGTGGAAAACTATTTATACTTGTAATCCTCATATTTCACAGTTCATGCCACTGCATGAAGTTTCTAAGATTCCTATTTTTTTTTTTTTAAATGCAAGGTTCTCCATTTGCCATAAATTATACTTAATCACTGAAGTAGCATCTGGATTCACTAGTGAGGCTGCTTGTTCCCGTGCATAGACACTGAATTCACTGACACTCTAGCGAAGTTAAGATTTGCTCTAGATAGCCCGCTGCATTGAGACCTCAGTGTGGGCACATAAAATGCATGGCTTTGGATTTCTTCTCACACAAGTTATTTAGTACAAGACGTTCGGGTGGTGTGAGTACATTCATAGATTCAACTTAACATACTTAGAAACAGTTGACAACATTCCAAACTTCGGGATTAACTACGGTAGTTATTTTGTGGGGAAAAGCATTGTTCATCGTCTTAACACACTGGGTGCTTGGTCTGCTTCTTGGAAAGGTGAGAGAGTCGTCCAGGTTTCCTCCCTTTTTCTCCTCAACCATCATTTCACAACCTGAAAAAGTCCCCAATAGTCTTCCTTTCTGGCAAAGTAGACTTAATGGAATTCCTTCTGTCATTGGCTATTGAAGTTGCTGAACTTGCTCAGAAGGGCTCAGGGGAGAATAGTAGTAATACTTAGCACCTGTATAGCCATATTTATCTTTAAGCTACCTATAGATAAGAACTAACTCTTTACAATGCACTAGCTGATGTGCATATTAGCATTCTCCTTTATGGTTGGGGAAACTGAGGAAGTGCTATGAAATGTCCGACTAGAGCTAGCTTTCCCACTGCATAGTGCACAAGGTTTGTGTTTCTGGACAGACATTTGCTTGGTGGCATCACAACTACAGAAGGTTTCTTCCTTATTAATCACAGCTACTTTTGTGACTTTTTTTTTTCTTCTTAATCATTTATGTTAGGCTAGCGCCTACAGGCCTCAACCAAGTTTGGAAACTATTACAACATATAGTCAAGATTGGTCAATCACTGTCCCAGTGAGCCTGCAGTGTATAAGTGGGTTGGTGGTTAATATTGCTGTAAGTTGCAGAAAATATATCCATGCTTAGTTTTAAATACGCATTCAGATGCCATAATAATGGGCACAAATATAAATTATTAAAATAATCAAGAGGCACCAGCAGGAAACAATTTTTTATTTTTTTTTTTGGAAAGATTAAATCTCAGGAATTAGTAGCAGTTGGCTTTGGACACAGGATCTGACAGTATTTTTGCATGCTTAATGATCTTGTGTTAGCACAGTAGTTTGTTCTTGGACTCGAAAATGATGATCACATTGTATTGAAGAAAAAACTCTGAATCCTTCTCTTTTGGAAGTGTTTATTTGCTACTGAACCTTGGGTTAGGTTGTGTTTTGTTAAACTATGAATGGTTTAAGAAATGTCTTTTAAAGACTGGATGGAAATGCTTATTAGCTCTGCTGTATTATCAACGGGGGCCTCTTAAAGCTGATTTTACTTTTCCATACATATGATCGAGCCCTAGATTGCTTTTCACACCCATAATACGTGTATTGCTTGCCCACTAACCATGGCTAAAAGGCATGGAGTCACAGACAACTATTAAAACGTTTAGATTTCTAGCTTGTAAATATTGCATGTCTCATAGAATTCAAGTGAAATCCAGTCTTCAGTTTCTTATTCATTCCACTTCATATCCATGGGGATGCAGCATTTGTGAAAGAATCAATTATCCATTTGTTAGTCAGAGGAGCTTTACAAATTATACATTAGCAGATTGATTTCTGAGGTTCACCATTGGGGGACTGATAGTATAAGGTGGGATGATGATGAGTGTCAAGGGAGAAGGAGTTGCCACAAAGAACACAATTAAAAGAGGCTTTCTGAATGGCTGTGAATTTATTCCTAATTGAAGAGCTGACATAATCCATACTAAGTGTATTTATTTCAGGCATTTTACATTAGGTAATTGATTATCACATGAGAAGCATTTGTTGGCAGCTACTTGACTTCCTTTCTTTCAAATTTAGGGTTTTGCAAAAGCCTGTATTATGTAGAAGATGCCTACTGGCCACTTTTTTTCCTCCTTTCCCTAAACTTCTTTTCCCTCCTGTTAAGGTAATGTTTTTTGTTCTATTGTGTCAGCTTGACATTATTGATTTTGAACAATCAAACTTACTTATATGGTCCAGAATTCCAAACATGTCGCTATTAGAAATAAAATGGCAGCTAATGGAAATTCAGATGAAGACTCTCCCTCCTGCTGCACTGCATCTGCCCACACTTTCTTTATGAAAATCTGGTTTTGTTCTGACGTGAATGATTTAGTCAAGTCCTTCTTAACTGGAGTGGATCCTCTGTCCTGCCAGGGTTAAAGCACACTGCTTTTGTTCCATGTTTTTAAATATTTGGTTTAACATTATTTATACAGTGCCCTAGGTATGGTTGGTGCTTCACAAACTAGTAAGTCATGATTCCTCCCCCAGAGGATTTACAACCTAAGGATCTGATCCTGTAAACGCTTACTATCTGTTATAGAGCAAGGGTGTAGCCAGCCCCTCTTTTTTGGCCAGGCCCTTCAAATGAAGGGTGGGCCCGGCCAAGAGCAGCTTCCAGTGACTGGAAGCTGCCTCTCCCAACAGGGGGGGGAGCTAAGGAGGGCAGGCCTTAGGGCCAAGTGGGTGGGCCCCGGCCCACTCTGGCCCACCTGTGGCTATGCCCCTGTCATAGAGTTAACTGTTTTGAGTAGTGTCATTCTCACTTTGCCCACTTCAAAAGCGTATTGCCCAGTATATTTATAGCATAGGGCCCGAGCATCTCCATTATTATTCACTGAATAATATTTGGTGTTTTTGATGCATGGGTTTGAACTTTGCTTCCATTGTTTATAATGTTGGGGTTTTTAAAAAGAAGCACTGGCTCATAGATTACGAGTTTACCTTTTTTCTTCTTTAAAAGAAAGTAATTTGAAATACATCCACTTAAAAAAAATACAAAACAAAAAATACCCTGCATCCCACTCAGTAGTCTAATTTTTCCTTCATATTTTAATAAGGTAGCGAATAAATGTTTACTATCTTCCATGGACCAGCTCCTTCTCTTTCATTTTTATGTTGAGTAAAGGTGGCAGACTATGTATAGACAGTTTTGCCCTTTTCTACTTTTAAAAACCTGTCATGAATGCTAGACCAATAAAACTCCTGCATGCACCAGTTGAAATCAAGCTCAAAAAACCAAAAGACAGCAGCTGTGTGTGTGTGTGATGATGGGTGAGTAAAAAAAAAGACCTGCACGGAATGTTTTTGTTTTTATTTTCTTGTCTTTTAAATTTGTGATATTTTCCCCCTCCACTATTAATGTAATGAAGAAACTTAGGAGCAAGAAGGAAAAATGGACACCATCTTTGTGCTTTTCTTGTTTGCTGAAAAGCCAACATTCTCTACAAGCTGTTGACAGATATGAATGTGACTAAATGCAAACTGGTCCTTGTTGGTTGGTGCATTAATACAGTTTATATGGATTCTTATTTAAAAAGATGGCTTGGCGCTACTTTTAGAAGTGCTTCATTTTTAGATAACTTATCTAGCCTTTTGCTATTTGTTGTCTGAATTCAAGAAGAGCTAGATAACTCTAGGTAAGGTTAGGATGGTTAACAAGTAGTACATAGCTTTGGTAATTACAGGCTTGATTGTTGTTTGGTTCTGGACTCTCAAGTTCCTTGTGTTTTGTGTAGGTTATAGGTTTTTTTAAACTCATGGGTAATTCCTTATTTTAAGAAGTGTGTTTAATATTCACACTTGACTGTTTAAAAAGAATACAGCATTTTCAGATTACATGCTTATCACCGCTCACTGAACTCCTGGTTGCAGTTGCTGAGATTACAAGTCAGGAAAATTGTCCAACTGCTGACCCACAAACTCAACTCATGCTTTGAAAAAACCCATCCACATTCTTTTTTGCTTTGTGCATCATCGCCAGCTAGAATGCTTCTGCAGTTGAAACTTAGCTGCCAGTTTGGTTGACGAGCAGCAAGTACATCTGATTTTGATTATATCCACTTTGATCTTCCATAGCTGTAGTCTCTCTGTAGTGCAAATAACAATAACTTTTTTTTGTCATGAAAGCAAACTGATATGAATAGAAGATACAGACAAAGCAGTTATGTCTAGTAAAACAAGATGCTGGTTTTACACCAGAACATCTTGAACCCTAATCTCACTTTTATATAAAAATGTTAATGATTCCAACGCACAGTGTAACAATGTGAAGAAGTTAATTGGAAAGTCTGAATGCTGCCAAGTTTGCAAAATTCTAACTCACACCAGGCCTTTGTCTACTTTAAAAACATATTTGAGTTTCTAGCCAACTATTTGTGCCCTTTAAACATGCCTTGCATCCACCCAAATGTGCCACAGGTGTTTTAGCTATCAATTAGCTTTGAGCAAAACTAATACTTCACCGTATTATTATTTTCTACCAGGGCATTACTCCTGTGGGTGGAAATTGCTGATACCTTAGCTATGCACAGATTTGTTTCCCTACCATCCCACAATGCATTTGTCCTTGCTTATGCAACCTATCTGGTCTGCTTTCTGTATTCCACTGCAGAGAAAACATACCTGTACAATATAGCTGTGCACATGGTGGAGATCAGTCATGTGCTATTTCAACATAGTCAGTTCCCTTCAATTCTGTTGGTGGCATGTCCAAGAGTATGCCAGATGGTGCCAGCTGTCCTAAGGATGACATTTGGGCACCATTGGCAATGTAGGAAGATGAAGAAATACTGGAACAACTGATCCCATTCATTACAATTTGCCCTGTGACCAGATGTCTGAGTGACGGTGGCCAAGGTGGATGTTCTTGCATCAAGAAGATAAAGGAATTTAAGGGTTCTTTGTAAGAAAGCCATGACGATAAAAACAGTAGGTCCGGCTCAGGGCAGAAAATGTGCCCCTTTCATGACACACTTGACTGAATCTTCAATATATACTTCCAAAAAGCCAGAGATGTTTCTGGATAGGACAGAGCATGGAGGAAGCCACAGAGGCTGAAGTGCTATTTCTTAGGCCTTATCTTACAATGGAAACAGAGATGACTGCTTGCTGCTAGTTGTGCAAGAAAGGTTTTGAAAAGCATCTGCGAGGCTGAGTTGAGGGAGGAGAGGGGAGTTCCCACATTACTTGAGAAGATGCCAGAGACCAAGGCCAGCTGTTGACAGAATTTGCTTTAGTGGTTCTGCACACCTTACACCTGGGACAATCAGTTCTGTGCCATAGTAGAAGCTAACTTTTACCAGAGCACTGTTTAGGACCTGGACTGCAACCACAGACTGTTATTGAGGTCTGCAATGAGTGGCAGTGGTTGCATAATGTAAGATAAAGGAGATGTGTGTGTGCGCTGAGGTAGCCCCTGCATTCCCATGCCAGTCTACCAGAGTGAGAATATAGCTCCCTGTAGAAAAAAGTGGCAATTTTCCCTAGCAGTAGTTGGTTCCCTGGAATATTGCCCACTGGTTTGACACCAGTTTGGGGTCAGGAAGACCATAGGGAGTGGTTTTGTGAAAGTTTGCATGATAATATATAGTGTGATGCAGGAAGGATATGTTCCTTGTGGCCAAAATGCCAGAGATCATTCAGGGGTTTTAAATAGTTGGGGCTCTTGAACTTAGCTGAAGCTGTGGATGAAACCCCGGTGTCCATTCAGTACCCTTTCCCATCACTAACCCAGTTGTATGTTACTTGAGGGTGCGAGATGTGAGCCTTAACCGATCATGATGGCTGGTGGACACGTGCATATGGTGGGCCAGAAAAGGACGTTGCCAGAGTTCTTTGAAAACTGAGGTAATAACAAGTTAACATTAATGCTGTCTGTCCCCATTGTGAATCATTGCCTATCCCTAATGAATCCATTCCCAGGTTCCACACATATGGAGAGGTGCTAAGTCAGTGCTATGTTCAGTAGATGCAGGACAGTGGTAAAATGTGGTTTCTGGGAGACTGAACTGACAATGGTGATGACTCTCTTGGAATGATCATTTTAGTGATTAAATGTAGCAGTTATAATACTTGCCTGTAAAATTTTGGAAGGCATATGTGAAACCGAAGATGATGGCTTCTGTGCATACAGGCATGAGGAGGTAGAGGGGTTTGCAGCAACCTATACATAGCTGGGCAGTTGAGCTATTGAATCTGAGGCTGTTACTTGGCGCAGCTTGCATTAGGAATGCTGATCTTACCAGAAGTACTCTGTGCAGACTCAAGGTAATGATGGAGAATTGGGAATGGATGGGCGGTGAACTGAATATCTAAAAGTTTGATCCTTTTTCCTCCCATTTCCTTTAAGCTTCCCAAAGGCTCTCAGGAGGCCTTAAGCTATCTCCTGTAATCTGCTGAGCCAGGAACTGTGCTATAAAAAAGTGTAATTGTAACAGCAAGTGTGGACACACAACTGTATCTGAAATAGCATGATTGGCATTAGACACAGTACATTACTGCTGTCCTGGTGGTGCAATTACAGACTGTTTATTTACCTCGTGTAGACACTGCTAAGAGGTAGGTTATGTTTCTTTTCTTTTTACAAGTGAGTACACTATATAATGCCTTTTTCCCTCAGGTTGAGCATAGTAGTAATTGTTGAGTGAATGTATTTTGTGTGTGGGCTGTTCAAATTTACATGACAGTTTGCAAAGTCTTTTAAAATATGCACAAGAGATCTTGAAAATGGTGAGTAATGATCCTTCAGTGTCAAGAAAGGAGATATTTGTTTTATTTGTAACTTTGACAGTACATGGGAGTGTCATTGACATAGTGTGTAGGCAAGTTTTAGATACTTGAGATAGTCAGATGTGTTTTTGTTGGTTGAAATACTTGAGAATATATGTGGTGTTTAAATATTGTGCTTAAATGATGTAACAAGTACTCCTGCTATTTAAGGGAAGTGCAGATGTTTCTGTTAAACTACATACAAAGGTATTCTGAGTAATCTTATGGGCTGCAGTTGGAACAAAATAGTTGTTTTAAATGAATGGTAAAGATAACTTTATAAAAATGATTGAATCATGAGACTCTTTTTTGAAATTATTTGGAAATGACAAGATGCAGGTTGTTTAGTTTTGTGTTTTGCGTAAAGACCTTCTTTTCAAGTTAATGTGAAAGGTAGAACTGAAAAAAGTTAGAACAGAGATTTGTAGGGAGAAAATAATTGCTATTATCACTGTGGACCAAACTCAAACAATTGAAAATTCTTACAGTGTAACATTCTTCTAAAAATGTATTTTGATGCCAAGAAAGACTCATAATTATGTTGTACAGGTTCAAAACTTTGAGTTGTACAAGTGTGGCATTTTACATACAGCTCTAAGTCCCTGCACTAGGTAATTAGGAAAAATGTCAGGTTTCTGGGTTAGGCAGAAGGCTAGAAACAAAAATATATATATTAGCATTGCTATTGAAAGACCTTTTTTATGTTTCTTGAACTCATGCAGCTAAAACACTAGCAAGATTTTATTGCTTGAATTCTTGGGTGTGGGAGAGGGGAGAGCAAGGTAGTTGATCATTGACGCAACTTTTTCTTAACGTTTACTTGTTCTTTTTATAGAGCCCAGTGAAGATCAATCAGATCAGCCTGGATGAAAGTGGAGAACATATGGGCATATGCTCAGAAGATGGCAAGGTACAACAAAGCCACTTACATATTAAAGAAGCACCAGGCTGTGTTTGTATACTGAACTTTAGTTCCGCATGATATCTATGCAGTAAATACCTGTGTTAGAAGTAATTTGATCTTCCATTTCAGGAATTGGGCTCACCTATGAATGTTGATAATTAAAGTCAAATATATTTTGCACAAATGTGCCTTAGGAAAAGTAATTACAAGAATGTCAATAATGTAACTGGTATTAAGCTGATTAACAGCTGTTGCAGGATGACATGTCACCTTAATCATTACTGCTGTGCCAGTTATACTTCAGTGACTAGTCTGCTGCTCCTGCAAGACTGTAGTTTAATGCCTTTCTGCTATAAATCCACAAAATTGGATTTTGTGGCCATGATTTCTGTGGGCTGCTAGTTTTCATTTTCACATGTTATGAATGTTTCTTTTGAATTATAGAATCTTTTGATAAGCCATCATAGTTTATCAGAAGAATAAAGTGTCTTTCGATGGCCACATTAAATAAATGCAAAATCAATATATGTACAGTCCTAAAAAACTGGCACCTACTTCCTCAACTGTGTACATACATCATTTGTACAGAGTATAACTAACAATTATCATTGCTTCCCTGCAATGTTGAGTTGTGACATTTAGTGGTTTTGGTGATTGATTTTCCACTTATAAGAATGTCTCTTTTTTGTTTTTTTTAAGACAGTGACAGTCTTTTCTAGTGTTGGTTTGCAGTGATAAAATTCTAATGTACATGGTGTATTTAAACTTCTTGAAGATAATACTGCTAGTAAACAGACACACTGCATTAAAAATCACTTCTTAATATCTATCTCACTTACTGAGGATAACATGGCTTTCGCTAATCTAATTTGGCAGGGTTTGGTGATCCTAATCCACTGATCCATTAAGGATCAGTAAATTAAAACTAATGTTGGCTCTTGTGATAGGAAAAGAAGGGAAAAAATTTAATTTCTATTTACTTAAAAAAATGAGTTTTGCTTCTCATGCATGGAGCCGTCTTATATATCCAAGCATAGTGATTCTCAAAGGTATCTTGATGTTAGTATCCCAATTAGTGGGTCAAGATACTAATGCCTATCAAGAAGTGTTGTTAAATTTTACAACCTGTGAGAAACTTAGCCAATCTGACATATTCTAAGCAAGATAATGGAAGGGTCAGTGATTATATTAGGGTAATCATATATGTTGTGCTAGTGCATTTGAGTGTTTTTTGAGAAGCCAAAAGAAAAATAAATAAATAAAACAAAAACAAAGCCCACCTTTGTAAGGACACCTGGATGTGACTGTGTATTAGATTTGAAATAAGAATCTAAGGGCTTGCCTACACGAGCACCGTAATCCGCACTAAAAATCATTACCGCGCGTTAATAAGCGAACTGTACACACGTGAAATGGTTTTCCTTCGCACTAAGAGCCTTCTTGCTGCGCATTCCAACCACCACTCGGCCGAGAGTGGTAACAGCTGTTCCGGATCATCTGCTGCGCGTTTCTGCTCGTCAGTACTGCCTCTGCGCATTGATTGGAGTCCGGAACTGTCCCAGCATTCCCAAGTCGTCCTGTCTGTACTTCCCCCCACCCTCTCTATGGCAGTGACGAAACTGTCCCCGCCTACAGAGGGGAGATGTGACGGCATGCACATCCGTGCAGCCCTATGGCATGACCTATATAACTTTTCTGTTCAGTTTTTCAGTATAATTGTGTGAGTTGATGCCAATTACGGTATACCATGTTCCTTTGTGAATGCTCAGATGTGAAGCATGATACAGCGTTCAGACTCTCAGAACTGTCTGTAGCACAGTGCCTGGAGGTTTACATGACAAAGGGAATGCTAATACCCTCCCTGGCTCAGGTTACAGCGAAGAACAGGACAGTGAGGGGAGTGGCTGTCAGCAGTTCCTTAAGAAAGACACAGAGAAGCTGCAGACTGACTCCAAGCGCGTACTCAGGGAAAATGGAATGCTGGGATACGTGCCCAGAATTCCGTGCGATAATGCGCATCACAGCGAGGAATCCTGTGACGTAGCAAGGAGCGACGTGTGTACAAGCTGCAGCGCACTAAAATCCACGTGAGTCTTACAGCGCAATTAAGACCTTGCGCTCTAATTTGATCGTGTAGAATAAGTGTAACTAAGACCTCACGTGTCATGCAGCTGTGATTGATTAAATTAATTTCAATCGTGCGTTTAATTTTAAGAATCTGCAGAAACACACATACACGTACATAGTGTGAATATTGGATAAACAGTTATTTTCTAATGTGCACTGTAATACTTGACTTTATTTAGAAAAAGTTCATTACTTTGGAAAATGAACCATGTTTTAATCAGAAATCTAGGTCAAGCTTTTGTTCCTATGACTCCGAATGGTCATGGGCAAATACTATTATGCCACACATAAGAGATAGTGTAAGCCTCTCTCTCACAATCCAGGTCTGTTTCTGGTATGTTTCTCGTTAAGTGTTGAAATGTTTGTACTATATTGAGCACTTTTCTTCTTGAAGACCAGGAACCATACTATCTCTCCACATTGAGCAGTCTGATGTTCATCTGGAGACCTCAAAAAGTTTTTGTACTTACATGAGAAGAGTTAGAGATCTATTAAGGAATCGAAAAACGAGGATGCGTAATGCAAAGTGCACAGGAAAAAATAAATCAAACTACAGATAGATAGTATATGTAACTTGCTTTGCCTACTTCTCCCTTTTTAAATTAACACTTCTGTTGCTCCTCGGCACTGAGGCAGCATGGAAAATATAGAACTATTATTAATATTTTATTTTTATGATAGTAGCTTTTAGAATCCTCAACCAAGGTTAGGTTGTCTACATACAGTTGGAGAAGATAGCCTTCTGGGAAGAGACTTTACCATCAAAGGTCCTGACTGGACAAAGGCTTTTGGGCGCATACTTAGCTTTATACACTGAGTGATTTTATTGACTTCAATGGAACTACTGTGACTGTGTAAAATTAAGCATAATTAAGCGACTCTTTGCATAATCATAGCAAAGGAGACAAGATAGATAATGGGTATCTGCCTTGTCTTTTACTTAGATAATAAGCAAGGAGCTTTTTTGTTTTGCGTTTGTATAATGCGTGTCATAATGGAAGCCTGATCCATCACTGGGACTCCTATGCACGATCTCAATAAAAATTAACAATAATAATTAATGTGATTTTTCTATATTTTACATATGATGAACTGCAGCACAGAAGATTAAGTAACTTGCCTAAGAATACATAGGAAGTCTGTAGCAAAGCTGGCAATTTATCATAGTTTTTCCTGAGATTTAGTTTTGTGTCTTTACTATATGATCAAACTTCAGCTAGTTTCCCATGGTAGCAACCCAGAAACCTGGGTAGAAAATATTTTTAGAGCTCCATGTTTTCCTAATCGTGTAGGTACAAAACATATATGCAGGTAATAAAATTAGTAAACATATTTACCAAAAATAAATTTAATGGTTAGATATAAAAGGAATGCAACAAAGAATAATCTCTATGGATTTTGAACCAGCTACAATCCCTCAAGTATTCTTTATGAATTAATGAAGAGGTATAGTCTTTTAGGGCATCCCTGAAAAAAATCTTTGTGTTAGATAAAAAGAGTATTTTCTGAAGACATAAGTCAATGAGTCTGCAAAAGGGAAAGAGGGGTGATTCATTTCTTGAAGGAAAAATTTAGGATGAGCTGCTTTGTCACGTTTGTGTTTCTCTAAATGACAGACTTTATTTTTCTTCATCATTTTTCCTTCTTTACTTCTCTGACCATCAACCTGGCATTGGGCCACCTTTTGTGACTGAGAATGGGCAATGGTCCTGAGTTAGTCGTAGAAGACATTGGCGAACAATGAAGTATTTTCAAGTGCACCTGGTATCAAAAAAGAGCATTCTAGAACTGTAGTGTCAGACTTGGAACCCATAAACCAACTGAACAACTAGATCTGGAAGCCCTGGATTATTAATTCTGTCCTTTCTATTCATTTTAAGTATAAGAGACCATATATTGGGGTACTTAAGGCCCAGAATGTGTGTCTTAAATCAAATGTAGAGATACTGTGTGTAATAGACTAACATGGCTACCCTTCTGGAATGTGTATATATAAAATCAGATACAGAGACTTTCTGAAATATAATGGCCTACTGTTGTGGATGCATTTTAGACTACTTAAAAATGTGATAAACTGAGTAGAGACAGGAGGAAGAACTGGATAAATCCAATATAACTTTGCAATTTGAAAAGACTCACTTTCTCTTTGTAGAATAAAAGACATTCAAGAGTAATAAATTGATCTCTGGTGTCCCCTGAGTAAACATAATATATGTTTTATAATGTGAGGTTATTTTCCCTTTAGTTTACTGGATCCATTTTACTTCCAAATTGTGAAAGAATATAAATGTTGAAAACGTATATCACTATGTGCATGAGCAACACAGTGCTGCATATTTGTTGCATCTGTTAGAGTTCTAGCAGCTGGTTATTTAGTTTTGGTTATTTAGTTTTAATTCATTCAAAAAGCGCTGTGATGTGAAGATTGTCTCCCACTCCACCCGAAAACGGGTTGATTTGAATGGTGGGTGGAAGGGTCTCATGTTCTCCCTCTTATTTTTTCTCTCTTTTACTTGGTCTTTTCCCTTTCCTTTGCCTGCATTGTGATTATTTTATTTACCCGGTTGTACCAGTTGATTTTTTTTGTGGGGCCTTGAAGTAGTCAATCTCCAACCCCAAAGATTTTTGTATGTTTTAGAGTTAATCCCAACTTGAATATTGCCCATTCAGCTGTAGTTCACTGCCTGACTTCCATCATCACAGCCCTGTGGTGTTCCTTACTCTCTCCAAATAACGTTTTTCAAGCCTAGGGAGGAATAGCTTGGCTCCAGTCAGAACTAAAAGACAGAGATGGAAAAGGCTATAATTAAGGCCATAATAGAAGGCCAAAAGGAGATAATTAAGTCAGTTGCCTTGAACATGCAGAATAAAATCTGCTGTTAAGATTTCCTCTTTTGGAAAACTAGGGTCCAATGTCTAAGTCTGTCTATACGTCATTGTTTCTCATTTTACCTGTACAGTGATTGTTTAATATTACTGTTGATTGATTGCCCCTTTTTTTACAAGATGGGCACAGCCTGATCTAAATAAATTGGGGCTTAGTTGATTAGCCCAGAAAAATGTATATGAGAATGCCAGAGTCCAGAAGAGCACCTCTTGATTTACAGACTTGGCGTAATACATATTTTTATCACGGTGCAAATTGCTGAAGGGCTCCAAAGACTCCTTCTGTTATTGGCATATGTGTCCCAGACATTTCTTCTACCCCTCTACTTGAAATGTATAGGACTCTCAAGTGTGTAAGTTGCTTGCTAGAAGCCGGGAGGAAAGTCAGTTTCAGCTTGTGGTGCCAACTCTACAAAGCCTAAATAAGTATCCACAAGTACACATGCACCCCTCTCCTCTTTCTTTAACCAGGCCAAAATAGTAGCATTTACAAGGCCTTAAGCTAAGGTTTTCATTTTCCATTCATTCAATTTTTGTGTTGTTTTTATCCATATTTCTCCAGGAATATTTTTTACCTTCCATTCACATGATCATTGACACTGTTATTTAGATAAATCTTCTCTCTTTCTTCATTGCATCACTCATTTGTTACATTCATGGCTTTGATTACTCTCAACTGTTATTTGATGAGAAGAAAATATTTTTCTAGTCTTAAAACGTATTAAACATTTCTACTGTCATGAATATAATTTTGGTTGTTGAAGCTGTACTGCATGTTTTTGGCTGTGATTGAAAGAAAATTGTATACAGTATATATTGTATATAGTTGTAACTGCAGTGAGGACTGCTAAATAGCATTTACCAACAGTTACTTCGATGTGCTAGGAGAGGAGAGGAAACTTTTCACAGGAAGGAATTCCTGAAAGTCAGGAGAAAAGCATAGTGCTACTGGGTACTTTTAGAAAAAGCCATGAAAATTGTGGTGCTTAGGCCATGATTGCAAAACGAAATTAAGTCGAGTTGAGTTAGGTCAACCTACAGTCACCACAGTAATTAAATCAGCTGTTCATGCCCACATGATCCTCCTCCTGCTGGCAGTTCACAACCTCACCAGGAATGCTTGTACTGACTTAAGTGGAGCATTATGGGCAGCTGTCCACTGACGTCTTGCCACCCAGGCAGCAACAGATGACATAAACTAAGCAGTGTCTACACGGATGCTTCATTGACCTGATTACACCAATCTAAGCGCTATACTCTCACGGAGGTGGAGTTACTAGATCAATGTAATAGGTGACACACGTTGGTGGGAGCAACATTGTGGTGTAGATGCTTGCAGAGTTCAGTTGATGTAAGCTGTCTTATGTTAAGCTAATTTCTTGTGTCGACCACATCTTACATTTCATAGTAGTTTGCTTTATAGTCCAGAAGAGATTTTTAGAGACTTAAAAGCATTCTCAGAAACCTCTGAAGCTGAACTATATTAACCTTTTTTAAAAAAAAAATTAGCTTTCCAAAAAAGAAAAGCCTTTAATATATGTTCCATCAAGTTTTATTATAGAATTTAGGAATTCCTTTCACAGCTATTAGATTAGTATCTGTTTTAACAGATGTCATCATCCTAAAGCAAAAAGAATGCTAATTTCTTGTGGTGCTGATACCAACCTAATTGCAAAGAAGCACTCTGGTAGTGTTCAGTTTCATGAGGTATCTTAATGGAATCCGAGGAACTTCCAAGTAACTCTGTATTGTTAAATGTACTGTATTGTTTTAATAAAACGTGTTAGGCATTAGTATTTTCATTTACTTCCCAGTGTTTGTCAGAGTGATTACGTTTGTCAAAAAGTGATTACGTGATTTGATTTTAACTCTCTTTAGGTGCAGGTGTTTGGACTGTATTCAGGAGAAGAATTTCATGAAACATTTGACTGTCCCATTAAAGTAAGTACTTATTTAATCCTTAACAAGTACATTATTGTTGCTTTTAATAAAATAAGGGTCACACTGATTCTGTTGTGAAAAAATACTTGTTCTTTGCCGTAATGTTATTTAAATCACTAGAAAAACTGTCTCAGTCCATAAGCTTTTGAGCTGGTTAGGTTGGGGGGAAGGGTTATTTTGGTTTTGTATAGTCTGAGTATTACTGAGTTTTTAAAATAGAAAAGGCAAAGTGTGAGAAGAAATTGTCAGATTTCAGTTGTTTCCTATCTTTGTAGATGTGTAATTATAAATTTGGATCCTTCTAATAAAGTGCTAGGTCAATATTTTATGATGATATCACAATAGTGATGCACTCTGTACTGAGGGAAACTGACATTTATGTTTCTCTTGCCATAGACGAACTGACTGCCTTCAGAGAGAAGCAATAATAGGGTTGTGCATGGATTCAAATGGCTATAGAGAAAAAATGTCTTGTGGGGAAAGAGGGCAGTTGTTTTGGTGTAAGATTCTGTTTTCTGGAAGAGAACTGTGATATTTTCCCAGCAATACTGTGTTTTGGCCCCTTGGGAGCTCCATATCATCTGAATGGGAAAAGACCCACTTTTTATTCCTCTATCTTGTAAAAGAGGTACAGCTGTAACAATCCATAATGGGCAAAAGTTGCATAGTATGAAAGTTGATATAGGTTTCAACATTGCAATTTAACAAATCAACAAATACTTCAGCAATTATACTTTCCCTCCCCTTTAAACACAGATTGTTGCTGTTCACCCTCAGTTTGTAAGATCCCACTACAAACAGTTTGTAACGGGAGGAAAAAAGGTAAGCTGTAACATAGAGTAACGGAAAACAAAGTAATCTTACATTTATGGATTTTCTGTAAAAATAAATACATTTGGTGAGTTTTTTAATTATATATTTATATTTATCTGTTTGAAAATCTATGCCCTAGAAGAGAGAAACAGTTTTTTTTTCTCTTTATCCATTCTTTCAAACACAAAACAAAAATATGTATGTTTAAGTCCGGGTGGGAAAAATTATCACTTTTTAATTATTCAAAAGACAGAACTAAGACAAATAATAAAAATAGTGTTTTGTTCTGACAAAATATCAGTGAGAATAATTTGGACTCATGGGCCAGTTTCTTTTCATTACTCCAACCCTTTGACCTGAAAACAGAATTAGTTGCAAAATGTTATTTTCTGCAGTATAGCTTATTTTCTGACTTTGTCACTTTACTTGTATGAGTAAAAAACAAGATATACCAAATTGGATCATAGTGTATTTGTCCCCTAAGTCAATCATTTTAGTGTTTTAGGAGAGTAAATCACTTATGAGAGAGAGTTTAGGGCCTGTAGTTGTGAACTTCTTTGTATGCCAAGGATTGACTTTTGTTTCTTTTGTACCCCTGGGTTCCAGGGATTTGGGTTTTTCTAAAGTTAATACTACCATGTTTCATTCCACACCTACAAAATAATGAGGGTTGTCAATTAATCATAGCTAATGCAAAATTAACTAGATTAAAAATGTTGCCATTTATTGTAATTTTAATTGCATTGTTAAACAATAATAGAATACCAATTTAAATTTTATAATTTTGTGTTTTAATCACAACACAATACAAAGTGTACCATGATCTCTTTCTGTTATTTTTATTTCAAATATTTGCACTGTAAAAAGATAAGCAAAAGAAATAATATTTTTTAATTTACCTCATACAAGTCCACTCAGTCCTACTTCTGGTTCACCAAGTTGCTAAGACAAACAATTTTGTTTACATTTGCGGGAGATAGATAATGTTGTCCGCTTCTTATTTACAATGTCATCTGAAAGTGAAAACTGGCATTCAGACGGTACAAGTGTAGCTGATGCTGAAAGGTAGTTACATGCCAGATTTGCTAAGTGTTTGTCTGTGCCTTCTTGCTTTGACCTGTAGGCTCTAAAGTTTTACTTTATTTTATTTCTGAGTGCAGTTATGTTAAGGAAAAAAAATCTACATATGTTAAGTTGTGCTTTCACGATAGATATTACACTACAATACTTGTATGAGGTGAATTGAAAAATTTTATTTCTGATTATTTTTGCAGTGCAAATATTTGTAATAAATAATAAACTGAGCACTGTACACATTTTATTTTGCTGTAACTGAAATCAATACATTTAAAAATGTAGAAAAACACCCAAATAATTATAATAAATTTAAATTGGTATTTTATTGTTTGACAGTGAGATTAAAACAGCGTTTAATCGTAACTATCTTTTAAATCTCATGATTAATTACTAATAATTTTTTAATCATTTCATATCCCTAAAAAAATTATTTATTTTGTTGTTCAATGTAATTTCAACTCCCAACATCACTGCCAATAAGTTCCAGAATTGATCCTATATCATTCCCAGTGTACTTTTTAGTATAAAACAGGAAAAAATATATATTAGAAGAGTTCTATGCGTGGTTATTTGTCATATTCATGGAGCCATTTGTTCTGACCCTTTATTTTTAATTAAAAACGAACATTTACAGTTGTAAATTCATCAAACTGAATTTCTAGTACTGGTAATAACCTTTTTTCCATCAGCAGTACAATTTATTACTATTATTTTTTTAAAAAAATTAGTACCTGTTTTGTAAATGGTTCAGCCAGCCAGAGCTAACATTGCCCTTTAAATTCTAAAGTAGTTCCCAAACAGCACCCTCTGCTCTGACACTGAAGTCCTAATCTCAGTTTGGTGAAAAGGAGAGGGTGAGTTTTGGAGGGCTTGGAGAATGAATCCCCTTTGCACTTTGCATTCAATGACAACTCCTGTTCCTCAGGGCTGGGACTGGCTCCCCACTCAGGCGCAGGCACTGAGTGTCTTTGCAAGTTTGGTCTGCTTGCTCCCTCAGGCCGAATTCAAATGAGTGTGCTGCAATCCTATGTGTCCAGGCCCAGACTTGTGGGGTGGTGATTGCGAAGTGGGCTTTTTCTTCAACCTCTTCTTTCCTTCCCACCAGACTCCCATCCCCATTGGCCCACAAACCATCTAGAACCTTTCTGTAACCCACTGGTGGGTCACACCCCATCCATTTGGGAACTTCTGTTTTAAAAAATGCACATCAATGGATGTCTGTCCCAACAACAGAGTTGTGAAGCTGTTGAGCAGTGATAAATGGTGATGTGGAGAGAGAAACTGGGCTTTCATAGAAAAATGAAGCTCTGTCAGGTGGTAACATTTAGATTTACCTGATGTGAGCGGGGGGCGGGGGAACCATCAGGGATTTAACACATTTCTTTGGTTATCTTTGATTATTTGACAGGTTGTTCTATAGTCTGCCCTTTGGGAGATAGTATACTGAATTTTTTAATGCATGCCCTTTTTCCCACTTTTCCTATTCATTTTTGCTGAGAAAAAATTTTCCTCTTCAGGAAAACTTTAACTGACATCTTAGTATATGATATTTAACATTGTAATAAAAAAGAATCCTAGAAATGTATAACTTTATTTTATTAATATATTTATTTTAAAAAAGCCCAAAACCCCAACCCTGCAATAAACTGTAAGATTGTGGCCCAACACAAAAAAATGCAGTCATATTGTGCACTTAAACTTTGCAAATCACACCCAGACCTGTAAGGGCTCTGAACAGACATGCTCCTACAGAACTGGATCTTAATCTGTTGTGTGAAGGGGTTAGAGCAGGGACGGCATGCAATACCAACACCATTATGGTAGTCCCATTAATTTTGGCAGAATTTAAGCTTTCATTTATCTCACTCGCCTTCCTCCCCCACAAAATCTAGCCTCTCCAGTGTGAAGAAAACTGTTTGAATGTGACTGACTGTGGTGTTAGCTTTCTGAGTAGCATAAAGAAATAATAGCTTAGAAAAGCATGAATTATCCCTCATTTGTCGTTTCAGGATTTTAATTCTGGTACCTAGTGATAGTTTATATACTAATATCTTTAACTCTTTTCACTACTGATCATTTGAGCAGAAATTCAGCTATTGACAGAGGACTTTGAATTGAGTACAGCCACATTTTACATTCTCTTCTAGTTACATTACACACAAGCTTGGAAGGATTAGATTTTTACCAGTAAATGGTGAAAAAATAATTTTTCACCATAGACACATAAACCAACAAAAAATTTCCATAGAGGATTGAAATTTATCGATAGGCAAAGTAAGGGAAATGAGGCTTGAAAACCTGTTGGTTTGATTTAAGCCTTTGTACTTACAACGTGAACAATTTGTGTTTTAATGGTGAGGAAGCTTTTAACTTTTTGAATCTCAGCATCAGCTATCATTAAATAATTATTGTCTTACCCCTAACCCATGGACTGAACCCACATACTTTCCCTCAGCTGGGAAAATTGACATAGCTGAAAATAGAAAACAGTGCTTCAAACCCATAATATTGTATAGCTGTGAAAATGTAAATAGGTAAAAGTACAAAAATCACTTTTAAAAAAACTAAACACCCACCAACATTATTGTTATAAATTTAAAAAATGGAGTTCTGCCAAGCCTGATTGATTATATAGTTATTTCAGAAAGAGTGAAGGATGTTTACTATGTGAATGCTTTAACATATCCTTTTTACTTCAGGTACCTGGCTTTGGCACAGTAGCATGCACACATCTTTTTACAGTGGTGCCAGCGTGATAGAGTGTGTGCCTGTGCTTGGTCTTGCTACTAGCAGGGGGCATAAAGGGGCAGATTGCCCTGAACTCCCTTAGTTTCTTCTCACAATTTATGATTGGTAATCTGAGCATGTGTCTTGGCTGCACTCTTTCCCCCTTTTCTCTTTAGATTTCGACATTTTATTGTTGCAGTTAGGTAGGCTTTGACTATAGTTACAGTTAGTGGAACTCATTTTAGGAAAATGTTTGTTGGATCTGGGGCATGCATAGGTCCCGAAGGTTTAATCTGTTCTGAATGTAACAAATCTGTGCCAGTCAGTGATCCTCACTCTCTCATCCTTAAGTGTCTGAAGAAGATCAAGTGAGGCATAATTATGTGCTTTATCTGTATGGGGTTAAGACTAGAATTAGGAAGTGGAAGGACATTTTATTTCAGCACATCCTGATGAAGGCAGCTTGATGCCCTCCCTTACCATGTAGCTGTCAGTACATAGGGGTTCAGACTGTACTCCATCTCTGAGCATACTGCCAGATTTGGTGACATCTCTGTGTCAGAGAGAAGACACCATTCTCTGTATCCATTAACACACAAGCTGCAGAAGAAGTTCAACGCTTTGACCTCTTCTAACCAGAAGAGGCTGACTTTTTTGGATGCTAGATCCCAGACAGAATGATACAAGAAAGCAGGTCATCAGATTAGAGCTAAGACAGCTCCAAATAGTTGCACCCTGGTACTGTGTTCATTGTCTTCCAGGGAAGAGACGTTCATTCCGGCACCACATGAGGTACCGTTGAGACTGGGGACTATCTATGGCATCAATTTAATCTGTGATGCATCATACATTTTCTGTACCAATGGTGCCAGAGGATGTGTGGCGGCACTTCCTTTGCCTACCATTGATGGATTCACCACCAGGGTGAGGTTTGTGTACCAACAGTTCCTGCTACCTAAGCCTTGGTACCAGGCTCCATCCTTAGTGCCTATTCATTCAGCGCTGTCAAAGGCTGGATATTTATTGGTGGTGTTGGGGAACAGAAGCTCTTCAATGCAACAGGGCAGGCATTTGACACCTTCAACAGCAAAGTCACCATTGCTTTAGAACTTTCTACTTGGTGTTGGACCATATCCTGATCTCCTGCTACTCTGTCATAGCCACACGACCTTGGCCTTCAGATTTTGCCTGCTATTGAGAGTAAGAGTTAGATATCTTACATTTCTGAAGCCCATTACAGAAAGTCTTGCGCTTCTCCCTGTTCATTCTTGTACAAGTCAACTTCTCAGCACAGTCATTTGTCATAGAAGCAGATTCAGCGAGAGGATGCCTCGTGTTTGGGCTCTGGTACCATACCAGGTACAACAGTGGCTCTTTTGGAATCCTTGGCAGGATTCCCTCAGAATCCTAAAACCGTATCTCCCTAAATACTGCACTTCTAATTCAAAGTAACTGCCAAGGCTTTGTTCTCTCTCTGGTGTGTGTCCTGGTACTCAGCAAGCAAGGAAACTTATTCTTGCAGTGCCTTCCCCTTCTGTACAGAGGTTCAGCAGTCAGATGCTACAGGGACACAGCTCAACACTTCATTTTCTTTTGTTATGGGAAGCAGAGATTCCCCATGTATTTGGGATTTTTAGGGGGAATGATGATACTGGTCACTGAGTTCAGGTTAACACCTTGTATATAACTTTTATTTAAAATATAGCAAGACTTTTTAAGCAGCATAAAGTGCAAGCCAGTCAAATAACACAACAGCAACAATAAACAATCATATAACACCAGACAGACGTATTAGCGCACACACTCCCTCAGTCATACTTACTTTAACTAACGGTGTTCAGCCCAAAATCAGTTCAGATGTGGAGGCTTGTTAGGGTGAAGAAGCTACGGTGTGCACCAACCCCAGTTACAGAAGATGAAGGCTTCTCACTTTGCCCTTTGGGGCTTGGCTCCTTTTATAGACAGGGTGTTTATGCAGTATCTCTTTTGTTTCCCCCATTGGGGTGCTTTGAGACATGTCATCAGTTTCAGCAGATCTCCCTTTCGTTGCCCACATTAGGAAATGCACTTGCAGTCCGGGTCCCCTTCCTTCTGTTCCGCTCTTCAGCCTCTGGGCCCTAGTTCCTCAACTAGTATACTCATCCTTATCCCGTTCTCTCACCCAGTGTTTATATCTTTCGTTATATATTAAAGATATGTCCTTAGACCAACTGACGAAACATTTCTGCAGAAAAACGTTAGGAAACACATCGCAACACAGCATTTCTCAAAAGGGATGACATTACAACGTTTCTGAGAAACTGAAAAACAAACATCTTTTGTAAAATTTCATCTTAACCACTGCGTGACTCTCAGAGCTTTGGTTCTTAGGCCTTGCAACCTGAGCGTGGGCTAGCCCTTTACCAATCTCTGACCTGGACTCTTATTTTGTGCGTGACACTTTCCTGGCTATTGTCTGTGAATCAGCCTCCCCGATTCCTGATGGTTATAAGACTTACCAGGTATTTTTTTAAAAAAGAGTAGCTGCTTTCCTGGGTTTACAGGTGGAACAGGTTCAGGACAATTCACACAAGTTAATGATATTTTGCATGCCACAGGGCCTGCTAAAGTGGCTTTACCTATTAATAGGCCATCTTGGATGTTGTGTATTTTGTGTTCTGCCTAGGTTGCCGTAGCTAATAGAACTAGAATATTATGGGATAGCTCTGCCAGTTTTGTCTGGTCTTCGAGTAGGAGAATAAACTCAGTGTCTCCTGTGTTAAAATCTCTCTATCTTCCTATCTGTTGGTTTCATTCTTTGTGTACAAGTAACTTCCAAGTATCCAAACATAACAAAGTTGTGATGAGAACGATGGACATGGGCTGAGAGAACGATGGACATGGGCTTCTTCACCGGTGAGAAGCAAAAGTAAAATGTAACGAAAATCTTTTGTTGTTCCAAGTGGCTATGTTGACAGTGGAAACTGAAAGTGAAGCAGATAGATTAGGAAGGGGGAGGAAGGAAGGAGTGCTAGTGAAAGGAAATTACTAGTAATTGTGTGTGAAAGAGCCCCAACACACAGGAATAAAAGACATGAAAAGAAAAAGCGGTGGGGAGAAGGGGGGAAAGGCAGCAATGGCTACAGTCACTGGACCCGTGGGACATTTTGAAGAAACTGTAGAGCAATGGAGTTCATATACTGAGTGTTTTTGAAGTTTTTGTTGTTGCAAATGATGAGAAGATGACAACTGTCTATTGTGTTGTGGAAGCTAAAACATTTAGTTTGCTGTGCAAGTTAATGCAACCTGATAAGCTAGGCACAAAATCTTACAGTGACAGTGTGAATATCCTGGAGGTAAATTTTTACACCACACCACTGGAATTGCAGAGACATTTAGGTTCCACAAAAGCAATCAAGAAGACAGTGAAACAATAGCCCAATTTGTAGAAGCTCGTAAGAAGCTTGCTGAGCACTGTGAATGTAATGGTATGTTAAATGACACCCTGCTTGATAGGTTAGTGTGTGTTTTGTGCAATGAAGCAGTACAGAAGCACCTATTAATAGAGGCCAAACACTTTGCAATTTCAAAGGCCTTTTGCAGTTTCCATGGAACTGGCAACAAAGGAAGTACCCACAACTAAGTGCATCAACCAGAGAGCGTAAGTGTCACAAGAACCTACCAACAAGACGATGAGGAGCTGGGAATGTTACTGCTGTGGAAAGCCTGGTCACCATGCATCAGAATATGGGTGTAAAGACCTAATGTGTTGACATTATGACAAAAAGGGTCACACTGAGTGTGCCTGCAAACAGAAAAAAAGAAGAGTCAAGCAGAACAGGCAAGCAGGAGAAAAGGAAGCCTAATATGTAGCGGACCGAAAAGAAATTACATGTGGTAGGGATGATGATCAAGATGATCAATGACACCCAGTCAGAAGAAGCAATGTCATTCCACATCTTGTCCATGACAGTTGGCTCATATAAATACTAGGTAACCCCCCTGTTATAAGGTAAACCTGTACACATGGAACTGGCCACAGGAGCAGCCGTTTCACTGGTCTCAGACGCTGTGTATAAGGAGAAGCTTGAGTATTTTCTGCTTAAGCTGACAAAAATTGTTCTGAAAACATACACTGAAGAAGCTGTATCCATGTTGGCCATTACTGATGTTCAAGTGGAACTCAAGGGCAGACTGCTCAATTGCCACTGTTTGTGGTGGAAGGCAATTACCCTGCCTTAATTGGAAGGTCATGACTTAAGAAGATCCAGCTGAACTGGGCAGAAATGCCCATGATGGCTAAGGGATATACAGGTCTGACAGCTGTATCAAAGAAACATGCTGCTGTTTTTGAAGAGGACTTGGGAAGTATGAAAGGAATCACTGTGAAATTGAACATTAAACCTGACAGCCAATCAAAATGTCTGAAAGCAGAACTGTGCCATATGCCATCAGGCCAAAAATTGAAGTAGTTGTAGACCACCTGGTCAGAAATGGAGTCCCAGTATGTTACCCACAGCTGGTGGTGGCAACACCGATCATTCCGGTATTGAAGAAAGATGATTCCACCCAGATTTGTGGAGATTTTAAGGTTACTGTTAACCTGTGTTTGTGTGCAGAGCAATCCTCTTCCCCACATCGATGAACTCTTTGCTGGCTTGACAGGTGGACAAAAGTTCAGCAAGATTGATCTGTGTCAGATGCATGTTGATGAGAAGTCCCAAGAGCTGCTGACTATCATGACACCTAAAGGGCTGGACCAATACTGTTACTTTGGAATAATGTTTGCTACATCTTTTTCCAAAGGCTATGGACCAGGTTTTGAGTGACTTGTCAGGAGTCCATAGAATGCAGGCATTTACTATCCTGTTGTTTAAGTGAACGGTGTAGAACAACATAAGCAGGGCTTTTTTTGAGCCGGTATGCACTTGTATGGTGTACTGGCACCTATTTTTCCCTGGCTGACCCTGCTGTCCAGCTGGGGGCCAGGATCAGCAAGGGAAAGGACCGGGTCTCCTTTCCCCTGCTGCGGCCCCCGGCCCCCAGCTGGGCAGCAGGGCTGGCAGGGGCAACAGGCTTGTCCATCTTGCAGCCCGTGGACCAGAATCCGACTCGCCAGGGGCTGGAATCCGGCCCACGGATGCTTAGGAGCTGTGGCCAGGCTGGGGAGTTTTGAAATCTCCCACCCTGAGCATGCTCAGATGCCTGGCTCAGGGTGGGAGCAGCCTGACCAGGGAGTGACTCAGGAGGCCCCTGCAGCTCTGGCCAGGTAAGGGGGAAGGGTTGAGGAGCCGGTGGGTGGCCAGGGAAGGGGCCCAGGGCGATCGGGGAGCCGGTGAGCAAGCGGGGAAGGGGCCCGGTGGTGTTGGGGCGCCAGCAGGTGGGTGGGAAAGGCCACTGGGGGCCAGCGGTGGTGGAGGGGGGCGGGTTGGAAAATAGAATGTGGCCCCTCATCCAAAAAGGTTCTATGATTCTATGACACCCCTGGAGGCCAGGATCAGCAGGGGAAAAGAGGAGGTCTCCTTTCTCCTGCTGACAAATCCCCCCTCTTCCCCCCAACCGCTCCTGCCGGCATACCGGCACTTTTTTTTAGAAAAGAAAAAAAGCACTGAACATAAGTATCCCAAGTATTCAGAGAATTGGAGGCAAAATAATCTGAGAAGAAAGACTGAAAGATAAGTAAGTTCAAAATCAAGTTTATTGGGTGCTTACCTCTTGCTCAAAGAATGTTTAAAAGAGCAGAACAATTAAAAAAACATCTCTTGGTAAAGCCATTAATGAGAGTTTACGCTTTGACCAGTATCAAAAAGTGGTTAATGAAGGCATTTTTTTTTAGATGTAATTGTTGGGTTATGGGCATAAATGTTTTGGGGTTTTTTTTTTGTTTTTTTTTTTTTTCTTCAACTGAGTCCTGAGGAAAAAAGTTTGAAAACCACTGCCTTTAAAGAAGTGTAACTTTTAGGCTAAAGGTAATGAGTTCTTTGCTGCTTTGAGTTGTCTCAAGTTGGGCACTCGTATTTCTAGTGAGTTTTAAAATATTTAGTCATAGATATCTATTGGAGAGCCTGGAGATAGAAGGAATAATTTTCAAAGGTGGATGGATATCCGCAATACCTTTTTTTAAAAGCTTAATTTATATAGATATAGATAATCTAATTTAGGTTCCCAAGTTTGAACACTAGACCCTTCATTTTACATCCCATAATAGCAGAGAAAAGTCTTTTTTGTAGGGCAAACTTTAAACACCTAAAATATTTCAAAATACTAGAATTCTAAGATGGCATTTGTTGACTCCATTGCTTGACACATCACAAACAAGTTATTCTAAATTCTTTTTCACTTCCCATTTCTGGCAATTTCTAACACAAAAGTAGAACAGAGATCTTGAACGATGAGCACATGGGAAGGGAAACAGCATTCTTCTCATGAATCTTCAGCTGCTATTATGAGCATCAGAATGGAATTTGTATGTTAAGTCTGCCAGGGAATGTCCCAGATTTTTTTTATTTTTAATTGTCTGACTTTTAGTGTCAGCAGATACACTTTAGCTTTGCTTTTTGAGTGAGCAGACAACTTTTACCCCTGAACCCTACAATATGTACTTCATAATAGCTGGTTGGACTACTCTGACAAATTATTAAATTGTCAAGATGCTGCTTGCAGCATAGTCCATTTTTAGAAACCAGATAGTCAGCTGTTTGTCATTGTGTTGTGTAGAAGAAGAGTACCAGACAAGAAAGGCAGATTGCTTTGTAAGCTGTAAAATGTCAGTCAGTAAATACTGAGAAGTCCAGTTTAAGTGAAGTCAGAGTAAGTGCTGTGGCAATCTGTGTCCAGGCATTGGGTAGTTTACCTTAAACAGGATAGAGGCTGTTGCATCAGCCAAACCACAGTGGTTCCTAGCTATGATTTACTCACAAGGGTGTATGAGATTTTGACGTACTTAAGATATATGCAGTGATATTCGAAAGATGAGTGCTCTAATAGTGGTGGTTTCTTCTAAACTTAGTAAACAGGTATTAGAATATATGTGTCTTGATGTTTTTCCCCTCCAGTCCACAAAATATTCTATTAATCTTGTTCAGGAAGAGAGAGAGAGAGAGGGAGAGAGAGAGAATTCACTTATTATATGGATGTAAATCATATTTATAATCCATTATGTATGTATAAAAATATACAGTGCACATATATAATAATATTGAACAGTTGCACCTGAGATTCTAAATGTAAAGTATCAAAATATGTGAAGTGTAGAAATATGCATATGTATTTATAAAAGATAATTAGCTCCTTAATATGGGAAGTCTAGATTTTCAGGTTAAATCATGCTTTTGGCAGGATGTCTGCTGGTGATAGGTGGAATTTGTTAATTAAAGCAATTAAGGCTTAATCCAGTAGAAATAGTCTCCCTGAATTCTCGGTTTAAAGCTATGGAATTAATTCACAGTTATGTTGCTGTTTGTTACTTTTAGATTGTTTGAGAGAAACCACCCTCTGTTTATTGGCCACAGCCTTTCCTGTCTCCTTTGAATCTACCCAACTCATTGCCATTATAACAGAAGTGTTTATTTACTCTATACATATTTAGTATTTACTAATTCTGGGTTCCTTGCTGAATATAAATTGTAATATACGATATTATGTTGGGTTATTAATGTGTATCTTAGGCTATGTCTACACTTGTTAATTTAGGTCAACTTGGCTAAGTCGACTTAATAAAGTCGACATTAAGTCGACTTTGTTAAGTCGACTTAGCATGTTCACACCTAAATTTTAAGTCGACTTAGGGGGGGACCCTACAAAGTCAACCTAGAGCGTCCACACTGGACGCCTAGTCGACTTCTAGGGGCGAGGTGGACCTGGGACAGGTCCATGGTGGCGGGGGGGCACCCCTTGCCCAGTGCCAGGGGGCTCAGCCTTTGCCCCATTGTGCCCCATTGTACCTGGGTACAGTGGGGCAAATGGGGACAGGGACTCTGGCAGGGCATAGGGGCACGGTGGGCAGGGCTCTGCCCTGCCCTGTGGGGGGGGGCATGCCTGGCTCTCCCTGTGCCACCCCCCCGGCAGGGAGGGCAGTGGGGGAGTCCTGGAGAGCCCTAGGTCGACTTAGAGTCGACTTAGGACTGCTCCAGGTCTACACTGGCTGAAGTCGACTTTAGAAATTCGACTTAAGCCAAAGTCAACTTAAAATGAGATTTAATAAAGTCGACTTAATTTTTCTTAAATCGACTTAAGAAGCTTGCTTAAGTCGACTTAAGGAAAGTGTAGTGTAGACGCAGAGTAAATTAATTCAAGTGTAAATTTACAAGTGTAGACGCACCCTTAGTGTGACCAGATGTGCTAATTTTATAGGGACAGTCCAATATTCAGGTCCTTTTCTTATATAGATGTCTATTATCTCCCCACTCCTTCCTAATTTTTCATGCTTGCTGGCTGGTCACCCTAGTGTATATGTACTTTGGAGTTGTCATTTAACCTTTCTGTTTTGATACTACTTCTCTACATCCACTTCAGTAGTGTCAAATATAGTGTGCTAATTTTTGTAAAACTCTTCAATATCTTCAAGAAGAAATAATTACGTAAATTGTTCGGTGTATGTTATTTTTGTGTGATATAGGTACAAATGATAGCCCACAATTTGTACATCTAATTTAGTTGTAAAGAAAAGTTTTTTTTCCCCACTGAAATATTTGCTTTTTGTGGAAAATGAATGTTTTTCATTTGATGCTGAAAATAATATTTGGTAGCTGGAAAAAAATCATTTTCAATTTCATTCCATTGAGACTATTGCTGCCATAGTCTTTCATATCTTTTATTCAAATGACTGAGGATTCCTATCCATAGTTTAAAGACTGGGATTACAAGCAGTTAGGATTAGTGCTAATTGCATGACAGGCTCCATTAAGTCAAAACACTAGTCTATTCTCTTTAATGGCTGCACTTCACAGAAGAGTTCTGAGCTCTCTCCAAGAAGGCTGAAATATTAATAGTGCAAGATACGCAGAGCAGTGTTCAGTAATCCAGTTGAATTACATTGACTCAGTTTTAACATCAAAAAGTCCTCTGCTTTATCCCATTGAACAAGCTACCAACTAATACATTTCAGCAAGCAGTGCAGTGGTTGAACAAAGCTTGTGAGATGTTCATTCAACATTTAGAAAAACCCTGAGGAGTCTTTCATTAAAACAACTAAAACATTAAAACCACGAAACAACTAAAGTGGTGAGAAACCAAGAAGACTCTAGTGGGACAAAGCTTTGCACACACCGTCTCTGAAATAGTGAGGAAAGTGGGGTGCTGACAAGTACGTATTGCAATGTTTGCTTTATGGCAGCCACATTATAATGCAGGACTTGTTGGGATATGCATTTTAAGCATTGCCGTATAGTAAGAAAGAGCTAGAGAGATTTACCAATACAAAGCAGAGAGACGAATGAGGTGTATTGTAGAGAATGTAAGGAAGTGATTTTGTTGCTGCTGCTATTGAAAATAAGTACTGGGTGTGCTGGCTGCCAGAAAGTGGATTTATAGGAAGTAAAGCCCTAAAATACCTTCCCCAACCAAAAGGAGAAAGTAGGGAAAACCCTGTTTTGGAAATATTTTTTTCTGTCTGCATACTTGGCACCCATTGAGTTTAAATTGCTCTTGGTATTGAGATAATGACAATTCAATATTGTAGCTGTGTGAAAGATGAACTAAATAAATTAACCAACTGCTTTTAAGAGAAATATGCTCAATGGATTACAAACTGCTAAAATGCTTTGTAGAACATTTATGTTTAGTAGGTCTCAAGGTGGCTATGCTGTGAGGAAAAGAGAGAGAGATTTTATTAAATGTCAGTAAAATAGTGTATATAGTTTTATTGCAGTTAAATTAGTGTAACACTTTTGAGATAAGAACATTGCCTTATTGAAGCCACTGGGTTAGGAGTTCTTGTTGTTGGCATCAATATTAGTTTCTATTGCAAAGTGTAGAATGATCTGGTGATTAGAGCACTGGTCTGGAATTTAGGAGACTGGGTTCAACTCCCTTTTATGCTACAGACCTGTGGTGTGACATTGTCCAAGGCCGTTAGTCTCTGGCCTCAGTTCAGGAAATCTCTAAGCATGTATATAAATGCTGCCCTAAAAGGGGATGAAGTGGGATGTCCCTTTCTAAAATAGGCATAGCTATTCTTCTTTCCCCCCAGCCTTTGTCTGTGTAGGCTCTGATCCTGCAAACATTTGTTTTGCATTCAACCGGGTAGTTACCTGCGTTAAGTGTTTGGGGTCTAAGCCAAGTTATTCAAGATATCGGTTGTCTGTTGCGGGACAGTCCCCAGTCTTGGTTGAATCATTGTATGCTACTCTAACATTAATAATAAATGGAAAACTGAATCCTGGGAACAAAAACATTGAAAAAGAGGTGAAAACGTTCACCATCCTGGTCCAGCCTGTAGTACCAATTCTTCAGACTTTTCACCCATCATTCTTGCTTTAGTGCTGAGGAATATGAAATTTAAGTTATGTGTTGGAGTCTGAGAGTCCTTATGACATTAGCAAGAAGAAATCTTTCTTCTGGCAAAAGCAGTCCATGCTAGCTGTTGATGTTGCCCTCCTTTCTTTGAATTTTCCTTTTGTGGACATGAAGTAACTCAAGTGACACGATCTTGTTTTGGCTGGCAATGCGCCACCAATGTTGTTTTGCAAGTGTGTCCATCCTCCAAGCTCTTGCTGGGTCTGTCAATACAAGAAGCGATTATGTAGGATATGGATAGTCTTGAGACACCAAAGCAGGCTCTCCAGTCACAATATGTAGATATTCCTTCCAGTCCTCTCTTCCCCTCCCAAATATTTTTCACTATAGGCAGATGAGTTTAAATGTGTATTAAACATCCATAAAGGACATTACCTACCATAGTATAATAATTCTAAAATTGGTGTATATTATGGTTCTAAATAATGTAACATTGCATATCCTATGTAATACTTTAGGAAAGAGTTGACATTCAAATAGCATTGAGTTGAATTTCAAATCTATCTTTAATACTTTTGTTACTAAATTTATATTAGTGAAACTATTGTAGAAAGACAACAGAGTCCTGTGGCACTTTTAAAGACTAACAGATTTATTAATCGCA